>JARHVA010000946.1:1012500-1612500 GCA_037957365.1 Torreya grandis
CCCCATAAGATTTTTTAGTACTTCAAACAAATCTTTTGCAAAATTTTAGCACTCCAAGATATTTGTATGCTTCAAATAAAAATTCTAGTGCAATACAAATAAAAAAAATTGTGCCAAAAAAATAAAAAACTGCATATTTATCTATCTCAAAAATAATGTCAACCACTTCAATTCTTCATCTTTATTCAATGTCTTCAATTCTTATTCATCTTCAATGCTTATTCATCTACAATCCAACTCTAACACATTTTCATTGTAGCCCTAGTACCACTATTCAGAAATAGAGAATTACAATAAATATATCATGATAAAGTATTGGGGCTTTATTCATTAAAAACAAAGGTTACAATATTATATTTGATAGTTATAGAATTAATGTAGTTGTCATAATAAAAACACCCAAAATGCACGCAATATATAAATCTAAGAAAAGATGATACACAAATTTATCCCAACTAGCTTGACTACCTCTTTAGATTAAAGCTCTAGCCTAAATTCACTAGTATTACAAATCATAACTATCATCCACAATGTTCCTTGCCCATTATCTCTAGTGTTAAGGTTTGGAGAGTACTTAGCTTGAAGAATAAATCTTTTTAAGATTTAGTTAATTAGTATAAAAAATATCATTAAGATAAGACTTTACTATTATTATCAGAAATCAATTAAGTAAATACTCAATAATCTTATCTAATAAATAGTAAATGGGTAAGTGTACACCAATTATTGCTTATCAACAAATTATATTACAATGAATAAAACAAGTTCATCTTAAACTATATAGAAGTGTATGCATTATTAAACACACCAACATCACCTCTTAAGATGTACTATGATAAATGGAAGAATGAAGAACTACATCTTTGAATTAAAGTTTGAGCCTAAATTCACCAATATTAAAAATAATACCTCTCATCCACAATGTGCCTTACCCACTAGCCCTTTTAAGATCTAATATAGATAAGAAGGAGCTAAGATTATGGTTTCAAGAGTAGTTATCTTTAATAAAAATTCTCCTGAAGAGTTAATTAACTAGTAGAACAAATCTCCTTAAGAGTAGTTAGCTAGTAGAACAAGTATTTTTAAGACAAGACTTTATTATTATTACTATAAATCAATTAAATAAATAAATAATTGATAATATTCTATAATAAACAAAAAATGGATAAGTGTGCACCAATTATTGCTACTCCATAAATTATATTATAATGAATAGCACAAGTGCATCTTAAACCATACAAAAGTGTATGTGTTATTAAACACAATAACATCTCCCCTTAAGATTCCCTTTGATAAATGGAAGGATGAAAGAATCATTGAATTATCCCATTTGATGTCACCTTCCTTCACTCTAAAAATTTGGTTGAAATGAACAAATTGAATCTCAAGCAAGAGCTTTGTGAAGATTTATGTAACTTGATCATTTGTCCAACAACACTTAAGATCAATAACTTTATCTTGTATCAACTATCAGATAATTTATATGAATCAAAATGTGTTTTTTACATTGGTGCTCCACTAGGTTGCAAGAGATGTAGATAGCATTATAATTATTGCACCAAAGCATTATGGGTTAGATCTACATAAATTTGAACTCAAAAATTTATGTCAAATCAAAACTAACTCATGGATGACAATGATGAATCCATTATAATAATCTTTCATAATAGGTAGAGAAATAGTAGTCTTTCATATTAGACAAAGCAATAATACTCTATTTCTTACAAGACCAAGTAACATGACCTATCCCAAGATGATAGATGTATCATGTGGAAGATTTTTGATTGTCTGAATCTCCTAACCAATCATTATTTGTGTAACTTGTAACTATAGTTTTTCCACTAGAAGTATAACCAACAATTGGTCTTTTAATGTTCTCTTTAAAGTTGCTCACAAAACCATTTAAAGATCAGTGTCACATATGTTGTGCCTAGATAATCTTACTATGTGTAGTAGTTTGAAATGAAGACTAGGTAATGGTGGCCCAATTTGGAAAAAAATATATTTATGATGTGGTCATTAGTCTCAATTACTCTAGTCTCAACAAGGAGGAATCTCAAGCACTTGAATTAAGTAATAAAATTCTCAATTGAATGATAATTATATGGACTGAGAGCACCAAACTCATTTTTTAGTTAACAAGCACTATCTTATTATGCTTTTTTTTTCAGGTGGTCCAAACATCCCATGGTTCCATAATTCCTTGAAAATGAAATTTCAATTCAGAAGACATTGACTAACCTTTGATATATTTGGCTTTATCATAATTATTTTACCATTTCATCGATTTGATCAAGTCAACAAGAGAATATTTTTAACCCATTACTATGCGATAAAGACCCTTATTGAGAATCACATCTACAATGTACCTTTTTCCAATGAAAGTATTTGGAATTGGTGAGGATTAGCTTTTTTTCAATCATTAATAGTAAAGAAAATTTATATGGTAAAAAAAGAGTACAATATTGTTTAAGAGTGTCTAGAGTAAGATGTTAAAATGATCAACTTGATGAGCAGATCACATGGGACAAACACCAAGAGAAAAATAAATCGGAAAAAAGGTCTCTAGAAATACAAGTTTAAATAATTTTCTAAACAAGGGGATCATAATGATGTAGTCATGTTATGGGTAATATTTTTTCTAAAAAAGGTCTTTGGAAAAAAATGTTAAAATGATCATCTCAACGAGGGGATCATGGTGGTGTAATTGACCTATGGACAAAAAATAAATTTGAAAAAACACCTCTAGAAATAAATGTTAAAATGATTGGCTTAATAAGAGGATCAAAATGGTGTAGTCACCTTATGGAAATTTTTTGTTTCCATACCTTTTTTAATCTATGGAATCATTGTTCTAGGTGCTTGGTGCATTTTTAATCAAAACTATTAAATTACTCATGGATCGAAAGTTATTCAACAATAATCAATTTTCTACCAAATTCAGCATCTACACTACCCTTTCACTATTTTTTTCTATAATTGAAATTAAAACATGAATTTTAAAATGAGATTGAAATATGATTTTTGTTTCCATAACTTAAAAAGGAATTTCAATTACAACTAAAAGAATAATTTTGAATTGAAACTAAAAAGGAATTTTGTATTGTCACTAAACAAGATTTTTGAAATTGAAACTAAATAGGAATTTTGAAACTGAATCTAAATAGAAATACTACAATAGTAAGAATAATTTCCCAAGTGTACCCAAAATTTATCAAGAACTATTAGGTTGGGTGTGTTTGATATGTAAGCTCTTTGATATACTAATCCATGTTGTAAATAATGAATAGGCCCATAGGACACTTACTATCAAGGGTTATGTTGTACCTATAGTTGAATTAATCCATCTATAACATATGTACAGAGTAACTTCTTGGGTCAACCACTTATCGATGCACTAAAGTCTCAAATACTTGATGGATTCCTTTTAGTTAAAAAATTAAAAAAATCACAGGTGCTTTCAATATAAGATGAGGTACATGGAAGCTAAAGTCCATGTACAATACTACATAAGGCCTAGGTAGTAGGGGAACTCCCCTCACTTTACACATTGATAACATTATGCTTAACCAATAACAACTACTATATGTGAGTTTTAAAACTCCTAAATTATAGTTTATAACTTAGGGGATTTGTATGAAAAAATTGCCTCAACCCTTAGCACCACACAACGTTCACCAATTTCTAATCAACTAATATTCCCTAAGGGCAAGGTGAGAGTATAAGATTATGTATTTTAAGTAGACCACTAACATTCAGGTTTGAAATTTAACATATAAAAAATAATGAAAACTATAGATATAAAAATAAAATATAACTAGATATGTAGAAAAAAACTGTAGACCTGATCTTTATACCTGTTGTGGACAAAATAGAGATTTATATGTTCCACAAAATTGCACTGCAATAGGTGAAGCTTTTATAGCTATGACATTGTACCATAAGTCAAACACCCATAATACATGCAATATATAAATCTAATGAAATCTTAGAGAAAGACAATACACATATTTATTCTAGGTAACATGAATACCTCTTTAGAGTAAAGCTATGGCCTAAATTCGTCAGTATTACAAGCAATAAACTTATCATTCATAATGTGCCTCACCCACTAGCCCTTTATGCTCTTATATAGATAGGAAAAAGGATATGGTTAGTGTTTAGAGAGTAGTTATCTTGAAGAATTAATCATCTTCTTAAGAGTTAGTTAACTATTAGAACAAGTATTCTTAAGATAAGACTTTACTATTATTAGTGGAAGTCATTAAAGTAAATACTTAATTGATAATCTTCTATAATAAATAGTAAATTTATAAGTATGCACCAATTATTTCTTATCCACAAAATTATATCATAATGAATACTATAAGTGCATCTTAAACTATACAAAAGTGTATGCATTATCAAATACACTAAGATTTTCAAATGCAAGTTTAAATAAAATATCCAACCCAAACTACCTAACATAATAACTTACTATCTTAATAATTAATAATATTAACTATCTAATAATAAAGGGGGTGTCTCATACATGAGATGCATGTCCCAAACTAATACTAACATTTATTTAAAACAAATATTTGAAACATAAATCCTAAGATCACTTTCTAGTTGGAGTGGGGATTTGGCTTATATAAAATCATCCATACTCAATTTTTCATGAATACATCATTTCTCAATCATGATGGTACCATTTGACTCATTTCTCAAGTTTAGAATCCAATGCCATGTCTATCCTATATTGCTAGTTAGATTGAGTGGTCGAATGATGCAATTAATCACACCTCATTATTTCTCAAGTTATATGGCTAACAATTGGCAAAGGATCAAAAGTGGGCCAATAATGCTTTGGTTAAAGAATTTTACAGGGTTACAATGCAGCTTAAACAAATTTCATTCAATACCTAGTTATAGACTATGGCTGCCAAAATCAAGAATTAACTTAAATTTGTTGAATGATATGTTATTGAAGGTGCCCAAATTTGGGTCCATTGACATTGGCTCAAAGTGTGTGATCATGCCTCCAAAGAGTTTTTCAAATATTTATAGGCCAATAAAGTCATATAATAGATCAAATCCATCAAAATTATCCATGGCGGTTTCACTAATCTTTCTAAAATCTCCTCAACCTTTCTAGACCACTATAAATCGATGTTTCAAGTTAATGGAGATATTATGAAATGCACTCAAGCATTGTAAAAATTATTTTATGTGGTTCCTTATAAACTAAGCCTTTTGGCTCAATGACTTTGTGATGCTTTTCTTACTCTCAATGAACTTTTTGTAAAGGTGAAAAACATGAACAATGACAAAGCACCAATGATGCAAGAGCATTTTGGTTCACTTGAAATCTTACATAATTTCTTTGTGTTTTTTTGAGTCACCTTTATGCATGCACCAATCCTTTGCAATAATTTGCACAACCTTTGATAGTGCACATAATTTTGGTCACTTTGGATCAGCTTATGAAGCTTTATGTAGTGTCATTTTGAAGGTCTTTATTTTGTTCCATGCAGAGAATTGAGGTTAAATTCTTAAGAGTTCTAGTGTGCAATCTTGTGATGTATATGTAGGTTGTTATTGCACAATAGTGTGAACATGAGGATCATTTCACAAGGATTCTCTAGCAGATCCTTTGGTTGTAAAGTGTTGTGACTTAGTCTTGCAAGGTTATGACTTATGTGTAACTTGTTATGTGTGCATATGTTCTTATGATGTGCTATGGGGAAAGAGTAAATACATTCCTTTACCATTTGCATTTAATTACTTGATTCACATAGGGTTGTTATGGATTCATTTGATGTCACTTTGTGATGTGTTTCACTATGATGCCTTATGTTATGATGTATTAAGGTATGTTGGAATTGTAATGATAATTTAATGTTTATGGCACACAATATTGTGTTACGAATATTTAATGATATTGTTGGGTTGTTGAATATTATTAAAAGTAGGTAGGTTTCGTGCCTATAAAAACATTCCCATATGCTTGAATCAACTAGTAAATGAGTTTTAAGATAGATTATAGTGAGTATTTTGAGAATAGTTATATTTGTAAATACTATGAGTTAGTAGGTAAACACAAAAGATCTATTGTAAACACATCTAATTTGATATCACATAGTGTTTTATTGTTATTGTGTGTGTAAGTTGTATCAATTAATATTGAAATCCAATCAAAAACTAATTTGATTTGTTGTTGCATTTGTTTTCATTATTTTTTCTATGTAATTTTGAAGGTTTTTTGGTTAAAAGGTATCTCTTCATTGAGACCCCTAAACATGACTACATCAACTGGGAGTGGATGTTCTTCTTTGTGAGTTTTATCAATCCACATGGAAGTTTGTCAAACCATAATTGCTTCAAGTTTATCGTGAAGTTATACACAACATATTTAGGAAAAATTGATAACCAAGGAAATATAAAATTTATCTCTAAAGCTATAAATCCACAACTCATTACCAGTTGGAGGCTTATCACCTTGTTGAATGTCTCATATAAGATCATCACCAAAGCCTTGGATTTTTACTTGTGGTATATCCTTCCTACAATTCTCAAACCAAAACAAACATGTTTTTATCAAAAGTCATTGCATCATTGATAACATATAACATTCTAAGAAGGTATGGAATGGGAGGGTGACTCTCAGCAATACACTTTATTTTCAAATCTTAATTTCTAAAATGTTTATGATCAGATTGAATTGTTACTCCTTATTTGCACCATATTAAAGGCTTTAGGGTTTGAAGATTTTTTTCTCTTGATTGTACAAACTCTTTTCTTTGATGCCTTGGAATGTTCAATCATTAATGGCCATAAGTTTGAGAACTTTGGCCTCTTTTGCTTTGTCGAATAAATATGTCCACTTGTTTTTTCACTCTACATCTTAGCCACCGAAGCTTTTGGCCATCTATGTGCCCCCATAGTTGAACAAGAGCTTATCATAGGTTTGGGCTCCCTAATAGAAAGAGTTAGATTATTAATTACTACTTTGTTGATGAGTATTTCATTACTCTTGTATAGAATTAAGCTTATTTCCAATAAGCATTGAAAATCCTTGACATTTTTTGCAAGGCATTGAGGTCTAATTTGCAGTGGGTAAAAACTTGATGCTTTAGATAGAACATGATGCCTATCCCAAATTGGCATAAGGTTATCCAATAGAAATGGATCAACAAAGGGGAAATATTCAAATTCTTAGGCATTCCCTTTGCTTTTGATAGCTCCAACTCTGAGTTTTGGTAATATGTGTTAGAGAGAGTTGAAAATAAAATTGCCTACTAGATTACTAAGCCTTTATCTCTAGTAGGTAAGTTTCAAATTTACACCAAAATTATTGTTTTCATACATGTTTACTACTATTATTATTTGGGTGTCTTCAAAATCATCCCATGGTCAGCTTACCAAAATACTCAAAGAATTTTTTTGGGCAAATGTCAAGCAAACTAGAGGCTTCAATATAGTTGTTTGAGATGTTTGTTGCCTCCCATAGGATATGGTATCATATACATTTATAGGCAGAGCATTGATTTTTGTGCCAAGTGGGTTGTGTGCACCATTAAAGGTCTTGAAACTTGAAAATTCCCACTTCAACATTGTATTTTTTCAAGCTCTCCATATGATAAGACTACTTAGAAAAATATTGGGATAAATCCATTGCTCATTATCTCTACTCTTCTTATAATTGAGGGGTATTTTTTGACCAAAAGCATACATAAAGCCTTAAAAATAGTTAAACCATTTATAAAATGGGTTGGGAGGGAGTCCAGGTCTTGTCTTTCTTTTAATGACCATAATTTATGGTAGGCCCCCATTATGGCTAGCAATAGCCTCCCTCTAGCTAAAACTTTGGTTATAAAAGCCTTTCGATTATTCAAACAAGGTGTTTTCACCATGAGACATTTTGTATCTTATAGAGATTAGAGTCCTTGGCCTACCCTAGAGAGAAAATACAAGTTAGCAACTTCTAATATGCTTTCTATTATATGCATTTAAGAAACCATCCCTAATGTTATGATACATAAACTTGGTTTTCAACCTCTAGTTGCATTTCAAAAATATCTGTGATATAATTTTGATGATATTTTCAAGAACTACTCTTTATGGTTGCTATACCTAATTATGAGTTCCTTTTTCTCGTCTCTTGGTATTGGTGGCATCTAAACTCTTCTCCCTGAACATTGGTTGTTTGTCTTAACTAGGATTTGGATTCTAAAACTTAGTCCAAACTCACTCAGTTTCTTTGGTGTTTAGTATATTAGGGTTTACTACCAAGGAAAAGGCTCAAACACATTGGAATGACTCATCCCAATTTATTTATGTGTTATAGACTCACAAACTTTAAACAATTTTTATGGGCATGCCTATGATGCTAAGCAATGGATACATATCTTATTTTAGCCTTTAAACATGTAGCCTATCAACTAGATGATGAATTTGTTTGGAGATCATTCTCAGTGTTTGGATGCCATTTATTTAGATTTATTTACATAACTTTAATTATCTTTCAACATTAGAAATCTATGAATGTTGTCATATTCATTAATAAGGCTCCTTCTCAATAGTTTTTTATTAATGATAAAGTGTTTGTGCTCACCTCTGCATGTTTATAGATCCAAGCATAGGTTTAGAAGGTGGCCTCTAAGCTTCAACATTTACAAGAGTTCATTTATTATTAGGGAAATGCTCCATGCACTATGAGAAGGGGGAATCTAGATGTGCCGCCATAAGGCTCTCCACCCCCAACATCCAAACACCGATGAAGTTGTTTGTGTATCCATTTATCCTCTTATTTTCAATGAAAGGAGGGGGATGGAGACCTCAAAAACATGGTAAAGCTTATATGGGGTTGTCTGGTTGTCTTATGATTTGGTAGCACCCAAGGGTTCATGCAATATTGCACCAATTAAAACTAGAGTACCCATGTGTTTGTATGATTTATTTCATGTGTTTGTTGTTCTCACATGGTTACTCATTCACCAATAGTTATTGACATTTACATGAGCTTACACACATGTATTCATGTGTGATGGTGCAAGGACACAAATATTATTCAGTCTTATGTTTGCATATTTTAATGATTGTTCATGTGGCATATATGTTATGACAAGAAGAAAATCCTTAGGAATGTCTAAGTGGAAAGAATGTTATGACCCAAGGCATTTTAATATGGAGAGGATATTTTCATAAGTGGGGTATAAGATAATTTGAAGAGACATTTAACAAAGAAAATGACTGAAGTAGAAAAAATATTCTCGGATCACAAAATGAACAAGAATAGGTGGTGGATATCTAATGTAAGTTTGCCAAAAGAAACATTGATAGAAGGTGAATCGATGAAAACTACATAGTTTGCTAAACAAAATTTAGAATGGATTTTGAGAAGAGAATGAAGGGGGCATAATGCAAAAGAGAAAAAAAGAAGCCTAAACTATTAGTGGATGGAAGGAGGATCTGAGTATCTCTATGAAATGCAATAAGCCCTTAGAGGCATTTTTTTGTGTGTGGGGATTTGTATGTTTTTTATAGTAATATGCTATTGAATACAATAAGATGTTGCAAATTTTGAGTCAAGTCTGAATATGTGCAAATGTGTGTCTATGGAACTGTGAAACCCTTGCAACACAAGTGTAAAGTTTGTCCTTAGTTGGACTCTTCACCTTGTGATTAAACCAATTGATATCAGAGTAAGGTTTTTTCCTTAGGGGTTATTCTGTTCGAAACTCATATATGAGTTTGTTTCATGATGTGAAAGATAAGTCTACTAAGTGAGTTGTAAGCTATGAAAGAGAAACTTGCATAAGTTTGTTGCAGGTGAGAGAGAAGTCCTACAAGTTGAGAGGAAGTTTGAGAGGATCTATTTTAAGTTTGTTATAGGTTGTGAAATAAAAGCTTGCTACTTATGGAGAAATGGCACACAAAGGAAGAGCATGAGGAGTTGTATACTTGGAAAAGATGTTAAAGAAAATCTAAGAGAAAATGAATATCTTAGAGAGAGGGAACATAGAAGAGTTTTCCCAGCAATGAGAAAAGACAAGAAACCCATTGAGGTGTAAGAGCATGTAGAGAATCAGCCTGAAGTTGAAGTGTCTATGTTTTCAGGTAAAGAAAGCCTAAATAAGCTCTTGAAATAGATGGTGGAGCTAGAATTTTATTTTAAATATGAAATTATTGAAGACCCCATGAAGGTAAAGGCTACAAGTAAGAGATTGTGCAGAGTTACAATTGAGTATTGAAAAGTTCTCTAAGTGAGGAAAAAAGAGAAAGGAAAGAAGAAAGTGAGAAGTTGGGAACATATGGTTTCCAAATTGTTGGGTAATATTGTGCACTCATAATTACAGATAAAATGGTTGAAGAATTTTGAGGCATTGAAGCTTAATCATGAAGACGAGAAGAAGATTGTTATGAATGGAAATATGAGAAGTTGCCAAATGAGCAGCTCAAAGAAATAAATGTAGAGGAGAACATTTCCTGAAGAGGCAGTAGGAAGGTGAAGTTTCCATATGAAAAGTCAAAATATGTTTTCAAAAAAATAAAGATAAATAAAGTTATGAGAAACATGTAGAGGAAGAAATTCCTATGGAGTAGGACATGGAGGGAAGAAATGCTAAGGATAACCATGATGAGTTCAAGTTTACTTGAAGGAAATAATAAAGAATGAAGAAGAAATTATTGTTATAGAGTTTACATGGAGGAAACAATAAAGGTGACTGAAGTGAAAATTTATGCACTCAAGGAAGAATGTGAAGAGGAGCAACTGATTCATACATCAAATAGAGAATAAAAGAATGAGAAGGATAATGTTAAATACCTATTTTATCTAACATTTATTTATGTGAAAGTCTAAAAGAGTCCAAGGAAGATGAGGGAGAATAAAAAGAATGAGAATCTAAATAGCTTTAAGTTGATTCAAAGATCAATGAAGAGAGAAAAACCATGGGGGTTTTTTATATGGACCTATGAGATTCCATCATGTGAGAGTGAATTAATTGAGTTCACAAGATGTGAGGAGGAACAACTAATTTTTACATCAGGAAGAGCAAGTGCAAAAGTGAAGGAGGAGGAAGATTCTATCAAGGATCTTATAAATGAAGAATACAAAATCAAAATGATGGTGGCAAGAGAGGAGATGGTAGCCATGAAAGAAGAGGATCTGTAAATGGAAAAGGGTATCATGAGGATGGATCCAACAAAAGTTTTGACAATGAGGGAACAAATCCAAGAAGGTTTTAGGTAGAGGTGGATGAACAATAGTGGGTTCAAGCCTATAATATAAAAAATTCAAGAAGGATCATCTTGGTTGAGTTGGTCGAATAAAGGTGTGTTTCATCCCACAAGTAGATGGAGAGAGAAGAAGAAAAGCATTTGGTGGAGGTGGTTGGACTATGGTGGGTCTATTCCCAGAACAAAAGGTAAAAATAGAGATGAGATGAAGAGGATGGAATTGAAACCAATAATAAGGAGCTATAAATGGAGAAGGAAGAAATAAAATCAACTAAAGCACTTTTTTTTTGGGAAGGGAATGACATGGGCATTATGTGATGCAGGAGCATCAACAACAAGATGTAAATTTTGTATATAATAGCCTAATGAATTAAATAATCCTTGATGTTAAGGCCAAAGAAGTTATGTCATGCTTCAAAATACTTTTTAAATGTCTTTAGTAGCTTATGAAGTCCTATTTGAATCATGAGAAGGTCTATAAATAGTTGGACTCTTTTTATAGGCACTCTAGGCCACTTGCAAGGTTTTCTCACCAAAAGCTTCATGATTGAAAATTCAAATTATCAAGGATATTTGTATGCCCTTAGGATTATATGTCAAGGTTTTATAACTTATATAAAGGTCCAAAAAGGGTGAAAACATGTTGTAAACATCCTTTACTTCTATATAAATGTGAAACCACCTCGTCACTATCTAGAAGCTTGAACTCAATGTTGAAGGAAGATAAAAATAGTATATGCTAAATTGAGGAGGTTGTTGAGAAGATTCAGGTCTTCTAGTTTATCAAGAAAGTTATATAATAATGAATAATAACCTCTAACAATTCAAGAGGAAGCTTATACAAATTATTTTCATGTGCAAAGGAGGACTAATAAGGAGGGAAAAAAAAGAGAGGTCTGAGAGGAGCATTGATGTAATAGGTCTACAATAAGGTTTGCTTGTATTACAAGAGTTTGATCAATATAAGGAAATTTTTTATTGATGTAAAGATCCTTTTTATTTCCATAAGGTATGAACATGTTATTTTTTATCTATTTATGAGTTTAATAAGTGTTTAAATCTCCATGTGGTATGACTGTGTTTTAGAGTTGTAGAGATTTATGCACAGGAAGGCCTGATTTAGAGGGAGTTTGAACATAAATAAGTTACATGGAAGATAAATAGTCCTTGAAAGGTTAATAATAATATGTCTAACACCTATTTTATGTATTATATTGAGTGGTTAATCTAAAAATAGTAAGTTCCATTCAAGTGTAACCTTCTCGGGTTAAGGAAGAATAAGACACAGTCAAGTACAGTCAAGGAAAACTTGTTGTTGCACATACTTATATGCATATGGTTGAGTTCAAATGGTTTAAAAATATGTATAAATGATTTTATAAATTTTTCCAAGTGACATGAAGGTTTGGAACCCTATAATACTCTTGAAATCCATTTTTGAAGGCCCTCGAGTTCACTTAAAACCCTACAAGACAACAAGTAGAAAAAAAGTTGTAACTTTTAAAATATCCATCCAAACAGGATGAAATTTTATATGAAGATTCATTATAATTTTTTTTAATGTTTTACAAAATTTCAAGTATTTTGGATCTCTACAAGAAAAGATACAAGTTATTGTGTATTTAGGATTGTATGTACATACAGGTGTTTAAGAGATCTAAAAAAAAGGTATACTTTGATGTGAAGTCTTCCAAATACTTTGTAAAATTTGAGAAGGGACTAATGATGTGTCTCAGATGTTTTAAAAGTGATATTATTCCTTAAATCTTGTCTTAGAATCCAGATAATGGCAATTATGTTATGACAGACTTGTAAGTGTTTGTAAAAGTGAGAGTTTAAGAGCACCAAAGAAGGTTTAAACCTCTAAATGAGCATTTTAATGAATTTGAGGTTTAATAGGGATTGAAATAATTTTTTGACAGAGGTGATAAAGGTGTGAATAATACATTGAACACTATCCTTCAATATTTTAACCATTGGTAAGGTTGTGGGCCCAAGAACAAGGTCTTATAAAGCATAGTTCTCTTGATTGTAATAACACTGATAATATGGGGTTTTAAATGATGAGATTTGAGTTGAGAAGCATTAGAGTAAGGATGAATAAATTTTCATTGGATGCATAAGGATATTATTTTAAAAATAGTGAGATCAATAATGAACTCATTTGTCTTTTAAGACCAATATAATCTAGAAAAGATAAAACTATTAAGCAAGTGTACAGAGAGACAAACATATTTGACAAAGTGAGATTGTACAGACCTATAAAAGAGAATTGTGAAAAAAAACTCAAAGTTAACCTTGTAATATTAATGAATCAAGATTTTCCATAGATAAAAGTGAAAGATAATCAGAATATAAACAAGTAGATATGAATGTGTATGTGTATGGGCCAAATAGACATCAATTTTAGCTAAAATGCATCAAATTGTGCTAGTGATTGGGTCTTTGGATGCAATTGATAATGAATATTTCTATAATTTTTGGTATTAGAGCTTTGTAATAAGCTCTAATAGGATTGATACTTTTGTGTAAGTGTTAATATTGTAGTGGTTGAGTTGCAGGAAGTTGCAAAAGTAGAAGTTTAGGTAGTCAAAGCCATTGAGGCTTGAGAGATAGTAAAGAACTCAATGAAGCTAAAATGTAAGAGCATATTGATTTCTCAAAAGGAAGATCCAAGGTAAGATAACTTGGATAATTTTTTAAAAGACCAAGGTGCAACAAACTTGGGTGAGGAAAGAGATGGAACAAGGTGAAAAAGACTTGCTAGAAAGGGTGAAGGAAGTGATAAAGGGACTGTCTAGAAGCAAGAACCAGATGCGAGAAAGGAAATAAAAGGAAAGGAGAAGAAAGCAACACAAATAATATTTCCAAATAGAAGTATATGAAGTAAAGCAACAAATATCATTGATGGAGTTCATGATAGAGAGTTAGCCAAACCCATGGTATGGATGGGAGTTGAAAAGAAAAGTGAGATGGCCAATCATATTGATAGTAGAGAGAAGACAAAGGCAAAGAGTGAGAGTTGCCTTAAGGAGATAGGTAAAGTTGTGGTTTAAGTAACTTGAGGAGAATTTTTAGTTTCAAAATCAAAGAGAAGATGAGATGGACATCTTTATTTATCATTCTGAAGAGGGAGATATGTTAGGAGAATCAAATGTGGAAGAAGAACAACAAATGGCCACTCAAGAGGCTATGTGGCCTCGAGTTTTTGTATTTAAAATTGAATTTAATTCTTTGAATGTAATTAAATGAGTTGTAGGTGAAAATGAAGCCTTTGATCCAATGAATAGGCTCATGAATAAAAGAGATGATGAAGAGAAGGCCCCATGTAGGGCCTTAACACTTGAAGAAGATCAATTGTGCATCCAGATGATTGAACAAGAAGTAATCCTCACTCAAGAGGATAAAGAAGGTGACAAAGTTGAAGATAGTGGAAGGCAATCAAGTGAAATAGTCATTAAGCGTGATGACAATGGATTGCAAGTCCAAAAATAAAGCCAAAAACAAATGTATGATGAAAATAAATTAGAGTTTGTATTACATGAAATAATCAAGAAGGTATAAGGTAATTTTTTTTTGTTGAATAATGATGATGTAGCTGATTTTGATAAAAATATGTCAATTACTACTAAATAAAATCTATTGAAAGAGATGGAATCTAGAGCATCAGATTACAAGTAGTGAAGGGTTGTTAAGAGGGTAACAAAATAAGGTATTTGTCTATGAGAGTTTGGAATAATTAAAAATAAATATTGTAGCCTTAAAGCATGTTATACACCATGGGAAACATATGAAGGAGAGAACAAGGAAAAATATGTGCAATCATTGAGTTAAGAAGTCAAAGAAACTATGATTGAGAACCAAGAGTAAATGAAGCCAAAAATAGAAATGGAGAAAATGAGGAAGCATCTTAAAAAATACAATATGAGTTAGTATCTACATCATTGGGAGATGAACAATAAGTGTAGTTGTCAAAGCCACTTGAAGAGACTCAAGGGTCTCAAATTTTTATATCTAACATTTCATTGGACTATGCATGTGTAGGTGTGATAGATGAAGAAGTAAAAGCCATAGAGAAGAGGGATCTTGAAAGAGCACAAACCAAAAAGATACCAGTTGATATCCTTATTCTAGAGGATAAATCTACAAAAATAAATATGGAAGAGAAGATTACAAGAGAGCAAGGCATATCATGAATGGAGAAGGTAGCAAGGAAGAAGAAGCACAAGTGTGGAAGCAAAGAACATGTCCACGTGTATGAAAGATTGATGGAGGAAGACAACCAAGCAAAAATCATTTGTAACAATAGGGAATATCAAAAGGCTCATGAATAGGAGCTTGTGAAAATTTTAAGCCCAAAATTTTAATGTAGGATCATCAACAACAAGATGTAAATTTTGTATATAATATCCTAATGAGTTAAATAAGCCTTGATGTGAAGGCCAAAGAAGTTATGTCATGCTTTAAAATACTTTTTAAAGGTCTTTATAGGTTTTTAGTAGCTTAGGAAGTATTGTTTGAATCATGAGAAGGTATATAAACAGTTGGAGTCTTGTTATAGGCACTCTAGGCCACTTGAAAGGTTTTCTCACCAAAAACTTAATGATTGAAGATTCAAATTATCAAGGATATTTGTAAGCCCTTGGGGTTAGATGTCAAGGGTTTATAACTTATATAAAGGGTCCAAAAAGGGTGAAAACAATTTGTAAGCATAATTTTAATTTTGTATAGATGTGAAACCACCTCATCACTGTCTAGAAGCTTGAACTCAACAATGAAAGAAGACAAAAACAACATATGCTAAGTTGAAGAGGTTGTTGACAAGACTTAGGTCTTCTACTTTATCCATAAAGTTATAGAATAAGGAATAAGAACCTTGAATAATTCAAGAGTAAGCTTATAAAAATCATTTACATGTGCAAACAAGGAATAATAAGGAGAAAAAAAGAGAGGTCTGAGAGGAAGATTGATGTTGTTGGAAATATTGTCATTGATTTCAAAGGCAAACATCGACAAAAATGTCTAATAGGAACGGAAGTGTCAAAGGAAATTATTACATAAGTGTTTTTCAAGGTAAATGGAATTCTTGATAGAAGTGATCGTATCCATAAAAAAGTAATGGAAATATTGGGCAAAAAAAATTTGTAACAAGGTTGTCATTATCAAAATCTAAGGCCGATCCATTTGAGGATAAAATACATATATTTTAGTGCTCAAATTTTGAATGGACCAGCATTCATGAAATGACAATTTTTTAAAAGGCACGTATACAGATATGTTTTTAATTAAAGATCATCATTAATGAAAAACTCATGGCAACCCATGTGAAAAGGTGCCTCTTGAGGAAGGACACCCCCTTTGAAAAGTTTTTAAGGCTAAAATAGTCCCCAACCTTGGTCGACCTATTGAGAGGAGTTGTGATCGTTTGAATGGACCTTTTCATTTAAAGAGTCATGACCTTAATTTGTGATTTTTAGTGGGTTATAAATAAGTGCATAATGAGTGGCAAATTAGTAGATTCGAAAGTGTAAGATATAAAATAAGAGAAAATATTTGAAGGCAGATTTTTGTGAGAATATTGAAAAGAAAAATCAGCAAGTATAAAAGCATATAGCAACAAAGCTATATTGTAATTGATCATATCTAAAAGAGTGACGAAACAAAGTCCTATCATCTTTTGTGTAAGCAACAAGTTAGATATAGAAGTGTTATTTCATCAAGAGGGTTGGTGCCTTTGTTCAAAGGGGTTGGTGCTCCTGTGAGTTGGTGCTCATAAAGATTCATTGAGTTGGTGTTTGGCAAAGGAGTTGGTGCTCCTGTAAGTTGGTGCTTATTTTTGGGTGAATATTTTGTCAACAACTAACTGATGAGAAAAATAGGTCTCTTCAACCATAGCATAGGGAGATTGGTCGGCCAGATGTGCAGGTTTACCACATCAAAAGGGGACAAATATCTCCTCTCATCAAGGGGAGGTTTCCTATTAAATAGGAAGAGCTATATACTATATATATAAGCAAAAAATAACACTCAGGGGTAGGCTAACACCATCCATCTCTCTTTTTTAAGAGATGATGTTCACAAACAAAGGAGAAAATCTTGGTGAAAACACTAAAGGCACTTCTCTTCTTTCAGAAGTGATTTTGCAAGAAACAACAGTTCTTTCAGGGAGTGACAAGTAACTGGTAACAAAAGACATAGTAACCAGCAGATTGAGATGTAGCACAAAGTCTCCACCTTGACTGCCCAAGAGTGAAATACGAAGAACAATGAGAGCATAAAGTCATCCCAATGTCCTTTACACAAAAATAGAAAATAGACAAACACACTAAAGGCAGTTGTAGATAGCACAAAGTCTTTCCACAATTGGCTTCAGGACACCTTCCTGATTACTTCCACTAGCTCTGCTTATTTCTTTAAAATAGATAAGAACACATTTAGGAAATATACATAAGAACAATCTCCTAAAATGACACAAGTTATAATAGCACGAAGTCTGAAAGTAACTTGCTTTCTCATTCAAACAAAGAAATATGATAAACAATTTGAGCTCAAAGTCTCAGTAATCGCCTCTCAATTTTGGTAGAGTTTCACTTTTATAATGGAAAAGTCTCCCTTGCATAAAGTAAGAGAATACAATATATAGCAGCCAAGAAAGGCTTGGCACTTTGTTCCATGGAATGACCCATGCTACATTCAATGCCTTGAATGCATTTTCAATTTTGTCAAAGAGCCCATGCTGGAACAGGGCGGCCGCCTTAACTATGGCATGTTGATTCATCTATAATGTCTTTTCCTAGGCTTGAGTCATCTGGTCTGTCGCCTGATCTCTGTGCAACTATCCACCTCACCTTTACTCCAAGGGAGACAAACAAGGTGTGTTTTTAATGTTTGCAAGTTCAAATATCTACTTGGTGGACTGTTCCACCTATTGGAATAACTCTAGCGTAGATATTTTTGGTCTTTCCCTCTTTCCTATTGCAGTTTGAGCCCTTGGGCTATCTTTTCCCCCTTTTGCTGGCTTTTTTAGCTCCTTCAGTTGGGAACTAATTTGCTTTCAAGTTCTGCACCACTTTTGAAAATTAACAGATATTTCATTAACTTGAATTTGACATCTACGAGGACATCAAAGGTTCACTATTTCAACGGTTCAGGTGGCCTCCTTGGTTCATTTGCTTAAACCTTCTCCTTGAACTAGTCTCTAAAAAATTTTGCTTCTTATCTTTACTCGGAGCTTTCCTTGAATCGTTGAACCTATGCAACCTATGAACCATTTTGGTTCAAGGTTCAACGATTCATCTTCTTCCTTAGAAGCATTTGTTTTCTCTAAGTCTCTCGAGCCTTGAAAGAGTCCATAGAAATATGTCTGTAGAGTTCGTAGAAATGAGCCTGTAGAGTTCATAAAAATGAGCCTGTGGAGTTGAGCCTGTAGATTTCACAGAAATGAGTCTATGGAGTTGAGCCTGTAGAGTCGGTAGAATAGAGTTCGTAGAATCAAGCCTGCGGAGTCCGTAGAAATAAGTTTGTAGAATCAAGCCTGCAGAGTCCATAGAAATGAGCCTGTGGAGTTGAGCCTATGGAGTCCGTAGAATTGAGTCTATATAATCAAATCTGTGGAGTCCGTAGAAATAAGTCTATAAAATCAAGCCTGCAGAGTCCACAGAAATCAGGCTTGCAGAGTCCATAGAAATCAATTGCAGGCCTTAATGCTTTTGAACTTCTCAAAGGGAAGGTGTCCCTTTGGGCCTTGAGAAGGTCCATTTTTTGGTCGGTGAGAGCCCCCTGCAAGGGTACCTGCCCTTCGGGGTCCTTTGAGCGGCCTTCAAGGTTTTATTCCTTCGGAGGGTCTTTGGGCTCCAATTCCTATCAGACAAAACGTTTGAATGAATTCCTTCAGACAATTTATCTGAAGGAAATCCTTCTTGGCTTCGTCCACTTTTTGTCTGGCTTTTTCTTTCAGGTGAATTCCTTCAGACAATTTGTCTGAAAGAATTCACCTCATCTTTTGCCTTGTTTATTTTTTTGAAGGAACTCCAAATTTTTAGCTTTGTTTATTTTTTTGAAGAAAATCTCTTTGTTTATTTTTGCTCACTGCCCTCTGTAAGGGCATTCGGCTTTGGTTCGCTACCCTCCACAAGGGCACTTGGGCTTGGTTCATTGCCCTACGCAAAGGCACTTGCCTTTTAGGCTTTGGGGCACTCTTTTGAACCTGTCAGTTGAATTGATCGATTGAACCAACTTTGGTTCAATGGTTCATTCCTTTGTTTCACTCATTCATTTGATCACTTAAATGAACTGCATTGAAACAATCACTCGTTGAACCTTTGAACCGTTGAACCCATTGAACCATTTTGGTTCAAGGTTCAAAAGTTCAATGGCTCAAGCCTTCTTCTTTTTATTAAGTGTTTTGAAGTCGTTGAACTTGCTGAAGTGGTTAAACTTTGAACTTGTAGTGAAGCGCTTAACTCACTAAGTTTACCAATGCCATTGAACCTTTGAACTCGTTAAACCTTTGAACCCATTGAACCTTTTTGGTTCAAAGTTAAACGGTTCAACGATTCATTATTTTGTTTGAAACTTGGCAATGAAATTTTTGGTTGAACTTGGGCGTTGAACCAAGCTGGAAAATGCCTAAGTGTTGAGGACTTATTTCTTTGAAAGAACTCACCTGCTGAAGTCATTGAACTTACTGAACCTGCTAATCTCTTAACTAAAAAAGCTTGAATAATGAAGAATTTGAATACTTAGAACAATTTTTTGAGAGGGGAAGAGATAATTTTGGCTTGCATGACCAAAATAGTTCATATGTTGTCCCAAAAATGAGTGATATTTTTAGGGACAACAACTGGCTCCAGTTGGGGAACTTCCTTCAGTTAAAAACATGAAATAGCTGAGGGGAGTAAAAACTAAAATCTCTAGTGCCTTTAAGAATGCCATTGGACTATGGAGTCATGCTATCCAAAAATGAAAGGCACCAAAAATGAAAACAAACAACACAAAATAGAACTAAAGACTATACAAATATACATATGTACAGGTGAACTTATCTGATACTTCAAAAATTGAAGTGTTTCAGATGCTGCCCATTGTGAGGCAGAGAAAAGGGTGTGCCATCTTGATACTTTAATAGGAAACTATTTTCACCATTGAGCTGATGAATAGTAATTGGGCCTCTCAAAGGGAATCAATTTTTTCATGCATTCCCTTTGGTTCTCTTCTCTTGTCTCACAACAAGACTTGATCTCTAATTTGAAAATCACAATTTTTTGCTTTCTGGTCGAAGAGCTTCTTTACCAGACTTTGATGCGTAGCAATTCAGTCCACCACCATAGTTCGTTGCTCATCCAAGTCAGTCAAGCACATGATCTTTTTTATCGATGGAGCTTTCATATGTCTGATCTTCAACTACCTTAGCCAATTTCAATGCTAAAAATTCCAGTGTGATTGGTATTTTTACATTGAGACCATAAAGAAATTGGAATGGTGACATATCAATTGCTCTCTTGGATGTAATTATGTCTGCCCATAAAGCATCAACCAATGCTTTATGCCATGTTCATTGGTTATCATCTACCAGCTTCTTGATGATGGTCACCAGGTTTTTGTTGCTTGATTCAGTTTGGCCATTCCCTTGTGAGAAATAATTAGAGGAGTGGGAGAGGGTAATCCCATAGTAAAAATAAAACTGAGTAATCTCTTGGAAAGAGAAACAAGATGCATTGTCCATGACAATCTTGGTTGGGACCCTAAACCTAGAAATGTTCTCCTTAAGAAAATCACATACTACCTCTGAAGATGCATGCTTGGTTAGAATTGCTTCCACCCATTTGGTGAAGTAATATGTAGCTGTGAAGACATAATCATGTAAAGCACTTGAAGATGGATTTACAACACCAACAAAATTAATTCTCCATTGCCAAAATGGCTCTTCTATGACCACTGGATTCAGAGGCAGAGCAGCCAATTTGGGTCTTCCAACAAACTGTTGGCATAGCTCACATCTACATACCTATTTATATGCATCTTGAAATAGAGTAGGCCAGTAATACCTGGCTCATAGAATCTTATGGGCAGTTATAAGAGCAAAAAAATGTCCTTCACAGGCCAGATTATGAAAGAACTTTAAAAGTTGGTTTTGCTGCTCTTTATCCACGCAGCGAAGGAACACTCCAAGGCTCCTCTTGTATAGGTCATTGTCCCAGAAGACAAAATTGATAGCTTTTAACTTAATATTCCTCCTTTCTTTACAAGACAAGTGAGCAGGACACTCACTATAAGTAAGAAAATGAGCAATATTCGAATACCACTCATTTGTGGTGGACACAAAGAGGACTGTTGGCGTGTCTTCAATTTTTTTTCCATGCTCTATTTCTTCTGGTCTGTTGTGAGCAATCAATTGGCATAAACCTTTTCCCCATACCAACTTCATTGGTTTGATGACTAGATCAAACTCTTAGATTTTAGCAATCCAATTCTCTCTTTTGATTCCAAACTCCTGCTAAGTTAATATGGATTTGACTGTGGTGTCAGGAACCAGGGCAGTAGTGTGTGAATTCAAGATGTAAAAGTGAAAATGCTTCATTGTCTTTACCACTGCATAGACATGATTATCCATGTTTGAATACTTCAGCTCATGAGCTTTGAGAGGACAACTCATGAAATATATGGGAGATTCCATACCTTTTTTGTTCTGTTGAACCAAAATTGATGAAAGTGTGTGTTCAAAAGCATAACTATACACTATGAAATCCTTGGTATAATCTGGACAAACCAGAATTAGTGCATGAGTAATCGCTATCTTAATATCTTAAAATGCCAATTTGTCTTCTTCAGTTCAACTGAAGGTGGCCTTTCCCTTCATCATGTTCACAATATGGCGAGTCTTCTCAGCAAACTCGAGGATGAACCTTCATAAAAAATTCACCTTTTCAAAGAAAGAGTGAATTGCAGTCTTACTTGTAGGTAGAGTAAGTTCCTGGATGGACTTGACTCTATCTAACTCAATCTTTATGCCTTCTATGGACACAATGTGTCTGAGAAGTTTCACTCCAAAAATAGACTTCTTGGTGTTTAATAAAATGTCATTCTGGTAGCAACGTTCTAGCACTTGTTGCAAATGGCACACATGGTCAGGGTGATGCTTAGAAAAGATGGTCAAGTCATCAAGGTATACCACAATGAACTTACCCATTTCATCTTTGAAAGCAAGGTCCATTTCTCTCTGAAAAGTGGTGCAATCATTTATCAGGCCAAATGGTATTTTTCAATAGGCAAAGGTGCCCCAAGGTTTGGTGAAGGTAGTCTTATGCTGGTCTGCTTCACCAACTTCAACTTGATTATATTCTGAGAAGCTGTCTAGCATTGATAACATCTCTAAATCAGTCACTGTCTAAAAGACTTGATCCATGATGGGCAGAGGATAGTTATCCTTTAAGACTGATTCAAATTTTTGAAGTCCACACAAAGGTGAATTTTGCCATTCTTCTTCCTCACAGGTACTATGTTGGCAATCCATGTGAAATGATGGATTGGGAAAATTATCCTAGCATTTAGCATTTTCTATATTTTAGACAGAATAGTACCTCATATCTTCATATTGTACTACCTAGATTTTTTATTATAAGGCACCGAATCATCTTTGAGAGGAATTTCATGGTGAATTTCATCAGGTTTGAGCGACTTTAGATCATCATAGGAGTATGCTAGGACATCCATGTACTGACGAAGTAGAGCAGCAAATTTGAACTTCTCTTCCAGAGTGCAACACTTTCCAATGTTCACCATCTTGAAATTTTTTTTGATACCTAAATTTATTTGTTCAAACTCCTAGGAGGAGCTTGAATTTATTTGCTAATGTTTGATGAATCTGTCATGCTTGTCAAATAGCTTCTCAAAGAAAACTAGGCCTTTGGGAGTTTTATTCTCTTTCAGTTGCAAAAAATCATCACTTGCATCTAAAATTGATTGAGGCTGGTTCAAGTTTTTGAGATTTATTGCCTTCATAATGAATCTATTCAAAGCTATTTTTTTGATCCAAGAAGGCAATGATTTAGTTATCATTGTTAAACACCTGTCAATGACTGGCATTATTAGGCACACTTAGTCGAAAGACCAATTTAATAGTGTACTTATCTCTTTTGAAGTTAGGGTGAGGAATCAAGAGAGTTGTTGAAATTGCCAACGCATCAGCTCTATCATTGAGTTCCCTAGGTATGGCAGAGATGTTGAAAGCATCAAAGCTTTCAATTTGATCTCAGACTAGATTACGATAGTGGCACAATCTCTCATTTTTAGTTTGATATAGGTTTTTCACCTGACAAACCACTAGTTTAGCATCTCCTTTGGCATGAAAGAGCTTGATGCCTTTGTCTTGAGTAGCCTTCAGTCCAAGCAACAGAGATTCATACTCAGATGTGTTGTTGGTATTACTGAACTGCAACTTGTATGAAGAAGAAAAAATATCTCCTTAAGGAGATATCAACACAATCCCAGCTCCTGAATCGATAGAGGAGCAGTTGCCATCAAATTTTAGAATCCATACCTCATCTGACACTGATTTTTCTTTGGATTCTTCTTCGTTCGGAGGAGAGGATTCCTTTGCATTTATACTACATTTTACCATCCTATCTTCTATTATTCTATCTGAACCAATTTTTAGACTATCAATTTTAGAAGTTTGATCAGCTAGAACATGAACATCCTCTGTGATTAAGAAATAATTATCCATGCCTGAAGACTCAAACAAAATTTGAGCTTCAGTCACTGATATTTGAGTGAACACATATTTTGCTTCCTTTTTAGGGAGCAATCTTTGCATAACACCCTTGAATGGGATCCTCGCCTCGGAGAGGGCCATGCTTAATTCACCACCAACATCTTTATAGAAATTTCAGCCAAGAAAGATGTTGTATGATGCTGGGACATCGACCACCAGGACAATCATCTTGATTCTCTTGTCTGAGAATGCTGCAAATACAAATTAAGCATCTTTGATTTGTCCCAATAGTCGTACTTATTTGTTCTCCATGGAGAAACATCTCTCAAACGTCTTGGTCAGCATGAGATCAAGGGATTCTACCACTTTGGCAGGCATGACATTTTCTGATGCACCAGAATCAATGATGCAATTATTCAACTAATGTCCATTTATCAGTAGGGAGACACAGAAAGGTTCATTCCTCCCAAGAGTAGTAGGAGGAGTAATGATGAAGTTATTCCTAGTGGATGTGTTCTAGGGAGGATCACGAGTTACCTTTGGAATTGTTTGTCCTACAAGGACAGTTTGGTTCTTAACACATTGAACCAACTTATCTAACTACTTAGGATTGGACTGCATGAATTAAAATTTAGACATTTGAATTTTGATTTTTTTATATGGTCAATTATGTCAAATATTTGAAATAAACTAGGTATAGAGGATAGCAGTTCATCTTTTTGATTTTTTGGAGGGAGAGGATTGGTCTGCAAATTTGAAGTAGAAGGTGTAGGTATGTTTGATAAACTTATCTTTTTTGCAATCACTGGGTCTTTTGGCTAGAAAGGCAGAGTAGTTCCCAGCTTGGTAATTGAAATTACAGGCTGAGCTCACTCTTTTATTTTTTCATCAACTTGTTGGGTTGATTGATTCTTAGATCGGGTGAACACAACATATGATCCCTCAACTACTTTACCTTCACTTTTGGGTTCATCTTGGTAATTCAAAAAACCAATGTTGGAGTCACTAGCTAATTTTTCTTCTCCCTTTATGAAGATATTAGCGTCATCTTCTAGGTTTAATTCAGGCTAGAAGGAGAAATCTAATTCTACCTCAAGATATCCAACTACTGAATTGGTTGGAGGTGCTTCAATGGCAAGGTTATTCCTCTGAGGGGGAGGAAGATGATTTGCTTTCCCTTGATTCCTGACAGCATTGCCTTGGTATGACTGATTGAGGAATGCTCTCCTTGGTATATCTATTTATGAAGGAGCATAAGACATCCTTTGTGTCATTTGTTTTCTAAGAGCTAACAACTCATTTTCCATCTTCTGCACCATTGGATCAGTGGTGGTTGTAGGCAAGTATTCAGAGGATAGAGAAGATTTACCTTTGTTTGGATCTCTATTTATCTTTCCTACCAAGATAAGGTCATTTTTTACCTCAGTAGCTAAATCCTAAGCAGTAGCAAGGTCTATGTGGCCAGCTCGTCTCAGAAAAAACTCACTTTGGGTAGCTATGAGTTGATGAAGAAGCATTTAAGATTCTTAGGTGTTGGCTGAGAAATTGTAGGAATTTGGTTCCTTAGCTTGTTAAACTTGGCAATGAAATCTCTCATAGGTTCATGAGGTTCATTCTTCATCTGTGTGAGCTGGGCCAGCAAGGCATGTGCATTTTGTGTAGGCTTGAATTTGGCTTCAAATTTAGCTTTAAGAGTGTCCCAGTCAGTCACTGACCGAGCTTGTAGATGGTAGTACTAGTCTGCAGCAACACCTTACAGTGTTTCCACAAACAACCTAACTGTTATGTCCTCATATTCCACACCTATCACACCACAAGTTATGCTGAAAGTAAAAATATGTTCATCAAGATGAATTTTTTCATCACCAAAGAACTTGGAAAAAAATTCTTTGAACTGCGTGGTAGCTCATGAAGAGGTGGAGTAAGATTGAATGGACCAAAAGAACTATCCCAGGGGCCTTGAGCTGCCATGATTTGATTATGGAAAAAGAAGATAACAAATATGGGTGGAGTATGTATAGGCAAAGCTCTAGTAATAGCAGAAAAGAAGCTCTGCCTTGTTTTGGTGACCTAGTACGAGTAGAAGGAACACTCTTGGATCGTTGAAGTTGAAGTTGGGGAGGGAACAAATCAAAATTGCCCTACTGCACCAATTCAAAAACAAGGTCAACAACACCTTGAGTTCTCTAGCTTCTGGTGTAACATGGAGTTGTCAGATTGCAAAATAAAAATATAAAAGGACTGGTCCTACTTCAACTTGAAGCTTGAGGCTTCAAACTACGTGCTCTTCCCCAATGGAATCACCAAAAACTATTGGCATGGAGCTGGCAGAGAATGAATTTTGAAATGAAACTCTCGATCTCCAGCATCCCTGGTTTTACAGCTTAGCGTATATAATGGAAATGGATAAGACTATAATGATAATGGATAAGACACAGGTGATGCTTTAATCTGAAACTTGAGGCTTCAAATTGCACAAAATTGTTGTGTCCCCAACAGAGAAAATGGAAATGGATAAGGATAGGGACTGCTTCAATCTGAAGCTTGAGGCTTCAAACTGCATGTAACATCCCCAGCGGAGTCACCAAAAATTGTTGGGTGAATATTTTTTCAACAACTAACTGATGAGAAAAATAGGTCTCTTCAACCACAGCATAGGGAGATTGATCAGTCAGATGTGCAGGTTTACCACATCAAAAAGGGGCAAATCTCTCCTCTCATCAAGGGAAGGTTCCCTGTTAAATAAGAGGAGCTATATACTATATATAAGCAGAAAATAACACTCAAGGGTAGGATAACACCATCCATCTCTCTTTTTTCAGAGATGATGTTCACAAAAAAAGGATAAAATCTTGGTGAAAACACTTAAGGCACTTCTCTTCTTACAGAAGTGATCTTGTAGGAAATAGTAAGAGTTCTTTCAAGTAGTGATAAGTAATGGGTAACAAAAGATGTAGTAACCAGCAGACTAAGATGTAGCACAAAGTCTCCACCTCGACTATCCAAAAGTGAAATATGAAGAATAATGAGGGTGCAAAGTCATCCCAAGGTCTTTTACACAGAAACAAAAAATAGACAAACACACTAAAGGCAGTTGTAGACAGCACAAAGTCTTTCTAAAATTGGCTTCAGGACACCTTCTTGAGTACTTCCCCTAGCTCTACTTATTTCCTTAAAATGGACAAGAACACATTCAAGAAATAGACATAAGAACAATCTCCTAAAATGACACAAGTTATAATAGCACAAAGTCTAAAAGTAACTTGCTTTCTCATTCAAATAAAGAAATATGATGAACAATCTGAGCTCAAAGTCTCAGTAATCACCTCTCAATTTTGGCAAAGTTTCACTTCTATAATGGAAAAGTCTCCCTTGCATAAAATAAGAGAATATAATATATAGCAGCCAAAAAAGGCTTGGCACTTTATTCCATGGAATGGCCCATGCTGCATTCAATGCCTTGAATGTATTTTCAATTTTGTCAAAGAGCCCATGCTGGAACAAGGTGACTGCCTTAATTGTGGCGTGTCGATTCATCTCAAATGTCTTTTCATGGGCTTGAGTCATCTGGTCTGTCACCTGATGTCTGTGTAGCTGTCCACCCCACCTTTAATCCAAGGAAGACAAACAAGTTGCGCTTTCAATGTTTGCAAGTTCAAATATCTACTTGGTGGACTGTTCCACCTACTGGAATAACTCTAGCATAGATATTTCTGGTCTTTCCCTCTTTTCTATTATAGTTTGAGCACTTGGGCTATCTTTTCCCCCTTTTACTAGCCTTTTCGGCTCCTTCTTCAGTTGGGCGCTGAGTTTGCTTTCAAGTTTTGCAACACTTTTGAAAATCAATGGATATTTCATTAGTTTGAATTTGATGTCTACGGGGACGTCAAAGGTTCACTGTTTCAATGGTTCGGGTGGCCTCCTTGGTTCATCCGCTTGAACCTTCTCCTTGAACTAGTCTCTAAAAACTTCTGCTTCTTATCTTTACTTAGAGCTTTTCTTGAACCATTGAACCTATGAACCATTTTGATTCAAGGTTCAACGATTCATCTTCTTCCTTAGAAGCCTTTATTTTCTCTAAGTCTCTCGAGCCTTGAAAGAGTCTGTAGAAATATGTCTGCAGAGTTCATAGAAATACCCTGTAGAGTTTGTAGAAATGAGCTTGTGGAGTTGAGCCTGTATAGTTCATAAAAATGAGCCTGTGGAGCCCATAGAATTGAGTCTGTAGAATCAAGCCTATGGAGTCCATAGAAATAAGTCTATAGAATCAAGCCTGCAGAGTCCATAGAAATTGGGCCTATAGAGTCTGTAGAAATGATCCTGTGGAGTTGAGCCTATGGAGTATGTAGAATTGAGTCCATAGAATCAAGCCTGCAGAGTCTGTATAAATAAGTCTATAGAATCAATCCTGTGGAGTCCATAGAAATCAAGCCTACAGAGTCCGTAGAAATCAGTTGCGGGCCTTAATGCTTTTGGAACTTTCTGAAGGGAATGTGTCCCTTCGGGCCTTGAGAAGGTCCATTTTCTAGTCAGTGAGAACCCCTCGCCAGGGTACCTGCCCTTCGGGATCCTTTGAGTGGCCTTCGGGCTTTTATTCCTTCAGAGGGTCTTCAAGCTTCAATTCCTTCGGACAAAAATTCCGAAGAAAATCTTTCCTTGGCTTCATCTACTTTCTATCAGGGTTTTTCTTTTGGGTGAATTCCTTCAGACAAAAGTCTAAAGGAATTCCTTCAAACAATTTATCTAAAAGAATTTGCCTCATCTTTCGTCTTGTTTATTTTTCTAAAGGAACTCCAACTTTTCTGCCTTGTTCATTTTTATGAAGAAAATCTCTTTGTCCGCTTTTGCTCACTACCCTCCACAAGGGCATTCAGCTTTGGTTCTCTGCCCTCTGCAAGGGCACTTGGGCTTGGTTCATTGCCCTATGCAAAGGCACTTGTCTTTCAGGCTTTGGGGCACTCCTTTGAACCTGTCGATTGAACCGATTGATTGAACCAACTTTGGTTCAACGGTTCATTCCTTTGTTCCGCTCGTTCATTTGACCGCTTGAACCAATTGCGTTGAACCAACCGCTCATGAACCTTTAAACCGTTGAACCCGTTGAACCATTTTGGTTCAAGGTTCAAAGGTTCAATGGTTCAAGCCTTCTTCTTTTCATTAAGTGTTTTGAAGCCGTTGAACTTGTTGAAGCAGTTGAACTTTGAACTTTTGGCAAAGCGCTTAACTCACTAAGCTTACTGATGCCATTGAACCTTTGAACCCATTGAACCATTTTGGTTCAAGGTTCAATGGTTCAATGGTTCATTCCTTTGTTTGAAACTTGGTGATGAACTTTTTGGTTGAACCTCGACATTGAACCAAGCTGAAAAATGCCTAAGTGTTGAGAACTTGTTCCTTTGAAAGAACTCGCCTGCTAAAGCAGTTGAACTTGCTAATTTCTTAACTGAAAAAGCTTGAATGATGAAGAATTTGAATACTCAGAACAATTTTTTGAGAGGAGAATAGATAATTTTGGCCTGCAAGACCAAAATAGTTCATATGTTGTCCCAAAAATGAGTGATATTTTTGGGGACAACACTTATAAAATTGTATTGGGGTTGGTGCTCCATTAGGTTGGTGCCTACAAATATTTATATTGAGATCTATTTCTTCATGGTTTTCTCTCAAAAGGGTTTCCATGTATAAATCTCATCTCACTATTACTTTGTGTTGTGTGAGTTGTGATTTAATTATATTGCATATCTTAAGTGAAATAATTATTTATGTAAAAAGTGTAAAAGATATATATTATTGATTCACCTCCCCCCTCAATAATAGCCTATGTTTAACAATTGGTATCAAATCGGGTTCCTTCATATATAGTTTGACTGCTAGAAGGTAGATCAGGCAAAGCACACATGGCTAGTTCACAAGGTCCGGAAGGTTTTTTCACAAATAAGGCACCATTGTTTGACGACACAAATTATGCTTTATGGAGCATAAGAATGAGGACATATCTAATGGCCCTTGGGTTTGACATTTGGCAATCTATTATAAATGGATACACAGAGCCAAAAACACCACCAATAGATCCCATTGGAAAAAAGGCTAGCAAAAACAACGCTAAAGCAATGAATGTTATTCTGTGTGGTCTTTTTGAATATGAGTTTGTAAAAGTTATGCAATGTAAGTTATCACATGATATTTGGGAAAATATTAAGACCATCTATGAGGGTGATAGCAAGGTTAGACAAGCCAAACTTCAGACTCACAGGAGACAGTTTGAGAGTCTCAAAATGAAGGAAGAAGAGAACTTTGCAAGTTATCTTCTCCAAGTTGATGAAATCATGAATGTGATTCAAGGACTTAGAGAAAAGGTAGAGGAGTCTACCATATTCCAAAAGGTGATAAGGTCTTTACTACTAAGATTTGATGCAAAGGTTAGAAGAAATGAGCGATCTTGACAAGCTACAGATGGATGAGCTACACAAAATTCTCACTGCTTATGAAATGAGGACAAAATCAAAGAGACCATCTAAAAATGAAGCAACCTTCAAAGCATCAAAGAAGGATAAAGACAAAGAGCCATAATAGAGTGATAGCTCAAGTGATGAAGAGGATGAAAAGGAAGCCTTATTCATTTGTAAGCTGAAGGAAGGCTCGGGTAAGTACACAAGTAAGTTATTGTTTAAATGCTTTAACTATGGTAAGATAGGTCATTTTGCATCTAAGTGTCCTTAAAAGGATAATAACGATGATAAAAAAAGTAAATCTAAATACAAGAATTTCAAGCATAGAAAGGATAAGAAGAAGTTTGAGAAAAAAAAAAGAGTCTATACTCTAAGAGGAATCTTAGCTCTTCCAAAGAAAGTTGAGTCAGTGACTTAGACAATGATAATATAGAGATTCTATTCATGGCCATAGAAGAAGATGCCTTTAAAAGCAAGAGAAATATATAAGAAGAAGAAGAAGAAGAAGAAGAAGAAGAAGCAAATGTGAACCTTGAGGAAGAACTTATATGTGCCTTAGGGGAGATAAAGTTGCTCAAGAAAAGGAATTTGAGATAGAAGCTTTAAATTGACAAATATGAAAAGGAGAATTAGGACTCAAAAGCCAGATTGGCACAAAGCCTTAGAAGAATCAAATAAGATGATTGTTGATCTATAGGCTCAGATTGAAAAAGCTAGGAAAATTAAAGAAGATCTAATAAATAAATTAAAGCCAAAAAATGAGGATTGTAAAAAGTATGAATCCAAGATTGCTTCTTTAAAACTAGATCTTGAAAAGGTGAATAATAAAGTAGTTAATGAATTGAAATATGAGAAAAGTACTCAAGTGTTAATTTAAAGTTTGGGAAGTCCAAGATAACTATCAAACAAGACAGGCATTATATATGAAAAGGAAAAAGAAAAGGCTACAACTTCCATTGAGCCTCTGGGAAAAGTAATTACAAAAAATACTAAAAACTATACTAAAGCCAACAGCATGAAGACCAGCTCTGACAAAGAAGGCAAAAGAGAACAAAACTACAAAAGACCACCTGCTCAAAGATACACCAATCAAACCAGGTTTGGTAATTATTATTATTATTATTATTATTATTATTATTATTATTATTATTATTATTATTATTATTATTATTATAACCATTTTGATCACAAGAACCTAGATTGTAGGAAGAGAGCTACGGATAATGACTTTAGGAATCGAGACAAGGGAACTCATAGAGTTTCAAACATAAGCTACAACTCATTTGCTCCCTTATTAGTTTTGATGAAGAAGTTATTGTATGTTACAAGTGTAAAATTATGGACACATAACTCGCTATTGTAGGAGTGTGTTCGAATCAATGAAGAAGGACCAAAGATTCAAGGCTCAAATAATAAAGAAGAGGGATCAAATGAATACATGAAAGAAGAAGCATTGAAGATTCCACAATCATCTAGACAACACTTCATGCAAAAAATGAGGGACAACCCTGGTTCATTAATAGGGGTTATTCAAGACATATGATAGGAGATAAAATCAAGTTTATCTAGCTAAAGAAGATCAATGGAGGTATGGTGAAATTTGAAGACAACACCATAGCCAAAATTGTGGGGAAAGGTATGCTCAGCGTGGATAATGGTAAAAAATAAAACCAAAAATGTATTATATATGGAAGGAATTAAGTGACTTAAGCATAATTTTTAGGTGTGAGCCAAATATGTGACCAAGGACACACACTCAAGTTCTTTGTAGAAGGATGTGAAATCAAAAAGAGAGACATAGATGAATTGATTGGAGATGCTCATAGGACATGTAACAACTTATACATGTTGGCAAATGTCAAAGGAGAGAAATGTTGTTTAAATCAAGTCGAGGAAAGTTAGATTTGGCATAGAAGAATGGGTCACGTAAACTTTGACAACCTTGTGAATATTAGCAAAAAGCAGGCAGTAAGAGACATTCTAAAAATTACAAAGACCTCGAGCATGCTTTGTAAACAATCTCAACATGAAAAGCAAACCATAGCATGTTTTAGAACAAAGGAGTATTCTACCACCAAGATGTTAGAGCTCGTTCATACCGATCTATGTGGACCCACTATAACACATAGTACTCAATGTGAGAGGTATTTTATGCTGTTAATTGATGATTATACTTGAATGACATGAGTGACATTCTTAAAGAAAAATTTGAAGCATTCAAAGCTTTGGTTGAAAATGAAACTATCTTGAGAATCAAATGCCTAAGGTTTGATTGAGGAGGAGAGTTCATGTCTAGTGAATTTATTGAGTATTATGAAAAACATGCAATAAAAAAACATTACTCAGCTATCAAAACCCTATAGTAGAATGAGGTTGTTGAACGAAAAAATAGGACAGTTCAAGAAATGCAAGAATGATGTAAATGAATCCACACTGCCAAATAAGTATTGGAGAGAGGTAGTACACACTGTAGTACATATCCTGAACATAGGACAACTTAGAGTCAACAATGACAAGACGTTGTATGAGCTATGGAAGGGGAGACCAGCTTCTGTCAATTATTTCAAAGTATTTGGTAGCAGATGTTTTATTAAGAGAACTAAAGAAGACTTGGGAAAATTTGACTCGAGAGCAGATGAAGGAATATTCCTTGGATATTCTTCCAAGAGTAAAGCATATAAATTCTATAATAAGAGAACTCAAAAGATGGTAGAAAGTGTGAATGTCAAAGTAGTTGAAGCTGGAGTTCAAAAATCAAGCGATCCATTAGAAGTACCTAACATTATTGAAGAAGAAGACATTGAAGTCAAAAAGATGGATGAAGATGAGTGACAAAACACCAAAGCTCCATCCTGATTCATCTAGAAAAATCATATCGAGAGCTAGATTATTGAAAATTTAGAAACTAGAGTGCAGACCAAAAGAAGGTTAGTAAGTAATCTTAAGCAAGTAAAATTTTCATTATTGTCTAAAATTCAGCCCTTAAACTTTTCAGAAGCTAGCCATGATGAACATTGGGTGAAAGCAATAGAAGAGGAACTGGACCAAATAGAAAAGAATGAAACTTGGGAGCTAGTGCCAAGACCAAAAAATTAGAATGTGATCGGCACAAAATGGGTGTATGGAAACAAATTGAATGAGGATGTTCAAGTGACCCAGAACAAAGTGAGATTAATGTGAAAGGGGTATGCTCAGATTGAAAGAATTGACTTTGAGAAACTTTTGCTCCAATTGCTAGGTTAGAAACAATTAGAATGTTTCTTGCCTATGCGGTATTTAAAAATTTCAAAGTCTATTAGATGGATGTGAAGTTTGCATTCCTGAACGACAAATTAGAAGAGGAAGTACATATTGAGCAGCCTAAAGGATTTCTCCTTTCAGATGATAGTAAATATGTTTGCAGAATGATGAAAGCCTTATATGGCCTAAAGCAAGCCCCTAGAATTTGGTATGCGAGACTTGACAAATATTTGCAAGATCAAGATTTCAAAAGAGGTTTCGTCGACATCAACTTACATATCAAAACTGAAGGTGAGCATTAGTTGATAGTTTTTGTCTATGTTGATGACATAATTCAGAGGAGATAGTGAGAAGCTAACAAAGCAATTCACTGAAGACATGCAAAAGGAGTTTGGTATGTCCATGCTTGGATAGTTATCTTTCTTTCTTGGATTACAAATCTCTCAATCCAATAAAGGAATCTTCATTTCTCAAACCAAGTATGCCAAGGAAATGTTGAAGAAGTTTGGTTTTGAAGACTATGCACCTATTAGCACACCAATGGCCACAGGAAACAAGATAAGTAAGGATGAGGAATCACTAGATGTAGATCAATCTCTCTATAGATCAATGATTGGTAGTCTTTTGTATCTGATGGCTTCTAGGCCAGATATCATGCAGGTGGTAGGCATGGTGGCATGATATCAAGCAGCCCCCAAGGAAACTCATGTACAAGTTGTGAAGAGGATATTCAAATATATAAAGGGGACCCTAAACGATGGATTATGGTATCCTACCGGGAGAGATTTCACTTTAATGGCATATACAGACTTAGATTGGGTAGGTTTCTTAGATGACAAGAAGATTACAAGTGGAGTTGCATTTTTCCTCAGTGATAGCTTAGTATCTTGGCTAAGCAAGAAACAAAATTTAGTTTCACTATCCACAATAGAGGCAGAGTATTTAGTGATAGTTTAGTGTTGCACTCAAGTGCTTTGGATGAAGTAGACTCTGGAAGATATCAAGGTGAAGTATGATCAACCTATCTCCATATATTGTGACAACACCAGTACCATCAGTATTTCAAAGAATCTGATGATGCACTCCAAAATGAAACATATTCCAATCAAATACCATTTCTTGAAAGAGCAAGTTGGAGATCAACAAGTCAAGTTGGACTACATTAATACAATAGATAAAATAACATATATTTTCATGAAGGCACGTCCTAAGGACACATTTGAGTACCTACATGAGAATTTGGGAGTAATTTATTTTGCTTCTTGCCACTGAAGGGAAGCATCAGCTAAGGGGGAGCTAAGTACTAGCTCTTGGATAGACCCTTTGCCATTGATGTCAAAGGGGGAGAAGTATAGAAAGATGATGTCATAAAAAGGGGGAGCTATAACAAAGAAGGATTCAGACATAAGAGACAGTGCAACAAGGGGGAGCAGTTTTAGTATGTGGTTGCCATCAATGACAAAGGGGGAGATTGTTGGAAATATTGTCATTGATGTCAAAGGGAAATATCGATGGAAATGTCTAATAAGAATGGAAGTGTCAAAAGAAATTATTACAAAAGTGTTTTTGAAAGTAAACAAAATTCTTGATAGAAGTGATTGGATCCGTAAAAAAGTAATGGAAATATTGGATAGAAATTTTCCATAACAAGGTTGTCACTTTCAAAATCAAAAGCAGACCCATTTGAGGATAAAATACATATATTTTACTGCTCAAATTTTGAAGGGACCAACATTCATGAAAGGGCAATTTTTTAAAAGGCACATATATAGTTGCGTTTTTAATTAAAGATCATCATTAATGAAAAATTCATGGCAGCCCATGTGAAAAGGTGCCTCTTGAGGAAGGACACCCCCTTTGGAAAGTATTTAAGGCTAAAATAGTCTCCAACCTTGGCCGACCTATTGGGAGGAGTTGTGACCGTTCAAATGGATCTTTTCATTTGAAGAGTCACAACCTTAATTTGTGGCTTTTTGAGGGTTATAAATAAGTGCATAACGAGTGGCAAATTAGTAAATTCAAAAGTGTAAGATATAAAAGAAGAGCAAAAATATTTGAAGGCAGATTTTTGTGAAAATATTGAAAAGAAAAATCAAAAAGTATAAGGGTGTATATCAACAAATCTATATTGTAATTGATTGGATCTAAAAGAGTGAAGAAGCAAAGTCCTATCATCTGTTGTGTAAGCAACAAGTTAGAGATATAAGTGTTATTTCGTCTAGAGGGTTGGTGCCTTTGTTCAAAGGGGTTGGTGCCTTTGTTCAAAGGGGTTGGTGCTCATGAATATTCGCTGAGTTGGTGCTTATAAAATTGTATTGGGATTGGTGCTCCAGTAGATTGGTGCCTAGGAATATTTATATTGAGATCTATTTCTCCGTGGTTTTCTCTCGAAAGGGTTTCCACGTATAAATCTTATGTCACTATTACTTTATGTTGTGTGAGTTGTGATTTGATTATATTGCATATCTTAAGTGGAATAATTATTTATGTAAAAAGTGTAAAAGATATATATTACTGATTCACTCCCCCTCGTAGGAATAGCATGTGCTTAACAAATGTATTAGGTCTGTAATAAGGTTTGCATGTATTATGAGAGTTTTGATCAATATAAGGAAGTGGTTTATTTATGTAAAGAGTCTATTTGTTTTCCTAAGGTATGAACATGTGATTATTTATCTATTTATGAGTTTAAGAAGTGTTTAAATCTCCATGTGGTATGATTGTGTTTTAGAGTTGCAGAGATTTATGCATAGGAAGGCTTGATTTAGAGGGAATTTGAACATAAATAAGTTGAATGGATGATAAATAGTCCTTGAAAAGGCAAGAAAAATATGTATAACACCTATTTGATGCATTGGCTTGAGTGGTTAATCTAAAAATAGTTAGTTTCATTCAAGTGTAATCTTCTCAGGTTAAGAAAGAACAAGACACAGTCAAGTACAATCAAGGAAAACTTGTTGCACATACTTATGTGCATATGATTGAGTTTAAATTGTTTAAAAATATGTATGAATGATTTTAGGAAATTTTCCAAGTGATAGGAAGGTTTGGAACCCTATAATACTCTTGAAATCCATTTTTGAAGACCCTCGGGTTCACCTAAAACCCTATAAGACAACAAGTATAAAAAGGTTATAACTTTTTTAAATATCCATCCAAATAGGTTGCAAATTTATATGCAGATTCCTTATAATATTTTTCAATGTTTCACCAAATTATAAAGTCTTTTGGAGTCCTACATAAAAAGATACAAGCTATTGTGTTTTCAGGATTGTGTATACATATAGGTGTTTAAGAGATCTGAAAAAAAGGTATACTATAATGTGAAGTCTTATAAATACTTTGTAAACTTGGAGAAGGGACTAATGATGTGTCTCAAATGTTTTAAAAGTGATATTATGCCTTAAAGGTCATCTTATAATCTAAATAATGGCGATTATGTTATGATAGACCTGCAAGTGTTTGTGAAAGTGAGAGTTCAAGAGCACCAAACCTCTAAATGAGTGTTTTAATGAATCTATGGTTTAATAGGGATTGAAATAATTTTTTGATAGAGGTGTTAAAGGTGTGAATAAGCCATTGAACACTATTCTTCAATATTTTAACCATTAGTAAGGTTGTAGGCCTAGGTACAAGGTCTTGTAAAGCATAGTTCTCTTGATTGTAATAACACTGATAAGAAGGATGAACACCTTTTCATTGGATGTAGAAAGATATTAGTTCAAAAATAGTGAGATCAATAATGAACTCATTGGTCTTGTAAGACCAATCTAACCTATAAAATATAGAACTATTGAGCAAGTGTAGAGAGAGACAAACATATTTGACAAAGTGAGATTATACAAACCTATCAAAGAGAATTGCGAAACAAACCTCAAAGTTAACCTTGTAAGGTTAATGAATCAAGATTGGCCATAAACAAAAGTGAAAGATAGAATATAAACAAGTAGATATGAATGTGTATGGGTATGGGCCAAATAGACATCAATTTTAGCTAAATTGCATCAAATTGTGTTAGTGATTGGGTCCTTGGATACCAATGGTAATGAAGATTGCTATCATTCTACTTCATGGCCAAAAGAGTGGTTTTGCCACTTATTCTATGTGAGCAGGAGCTCACATTTTTAAACCTTGATTGTTTGATGTAAGAGCATCCAAGGTTTTGTATAATCTTGTATCAACCAAAAATAAAGTGCTCATGTGTTTGTGTGATTTTTTCGTTTGTTTGTTATTTTCGCATGGTTACTCATTCACCAATAGTTCTTGACATTGACACGAGTTTGCACACATTTATTTGTGTGTTGGTGCAAGGATACAAATATTGTTCAAGGTTATGCTTGTGTATTTGAATGACTATCCATGTGGCATGTATGTTGCGACATGAAGAAAATCCTTAGGAATGTCCAAGTGGCAAAAATGTTATGACCCAAGGCATTTTAGTATGGAGAGGACATTTTCTCAAGTGGAGGAGAAGAGAATTTAAAAAGACACTCAACCAAGAAAATGACTAAAGCAAAAAAAAAATCTTGGCCATAAAATAGAGAAGAACAGGGATCAGACGTTTCGCAAAAGTTTGGCAAAAGAAATGCTGACATAAGGCAAACCGACAGAAACTAAATAGTTTGCTAGACAAAATTCAAAATAGATTTCAATAAGAGAATCAAGGAGCCAAAATGCAAAGGAGGAAAAAGGAAGCCCAAACTATTAGAGGATTGTAGAAGGATATGACTATCTCCATGAAATATAATAATCCCTTAAAGGGATTTGTATGTTGTTCATGGTAACAAGTTATTGAATACAATAAGATGTTGCGTATTTTGAGTCAAGTCTGAATATGCATAAATGTGTGTCCATAAAACTGTGAAACCCTTACAACATGGGTGTAAAGGATGTCCCTAGTTAGGCTCCCTACCTCGTGTTTACACCTTCTCTAATGTAAAGTGGTAATCAGAATGTTATTGTGCCTATACATTCTATCTGAGATATGCTCATACTTTTAACTCTCACAAATAATTATCAAAATGATTAGGTAGCTCTATATCCACCATCAAAAGAACCCCATTCTTAGATTGTTATGCCTTCAAAGGATGATCAACAACCATCTCTCCGTAATGCTCATGAGTGCGCTTGAGGACGACACTTAAAATTAATATCAAATGGGTGATTGAATGAATGAATGAATGAGTTTTAATAACGTCCACGAGACCAAATAGTCTATGGGACCAAGTGTTAAGAACATTCAGAGTTCTTTAGATTCCTTTCGATGTCATCCTGCCTCTTATGAATCTTTACCAACAGTTGGGTCGTGTTGTGTATCCTCTCTTCCTCAAATAACTCACTAAAACTGCCCACATTCACACTGTTATCCTGCTGCATACGAATATCCTTGTATGCATCACACTCTCTAATGAAGTGTCATTCAGTTTCAACTGCTCTATCACTACAAAAAATGCAAGTCCTATCTTCCCATCTTTCCTTGGGAACCGTCCATCTACCAGTTTCACACCTAAGATGGTGTGAACTGGTCCTTAATTGTGCCACTAAGAGCCTAGCTTTACCTTTAAGATCGGCACTTAGGTATGCTTTATCCCCGTGTTCCCAAGTGGGATTCAACTCTTTAATATAATGCATTTTTTTACGCCCAATCTGATTTGTCCACATGGCAGTCCTGAATTTTTCTAACACAAACTTTTTTATTTCCTCTTTGGTGTTAGGGCACTATGTAACTTAATGTCCCATTTTCCCAACCACTTGATATTTTGCTTCATCCACATCTTCTTCCTCTAATCTAACACATTGTTCACCACCATGTTGGGCCATCGGTGATTCCCCGTGTTTTCAACCTTTTTTAGGTAGCTTAGTAACCATGAAATCGCCGGAGCTTCCATTGAGAAAGTACCAGCCTTTGCCAAGAGGATCTCATATGGAACATTTGTTTTAACTTTAAGACTACTGGTGATAAGATGTTTTTGAATTCTTTCCAACTATCTTCATCTGTGATTTGACATGATGCTTCCCCAAACCTCACAACTGTAGAGGACAACCGGTGTGACCAACAAACCAAAAAGGGTTTTCTTAGTTTTCTAGTCCCAAAGTTCCGCTTTCCTACACTTGTTCTGGAGAAGGTAAGAAGCTCTCCAACATCCTTGAATCCTTTTCACATTGCAAGTTTCCCAACTGAGCCTGTTATGAAAAACAATGCCAAGATACTTGTATTCTTTGACGATTTCCAACGGGCTACCTTCGAACATAAAATTAGTTTGTTGTTGTTTCCTTTTTAGAGAGAAGATCATGACTTTAGTCTTGCTAATGTTCACTTGCATCCCGACATCTTGGAAAAATAGCTCTAAAGCCTTCAAATGACCCCTCAAACCATGGGCAGTTGTTGCTATAAGAATAAGATCATCTGCATATAAAAGTAGCTTTACTACAAAATTGGCCAATCAGATGCCACCCCCTTCAGTTTTATTTATCCATTCCTCAAGTTTGTCAATGTAAAGACCAAACAAAGTGGGGTAGAGTGGGCACCCCTGCTTGACCCCGATGTTGTTGCCGAAGCATTCACACATGCCTTCTCTAGTTTTGATTTTTGCTCTAACACGCTCATAAAGTTTGTGAACAACTGCTCTAAACTTATCAGGGACCCCCAATTCTTCCATCCTTTTCCAGATTTTGTCTCTGGGAACTGTGTCAAAAGCTTTTTTAAAATCTTAAAAACAAAAATAAGCTTCCCCACCTTGGGTGTTCCAAGCATTTCCAATTAAATGCCTAAGAGTAATGCAGTGATCAATGGTAGAGTGCCTTGGTCTTAAACCAGCCTATCCCTTTGCTCTTTTCCTTTCTTTTTCTGCCCAACTGTTGATTCTACATTCGATCAAACTCCCAAATAACTTTCCAAGAAGAGGGTTGACAATGATAGTACGATAGTTAGAGGGATTATTGATATCCCCACTCTAGAAGAGAGGGATAACGACTCTAGTCATCCACTCTAGTGGAAATCTTCATTGCGTGACCTCATTAAAAATTCTTTTGATGTGCAGAGCAATGTGTTCAGCTCCCCACTTTAAGAATTCAACTTGCAGCCCGTCAATGTCTTGTGCTTTACCATTTGCTAATTTCTTTATGCCCTATTTGATCTCCTCATCCGATAAGAGTTTGGTTGACGTGCTAACATTGGGAGGGAGGGCTTCCTCATGGTCACACTCATAAAGCAGTTTTGCATACTCTAACCATTGAGATTATGTGATATTATTTTCTATATATTTCTTCTCTTGCTGTAGCTCCCTCCAAAAAAATTTAAAATTATGCTTACCTAACACTATTAACTCCTTCCTTCTCAGTATAACAATTTTTTCTTTCTTGGCTTTTAACAACTTCACATAGTTTTTCTTTGTTTGGCTTTATCTCTTTGTAGGATTAGCTGTCCTAACCTTGTGTTGAGCTTGCCTTTCACTTTGCTTGTTTGTGAGAAAGCCAAACTTAACCAAGAGGGGCATATGGTCAGGCTTCATCTCCATAGGGCATTCCCCTATAACAAACTCTAGCAACCTAGCAGTCAAATTTTTAGAGCAGATGACATAATCAACCACACTTTGACCATTGTAGGTTTTGCATGTAATATCCCCAGATCTCAGCTAGGCTCTTGTACCATTACATATAACCATGTCATACAAACTATAAAGTCCCAAAAGTTCGGCACCGAAGTGTGTCACATTGCCTTTCCCATCTTGTGACATTCTTTCCCAAAGTTGGTTCCCACCCTCTTCTAACCATAAGGGATTGCTATCCCCTTTATCTTCTCCTCCCATTTGAAGAGATCAATTGTTGGCGGTTCTAGCATTGAAGTCTCCTATTAAAGTAATTTCTCCTGATGTGCTAAAAATAGAGATATATTTCTTTAGCGCTGCATACGGGTCTTCCTTGTTCAAGTTTATCTTTTTTGTAGAATGTTTACCCTTTCAGATAAAAGTAGTAAGCAACCAACTTAATTATGTCCTTATTGTCTGTTATTTTCAGTGAAATGTATTGTTTATTGCGATCCTCTTTCTCTATTTTCACTGTTTCAGCCCACACTTTTTTTATTAGCATGGTGACCCCCCATGACCCTTACTTGTCTCCGTCCCTTCGTTCCATACTGAAATTTTCTTGTACCCTACAAAGTCTGGGACTTTGCATCCATCATGCTCATGTGTTTTGGCTAAAATAATAACATCTTTCCCTTCTGCTATGGGCCCCAACCCTGGTCCTCTTCTCCAAGGGTATCCTCTGCAACTCCAACTTATCATGTGCAGAGATTCTTGTGGGGCCCCGAATTCTTATTTTTTATGGAAAGAACGCTCGCTGATTTGAGCTTTTCCATTTTTCAGCTGTGCCCATTTTCCATCCTCCCTTATTTTATCACATTTTCCCACTCCTTTCTTCGTTCATCTTGTTGTGCAAATGTTAAGTCCTCATCAAGGAAAATGTGAGTGCCTCTGAGTAGCCCCCTATTTTTTAGGATTGTGCTCTTATCCTCTATGTTTCTCAAGATTACTCTTACATGCCTATTCCTTCTTTCTTTTGTTTTCTTTCCAAACCTGTTTACTTGCTTGATAACACCCGTCCATTTCAATTCTTCTTTAAGAAAGTCTCTTGCTAAGATGTCAGTTCTTTCTTTCTTGACAAAATCCCTCAAACCTTTGATGACAATATTAACCTCCTTGTCCTGTTTGTATTTTTTTTCTTTTATGTGTCTCTTGATTTGTTTCTTGATGGTTTCTTTTTGCTCATGAATTGGTTATCTAACACCCTGGGCCCAGGATTTTGCTTCTTCTAATTGATCTCTTAGCTTATTTTCCCTTAGTTCCATGCTTGCTAGAGCTGTTTGGATCTTTTCTAGCTATGAAATGTCTCTTTTTATCACTGTTTCTGGTATATCTTTTGTTGATTTTGTTTTCTCTAACTCCATTTTTAGATAGACCAGTGCCTGCTGACCCCTTATCATGTTGCTTTGCAGGGTTAAAACTTGCTCTTTGAGCAACTTATTTTCTCTTTCAAGGTTCGAGCTGGTTTCCAAAATTTCTTTAATTTTAGTGCTTTCATGTCACCCTTTCTCTTCTATCTTCTCCAGCCATTGTTTCAAGTTCATAAGCTTATTAACGTACAGTTTTGATAACCACATCAGCGGTGTAGTCGTAGGGCTGTACGGTCCTGCATGGTCTTGTGATCCATCTTCCCCTCCGTCTTTGCTTATTAAAATAGTTGTTATTTTACCCCAGTTTGCCTCAAGTTCTTTATGGTGCAGACAATTCTTACTCTCTTTCTTACTGTCTTCATCTAGTCCTATAGGTTCTCCTTCCAGGGGATTCACTTTGATTGCAGTGTTTGGAGTGTTTCCATCTATCTTGGGTAAAATCTTAATAAGCTTTTTACTATGTTTTTGCCACTGTTTACAGATTTGTCTGCATCTTATTATCCCCTTGTATTGCTTTGCGTTCACAAATATTAACTTTCCCTCTGTTTTGACAGCGTTATCATGAGGGTGTAATAATGAGAAAGGGTCTCCTGTCTCCTTTATACTCTGACCATGAGTGCTTTGATCAATAGGTCCATTTTTTAACTGCAGAGTTTGGTTCCAAGGAGTGCTTAACCCTACCTGGTAAAGTACCCTAACCACAGAGCCTGTTAACTGCACTTGGGAGCCACTTGGATCCCTTGTAAGAAATATGGAAAGCTTCAATGGTCCAAGAGTTTGTAAATTTTTGACCCTTGGTGAAAACCGTGTTTTCTCTGCCATTTAACCCTGTGTGACCAATTGGAGGTTGTCTTTTAACTGTTTCCTTTTGTTTACCATGGTTTGCTTTGTTTTGAGATCCCGAAGAGAGAGGATAAAAAAAATAAAAGACAAACACTGTAGAGGCTTTGGAAAAACCAAGTGTTGTGGGACTACATTGTTCCCCAGCCGTCGTCCAGCAGTGCCCGTCGAGAGAGACCCTGAATTTCGCAGTTTCCTTTGATTCCTAGTAAGAATAATATTATTAAGTGGGAGAGGGACCCCTGGGTCCCACGAAGCTGCCGGCCTTTTTCCTTCTCTGACCTGCCTTTGTCTGATTGGAGTTCCTAGGTTGGTCGGCTGTGTAGCTAAGAGCGAGGGCACGCCAAGGAGTTCCTATGGGTCAACAGCCGCCGGCTGTGTTGAAATGAAATGAAACGAGTTTTAATAACGTCCACGAGACCAAATAGTCTATGGGACCAAGTGTCAAGATCATTAGAGATTCTTCATATTCTTTTCGAAGTCATCTTGCCTCCTATGAATCTTTACCAACAACCAAGCTGTTTTGTGTAGCCTCTCCTCCTCAAATAATTCACTAAAACTGCCCACATTCACGCTGTTATTCTGCTGCATACGAATATCCTTGAACGCCATCCGCTGATGGATTTCTTTCCTCGCGCTTGATTGAATTTTCCGTTAAGAAGAAGAGGTTAAAGGGACGTGGCAATGCTTGAAATATTCGCAAGTGGAGAATAGGGATTGGGCGGGGTGGGGTAAAGAGGTTTATGACATCATCTTTGCCAGAATATAAACCTTCAATAGAGTCGTCCTCCATTTCGCCTTTGCTCTTCATCTCCTTCGCTCTTCATGTAAGTCCTTCCATTTTCTTTCAATTTTGCTGTGCAATTTTTTTAGATTGATAAAGAGGAGAGACGATAAAAAAAACTGTTATGTTTAAAGGACGTTAAAGTCCTATCGAAACACTTCACAATTCTGTTCGGTTTCTCTTGGCCTTGTCAAGGGAAACACATTTCTATTTTTCCCCTTATCGTACTTCTTAAGCTACTGGTTGTCTGGATTGTTTCACTCTTATTGAGGCCGTATGGTAACATTTGATGGAATGCATCAGGAGCTAAAAACTTTTGCATAGTTCATTGGAATAGTACATGTGAGCCTTTCATAAGGACAGGCTTTTACATTTGAGCGTAGAGCCTCATCAGCTCAAGAAAAAACATCCGCAATCTTGTAGAAAACGGATTGTTCTAAGTTCTTTTAAGCTGGACTTTTCATTTTCTTTTTTTCTAGAGGTGAATTCTCCTTGCGAGGTCTCCTCCTTGCACCCCGCTCTGTCCTTCGGGATATGTAGAGGGTATCTTTTCTGTTAAATTCATCTAAGATTTGCACCAAGCTTTGTCCGTTGGGGTATTCTCACATCCGGAATTGCATGCGGTAGTTTATCCTATTCAACATTCAACATTCAACGTTTAACAGTTGTACATTTTTTACATGTAACAGTTTCCCGGGCATTTGAACACGGGTCTCCAATATGAAAGCCACGATGATTTACCACTTGACCTCATTTCACTGGACAAGTTAACTTTTTTCATTCTCACTGTAATCGTAAGGAATTATCATTTCTTACTGCATTTTTGGACCCTCATTTGATATATTTGAGATACGTTTATTGCAATTCTGTTCCCTATATAGTACGCACCAAGGATTTTGGTTACATGTTTAGGTTTTTTGTTCAGATTTATGAGAAGTGCTGACTTAACATAAAGTCTTGCAGTGATGCATGATAGTAATGTCATCAGTTGTGCATGGCACAGTCTCCCTTTTTTTTTGTTTTTGTCCAATGGCACCGCTTTACTCATTCCTGCCCTATGTGGTTTGAATTTAAATTCCGTAGTCTTTGAATGGCTCTGTTTAAAGAAGCAATTAGAATCCTTTGGTGTGTTCTTGTTCTTTTAACTGCACAAGTCTGTTCACTTGTGCCTCAAGAAGCATGTTTACATTCAAATTAAGCTATCACAAGAATTCATTCTATCTATTGACATTATGAATGCGGCCATGATATTGTAGCGAAAGCTCTTGGATCCTTGGTTTTAGTGCCATATCTCAAGTCAAAAGGTTAGGGGTTGTCAATTGAAGAAGAAAACATTCTAATAGAAAAATACACAAAGTATGAGTGTTAGCATGAGGGCTCTTGCTAAACTCCTTATTCAAAGGACACAAGCGGTAGTCGTCAAACAAAGACATGTGTAGCTGTTACTAGTGGCAAGGATTGTTTTTGCTCCTCAATCCCAGGTGGAAAAGTTTTTCTACTACGGTCCAATTTCATAGCCACTTTTTCTGCATGGCACTAGTTTGACAAAAACGAGACACTGACACATGGAAAGTCTAGAGGAACCAGTGGCAAAATGCCTAATCCTTTCCTCACTCCCTTAAGGCCAATATTACGAGGATTTAAGATTGTGAAAAATGGACATTTATACACAATCCTATAAGGTATTAGTGTGAAAGAAAAACCTAATAACAAAATTTTTGATGTGTTTATGGCTTAACAATGTAAAGTTAATTGAATTTGTAATTATTGTTATTGTAAAAATGCTTTATTTTTTTATTTTAAATATTCAAAAAGATTATGGTACAAGCCTCAATGCAAAAATGAAGTGGCTGGCAAGCTGCATGCCCTAAAAAATGTAATGATCTGACTTTGTTAGAGCAAATTGAAAACACCATTAAATTCTAATTTATCACGATACCACAAAAATAACTAGTTTGTGTACAAAACACAATTTGTTTTCTCATAAATGTTAAATCTAAGACAAAACGAACTTCATAAATATCAGCCTACGTGGAACCATCAAGATATCCATGTGCAAAAAAGGGCTATGGTGGGATAGTCTCCATGTTAATTTCTCAAGCACCCGTGAATACTGAACCAGTGGGCCTGTGGTTGCAAGTTGTCGTCTCTATGTGTACTTATGCCCCGATTCCTTTTTGGCTCTGGTTTCAGGTTTGTGATTTCCCAATTGTCACTTGCACCAATATCTTGATTTTACCAATAATTGTGCTTAGAAATGCCAAGAGGGCCCAAGCGTCATGGGATATTAATCATTTCTTGGTGGCAGTGAGCACCACTCTGTACAAGCATCCCTAAACAAGCCACGATTGTTGTTTGGTCTATATTGCCCGCCAAAAGGGCTCTATTGTGGCTTGGACATATGGGAGAATTGCCACGTGGCCTTGATTTGTTACACCCCTTGAACTTACTACCATGTTATCTTGTTTGTTCCTTATATGCCCTTTGAGAGCACCAAAAGGTGCCTTTGGTGGGAAACAGTTGACTTTGGGAAGATTTCATTAGCAGATTATTGTTTAGCAAACATGTTCCAATTTCATAACCACTTTTTCTGCATGGCACTAGGTCTACGACTCTACAATGACATGTTAGAAATGATTGGTAGAGTATCGATCTATGTCAAAGCTATATAGCAAGCTTCTTTGTTGGAAATACAAATGTTTTTGGCCTTCCATACATTTTAATTCATAAAAAATTCCTATTCTTATTAGCTGCCATGTAGACACAAGAGTCACATGCCACTAAGGCAAACCCCCCTAGTCAGCCACCTTCGAAATTAGATGTGAAGGGCTAATAAGAAGTTTGGTTTAACACTAAGCAGCTTAGCCATAAAAAAATACCATGAAATATGCTTGGTCATTTTCGGCCTGCTGCAGAAAATGCATCTTGGGGCTTGAATTCCTATTTCCTAGGGCCAAACCATTCTAAGAGAGAATTCCTATTAGCTGCCACATAGACACAAGAGTCACATGCCACTAAGGCAAACCCCCCTAGTCAGCCACCTAAATTAGACTTGAAGGGCTAATAAGAAGTTTGGTTTAACACTAAGCAGCTTAGCCATAAAAAAAATACCATGAAATATGCTTGGTCATTTTTGGCCTGCCGCAGAAAACACATCTTGGGGCTTGAATTCCTATTTCCTAGGGCCAAACCATTCTATGAGAGAAATCAGGCCAAGGAAGGCTTTTTCAGCTCAACCATGGCACTTCAAATTCCTTGGATCTTCAGTAACCAGGTTGAGAGTTTGGAATGAAGCCCCGATGCTTATTCAAATATTCATCCAATTATGACAAAGCCAAAGCCATTGGTAAGTGTTAGCAAGAATATAACTGCATATTAGCTTTAACACAAATCCAATTCCAATTCTTTCTCCATCACAGTGGGGATCGATATACAACTTTGAGAAGAAGAATTAAGCACTAGTGACTAAAACTGTGCTTAGTCTTCTACCAATGAATCTAATCTCAAAGGAATAAGAAAATAATTCCCGAATAGTCTCAAAGCTATGTTGTTTGGGTACGGGTACGGATACGAGGATGTCTCGGGTACACGGGTACGTCATTTTTCAAAAACCTTGATTTGGATACGTCGTGGGTACGTCTGTGTATATATATATATATTGTATATTACTCATTATTCTAGTAAAACACTTGAAACTACATAGTGTGAAAATATTTGTCTGTAAATGATAAAACACTTAAAAATATATAATATTCATTCATTCATTACTTCAAAGACAAGATGTACATTCAAATATAGAATAAATCATCTTGATTGTCCACAAAATCATGAATGCCACTCCCATTATTTTTCAACTTTATCATTTACTGACACTTTCTCTCACAAGGGCTCATCGGTGCATTGAATCTCACGAGTGCATGCCTTAAGGGGTGCACAGGGAATGGGGTGGGATCGGCTTGTGGCACTTTGCCAGAGATATTCTCATACTATTCTATCACGCATACATCCCTTCATGCAGCCTTCATACCTCCTATGATGTCTCCTTGAAATCTTGAAACCCTGAAATATGGCTAAGTTTGAAACCCTAAAACCCTGGAATCTGACTAACTCTAAAATATGACAGGATCCTCCAAAACCTAGAATTTGCATTATAGCTCCTAGCAGTCCGAAACCCCTCTCAAACATCTTGAAAGTATATAAATAAAATATATCTTATACTTAAATGTTTATTTTATTTCTATACGATTGGGTTCGGACCGGATTTACATTTAGAGTTGCTTAGTTTTTAGGGTTTTTAAAGGATTTTCTGAGGTTTTTTAAAAAAATTTGCCATTTTTCTGCCGGAATCCCTTGGGTATGCCCCGGAAACGTCCCAGGTACTCCCGGAGGCGTCGTAGAGGCGCCCGTCGGTGTGTCGGACGTTGTGTTTATTTTATTTCTATACGGTTGGGTTCGGACTGGATTTACATTTAGGGTTGCCTAGTTTTTAGGGTTTTTTTAAAGGATTTTCTGAGGTTTTTTTAAAAATTCGCCATTTTTCTGTCGGAATCCCTCGGGTACGCGCCGAAAATGTCCCGGGTACACCCGGAGGCATCTTGGAGGCACCCGTCGACGTGCCGGACGTTTTCGGCACGCCGGCGGGCGCCTTTGAGACACCTGCGGGAGTACTCAAGACGTCCTCGTGCCGGAGGCTTCTCCAAACAGGAGGCATCGGGCCGGGGGGCGTATCCCTGCAACACAATCTCAAAGGAATAAGTGGGAGGGAGGGAATATGAGGTTATTAGTCTGAGTAGAAGTTCAGACACTGTAAACTTGCTAATCCGTTTGCATTTTATGTGGGTCATCAGGTGGCCTTATTATAATTAATGAATAAGTCAGTAAGTCAAAAACGTATTTCAAGGTGGTTAATCTTGTTACAAGGGTTCACCTTTTCTATAGTGGTACGACTTAGACACATGGCTGCTGTTCTATTATCAAGGATTACATGTGGTGAAACTTGCTGTATAGATAAATCATGATTTTCTTGATCCCCCATTTTATTCAATATTTTGTTGGGTATTAGCACAATGGTGTGAGGAGATTGAGGAATATCTATCAACATGGACATTTCTTTTAAAACATCCTCAAAAGAAAGGAAGCAAATTAATTAAGAAGTCTGTATTATAGGGGAAATGATTATTTATTGATAAGATGCAATGCGCAAGAAGAAAGTTAATGTGTAATTACGGAAGCTCATCAAGGAGTTGCACAAGGACAACTGGGTGCAAATACGAAAGCTAGGAAAATACTATTAGCTGAATTATGGTTTCATTCTCCATTTCAAGATTGTTATGAATGGGTTAAGATGTGAGATACACATCAAAGACAAGGAAGACCTACAAAGAAAGATTACACCTTCACAGCATATACCATCACACAAATGATTTGAGAGATGAAGTTTATATTTTTTGGGGTCATTTAAAAAAGAAATATAAAAATTCAATCAAGATTATAGATTTATCATTTAAACACATCAAGATTCTATATTAATTAATCAAACATATGAAGATCATATAGTTATCATTTGCATGATTTATAAATATTAAAACATAGAAATGAATATTGGGTAATAAGATTCAAAATTCAAAATAGAAACTATGGGCTTGGGTACCTAAGTTTCTCAATATCAGGTGTAGGTGCAGGATGGTCGAGTGGACTCAGAGAATTAGGTGTGTGAAGCCAGCAAACATGAAAGGCTTGCAATGCCAATATATATTGATAGCAACAGGGTATAAGACTAAGCGGGCAAATGCAAAGGCTTTTACAATATAATAGAGTGTAAAGCACAACTAAAGTCATCTATGATAATAATCTAACATGGTTTTGGATGTCCCTTGAAGATCACGTGTGCTCAAGGAGCCCGTTTAATAAATCTCATTATTAAGGAAATGATGGAAGAACTAAATGTTAAAGATGCTAAATCAAATAATTATTACCCAAGGGCCAATGGTTAGGCACAGGCTACCAATAAGATCATTAACTCCTTTATGTATTAGATTTGGGTGATAAATGTGAAAGAATGATTGGTTGCCTATAGTAACCTAAGACAACTTCCAAGCAAGCTATTGGATTTACCTCATCCCAACTTGTGTCCAAGAAGCTTTGGTACCTATGGAATTATTGGTTTCTAGCCTTAGAGTGGCTTTGGAAAATTGGTTAGAAGAAAGTGAAAGTTTGCACGACAGATTACATCAATTAAATCAGTTGGATGAAAAACGATTAGTGGCATAATGGGCTGTAGAAGTGGTTCAACAACGGATAATGTTTTGGCATAATAAACATTTGTAGAAGATCATTTTGAAGAAAAGAATGTTGGTACTGAAAAATGATGATTTTGAAGAAAAGAATGTTGGTATTGAAATATTTGGGCAAATTAAATAAGGAAGGTTAAAGATTGAAAATGACGAGGACAAGATCTTATAGAGTAAGTTAAATTTTAGATAATGAGGCAATAAAATTGGTAGATTTGGATGGCAATTGACATGAAAATATAATTAATGTTTCCAAATGAAAGAAATATAATTCCAGGGTTGATGTGCAATTAAATAAATATGGTACATAGTGATTCTTTGGATAGAGAATGTGTATTTTGTTAAAAGTAGAAAATGACTTATGATGAAGAGGAATTTTAATTGGTAGTAGGATGTCTAGTGCCCTACTGTCCTCTTTCTCAAGTAATTCGATTGTGGGACAAAAGGTGCTGAGTTCTTTCTCAAGTTGATCAATAGTGGGATGATTGACAATGAATTCTTTCAACGATCAATTGACAATGGAAGGATTGTTGGTAAGGTGCATATGAAAGCAACTGACAATCACGCACATGATGGCTAGGGTAAAAGGACTTGTAAATGGTTACCTGCCAATTTTAGTGTGCACAAATCAAACAAATGCCATGTCATTAGGTTTTTAATGCACAAAGAAGTAAACATGAAAGGAAAAAGCCAAAATTCAGTAAGAATTAACGAAACAAAGTAATTTTCTATCCAATTCCTGAGCTCTTTTGAATTTGAAGATATAAATGGTGGTAAATTTGTGGACTAAGAGGAAAAAGGAAAGTGTGTTTCTAGATCCTATAAGACATGTGATGAATATTAACTCGATAAGTTTTGATTATTACCAAATTTGGGAATGGCGGAAGCAGGAGCTAGACATCAGTACTAAGAAATTGAAGCTAAAGTAGGTTGGACTCAAATTTGTCATAAGGATGCTTGCCTCTTCCTTCAGCATAGAATGCTTGATGGGCAGTATGGACATTTACAGTGTTGATGGTTAATTTTCAACATTTAAGAGGAGCAAAAGGAAAACTATATTAACTTATGAACCGGGGGATTTTGTTTGCTTATTGGGATTACCAAATGAATGGTCATTGGGTACAAAGAGTTAATGTTATCCAGAAATTGATGTGGCAGTTCATTGCAAACAATTGTATTCATCAAATTTATGACGAAACAACTACAAGAGGTGTGGGAAAGCAATCTTATTGAAAAGCATATATAGATGCTTCTGAATCTTATGTTGGCTCCATTTTTTTGTACGTCCATAAATACTAAGTCATCTCTATGGTGAATACCTTATTTATGTGGTATTGAACGAGGTGAAGATATCAATTAGGAAACCTTTACTTTTTCATGGATGGAGGAGAGCATGAAGCTTATACACCAAGGTTACATTTACTTTTTCAAATTGCATTGCTACTTGAAGCTCATAGATACTTATTGAGAGGCATATAAAGATGCTTTTCAAGTTTGCGTTGGCCTCATTTTTTTATGGAAGTTTTTGGATTCAACTGCACACGAGTTTTTCTTACCTACTTTCTGAGTCTCATATACTTGAATTATCATTAGGGAGGAAGCCTATGATGAATCTAGTATGAGACTTCAAACACAAAAAAGAAAAATTCGTGTGTATTTGACTATAGAAACTTCCACAAATATTTTTCATTGCAAAAAAAAGGTCAGAAACCCATTTTTCTTGTAGTTATGGAAATACTAAGCCACCTCTATGGTGTATCCTTATTTATTGGGTAACTAAATGGTGTCAAGATTTGAATTATGCAACCCAATATTTTCTTGGATGAAAGAAGTGTAAAGCATGCTTGATTATTCACCGTTCCTCCTCCATACTAACAAATGCTTAGAGATGCTTGTGTGCTTTGTGGGTCCACCTGCCTTGTGATTATTCACCAGTGTAAATGAATTAAAGGTCATCGAGAAATGACTACTCATGGAAACTAGTCATTGTGGCCTATGATGTGTTTAGTATGAGACTTGAAACATAGAAAAGAAAAAAACATACGTAGTTGAATATAGAATCTTTCACAAATATGTATCATTGCAAAAAAAACCTCAGAACTCCATTTTTTTGTAGTTGTGGAAATACTAAGCCACCTCTATGGTGTATCCTTATTTGTTGGGAAATTGAACAGGGTCAAGATTTGAATTATGCAACCTAACTTTTATTGGATGAAAGAGAGTGTGAAGCATGCTTGATTATTCACCATTCCTCTCCTGTCCTAACAAATGCTTAGAGATGCTTGTGTGCTTTGTGGGTCCCCTTGCTTTGTGACTGTGGCGATGGGTTAAAGGTCATAGAGAAATGACTATTTATGGGGAGTAGTCACTGTGGGGATGACTTAAGTACTAAAATACTCCTACATAGTGAAAAATCCCACAAAAATAGAATATCTAAATAACACTACATTATGGAAGCCCCCACTATTTACAATATTCTAGTTAATATATAAAAGTGAGTTGCTACGTTCACTGTATTTAGTCAATGGTTGTTGCCAAAAGCCACCTAAGATGCAGGAAATGACACTGGTAGGGTGCATTTCTGAGGGGAAACCTTTTGGGGGTGAAATGGTGAACTGGAATGCTCCAAAAAAGCCTCCGAAATGGTGTCACAATACGGGTACATGTCAGAAATGGCACGGCCTTTTCTGGCATGTGTCCGGACATTTCTATGATCATTTTGAGTGGCATATTTCTTTGCCATAGTTTTTCAGTCAGCTCACTCTTAATAATTTTTTTGAAACCAAATCTTTGCTACTGGAAATAAAAATTGATTTCTAATTATTACATTATTTGGCTCTTAGCTTATAGTTTAGATTTTAGTTCTAAAAGCTCTTGGTTCCTAAGTGTCTCTCCAGTGTGGATCAAAATCTCCCATTTTGTACTTTATTGAAGCTTTAATACAAATACATAGTAAAGTCACATAGTTTGCCATATTTCTTTGCAATGGTCTATCAATTATCATCCAGGTATTTCCTAGAAGATATCCTTTTAAATGCAAATAATCTATTCGTCAACGTTAAGTTATTTATTTATTATTGTTTCGATGTGTAGTGATTTTAATAACAGCAATGTCTAAGAAGTTATTCAAAATCATTAAAGAGAAAGATTGATACTAATAATTTGATAATTTTATAAAAAACCTTCAGATCAACAACGTAGAAAGAAAACCATGCTCTTTAAGCCTGTTGACACTAAGTGTGAATATGCCCCTATTCATGAATATATTGAAATTTTGAAGTTTGAACTTATAAAACATCATATGTCACATGAACATGCAAAATTTTAAGCATGTTGAATGTTTTGAATTTTTGTGAATACTATAATTTTTTACTGTTTTATCTTTTATGGACTAAAAATGAGTATTATGCATTTTTTATATATATATTTTTAATAGTTTATTGTACAGATGTTTCTGTGCCATTTCGTTTCCAAGTGTTTGTGGAAAATTGGTGTTTCCTTGTTTTGAATTTGTTTCTGTTTCTTGGTAACTTAGAAAGCCACATATAAATAATTCATTTTATTTGATGTAAGGATCGAAGAAATTTCCATTATGTGTTGAATATATGCATTCCATCTCTATTTTTTCTCCCATTTTTGCATGTACCCTATTAAAAGCACTCTGGTTGATCTTATGATATATATAACCTGCACGTACAGAATACATATCAGTCAGTAAAGAGAGAATATACGGCTTGTTTTACCTCACTGATTAGTGGAATATAGTAACAATTATCATCAGTAGCCTTTTGTTTCCAAAACCAGCTGCAAGATTGCTTTCAATGTTGGAGGAAATTTATTAGTGTGTTACGCGGGATGCGGCCCCCCATATTCTGGCGACATTTTGGATGTTTCAGGGACGGGGACGAAATTGCGCCCCCGCATGCCCCACCCCAAAAAAAATTGGGGACGTTCCTTGAGGGTTGGGTGTTTTGGGTATATCTCCTTTTTTTATGGGACGTTTTGGGGATGCCTAGACATCCCCAACATCTTTTTGTATTTTTTTAAATTTATTTGTATTTTAAAGATTTAAATTTTTTTTTTTAATTATTTTAATATATTATTAAATATCTTAATAGCCATCCCCCCACCAGCCCCAAAATCCGGGATTTTTTGGCCATTCTGGAAACCGTCTCCCCCTCCCCAAGACGCAGGTAGCTGTGCTTTATTATGTCAAAAACTTCCAAATTATTCTTTTGTCACAGGAATCAATAAACAGATAAGTTACTGATTTAGATAAAACAAACTTCATAGCATTAAAAGGGCATATGGAGAAACGGTATCAGTATGCCATATTAGAGTGTTGATTTCTGTTTCTCTTTTGTGAGCTGCCTGCTTAAGATGTTTAACTTGTCCATTTGAATGTTTGCTTCCAATTCTAATAACATGTCTGTTTTATACTTTTCAGCACATTGCGAACAACTTCCATTTATTCATCCATGGAAGTGGCTGCTGTGAGTGCCGTTGCAGAAAAAACATGTTTCTCTGATGTTGTCATTGAGGAAGAGTATGATCGTCAGACAAAGTTGCTTCACGAATTTTATGAAATTCCAAGCATTGAAAAAGCATGGATTTCTCGATCTAGCATCAGTATGGTATTTTTACCATATTCTTTGAGTTTATCCTTATATTTGGTTACCTTTTTTAGCTTGGTTTTATTATTCTTGGGCTTAAACAGAATTATATTGTGCATCAAGATGGTGTGTTCTATTTCTTTGTTTTTTGTTCGTGTTTTTAGCTTTTTATGATTTTTTATTTTTCTTTTGTTTAAATCGTTGTTGCTTATCAAACAATCAAAATTGTTTCCTTTCTATTTTTGTTAAGATTTGGCTATATGCATGGTTATCCTTACATTTTTGGTTTAGGACAGCTTGCCATCTTCTCTTACCTCCTAAAACCTGTATGGACAGTGCTTTAGCTTTGTGCTGATCGCTATATTAGTATTTTACTGTTTATTGTGTTCATTTGTTGACCTGCACATGGGCATATCGGCTAGTCTAATTAGCTGTTCTTTTTATACCGTTTCTTTTAATTATGATATTATAGGGGATGACTTGCAAGCAATGATATCTATGAGCCAGTTGAATCTTCCAGCAAATAAAAAGAGGAATTTTGTTCTCTCGGCACATATCCCAGAGGAAATGAACAATCCCAATGATTGTAATTGGTCACCATTTCCTGTTGAACAGACGGGAGCATCGCTGGTTGTTCCTTCACCTTCAGGTTTGAATCTCCTTGTTGTTCGGGATGGACAACCCACCTCAAAAGACACATCAGCTTCAGTACAACTTGAAATTTGGGGTCCTGCTCAATTACGGAAAGAGATATTTGTTCCCCCATCTGTGCATGGTCCTTTGTTAGCAGATGGATGGTAGTCACTCAATCCAACCATTCATTTTAAAGGACATTTCATAAAAAATTTAATGTCTGATATTTGTTATCTGGATAGATAAATCTGAAGTCATTTTCCTTTGTTATTGGACATTTCATTCCTAGACTTACTCAGTGCCCTGTGATGTTAATGTAGGTTTGAAGGCATTTCATGGAACTCAGATGAGACTTGTATAGCTTATGTGGCCGAGGAACCTGCTACCACTCAACCTGTATTTACTTGTTCTGGCTACAAGCCAGATTCTTCAGGTGAAAAAGAGCCAGGAAGCTGGAAAGGCCAAGGAGATTGGTTGGAGGATTGGGGGGAAACATATTCAGGAAAAAGGAGACCAACACTCTTTGTTCTTAATATTAAAAGGTGTTTAACACTCATTTCTTTATTTATGGGCGTATGAGGGTGAATTTTATCCACTTTTCTAAAGACTCAAATGACTGATTCTTATGGTTACAGTGGGACTGTACAGGCTGTTGAAGGCATCCCAAACCATTTGAGTGTTGGACAAGTTGTGTGGGCACCACATTCTCCCACTGGTTGCTCTCAGTATCTGGTTTTTGTTGGCTGGTCTACAGATGCTAGTAATGGTCAGACACCAAGAAAGTTAGGAATGAAATATTCTTATCACAGGCCATGTGCTCTGTATGCACTTGGAGCACCTCTGTCAAACAAGTAAGTAGATAAAGGGAACTTCTATGTTTCATTATATTCTGTAAATTTCCATTCAAATGTAAATTGTTTATTGCATTGCTTTCTCGTTCAGAGGAAGGATTTAATTTAGTCAAAATTTTGACATTCTTTTTGAAATCATCCTAAATATCAGTTAAATAAAAAACTCTTTCTGGCTCTTTATTTTGCAGAGAATCATCCAAGGAGATTGCAGGAGTTTTGAAGCTCACTGAAAATATTTCTAGTGCTTTGTTTCCACGCTTCAGGTTTCTACATGAAACAGTGACCCTTTTTTGATAATCAGTACTGAAATGAGGAAACTGGCTTAGAAGTTTTTCTACCGTATCCAGAGAATAGAAAATGTTTACAACCATGCAAAGACTACAGCTAGATTATCCCTATTTCTATTATGTTTTCTGATTCTGGATACAGACCCCGAGCTATATTTTGTGTGCAGATTTAGAAAATATTTCCATTAAAGTATAGCAGCTTATAAAAAGGAAGCTCAATAAATTTTCATTACTGACCACGTGGAGCAGCAGTGCCATCACTTCTTGGTTTGGGTTGTCCTCCCTCCTTTGCTCCATTGGATAAATTTCTCAGCCAGAATGGCATGACTCTTCTGCTCATTCGTTTGCTCAAGTAAGTAACTTTGGATTTGCTGCAGAATCTTGATTTGGTATTCTAGAACATTCTGTCCTAACTTTAATCCCTCATACTCCAAGCTGGTTTTCTGTAGCAAGTCTTCATTGCTTTGCTGGTATTCTTGTAGCAATAGGTCGATATTAAAGGCAGATCCTCTTGAGTAAATTGGATATTCCTTTATGACATCTGCCATTGTCTTATATACTTTCAATCTGGATTGCGTTTTCCTTGGATCAGGGCAGAAGTCTTTTAGGTTGATTGGAGTGTTCTGATACTCCAACAAAAATGTCAGTTTTGTCTCTATTGTCATTGTCATACAAGGATGTAATGGAGTGAATAATGTGTCTTCTTGGAGGGGTTATTTGTCCAGATGAAATATCCCTTTTAGGGCTGAAAGCTAAACAAAGGGGTTATCCAACAAACCCTAGTGAAATAATCAATTTTCAGAATTTATTCAAACCCTAGGTAATTGAAAATAAATTATTTACTGTTGTAGGTGTCCACAAATGACAAAAAATAATATTCAATGATTCTAAAAATTGTAGAAAATATCCCAAAAATATAGTCAGTGTATTCAGTCAAAACCCTGATTTTTTATAATGTTTATGGCTGGAAAATATTAAGAAAATTTACAATATTCGTGTGGTTGTTCCACACTCTTGAAAAAGCCCAAAAGCGCCTCAAAAGCCATTGCCCACCCTAGATGAGGGTTCGCTGCCCCTATAGGTGACTCACTGCACCTTTAGAGGGTACGCTGCCCTAAAAACAGCCCCAAACCAACTCGCCCAGCCTCCAATGCTAGTCACCCCACTTGTAGATGTGCATATGGTGTTGAAAACACTCTTTTTCTGCCAATGATGCACAATACCTCTTTGTGAAGTTGCCCTAAGTTTGAAATCAAGTGTTTTTGTTTTTATTCCAAACCACCTTGAAGGGATTCCATCCTCAAGGAGAAAGCCAAGCTTCTTCATGCTTAGACTCAAAGAAATCAATTATCAAAAGTAGCATGAACCTTTCCACAAGATCCCCTCTTTTATCTTTATAGTCTTCCCCAAAGGATGGTGTCCAAAAGCAAGGGAAAGTAATTTAAATATTAAAAGGCCCTTCTCTTATAATCTTTAATTTGATCACTTAAGTTTCCATGACCCTCAAATGTCCCCTTCGTAATTGAAAATTAGAATCATAAAGCACCTTTTTGATGAGAAGCAATTAAAACCCTATGTTTCCCTTTTCAATCACTTTGTCCCTTAGCTTTTTCGGAAACAAGCTAAGCTAAGGTTCTTCATGAATCATGTTGAAAATGGGAACACGATAGTCCTCCCTTCCCAAAATTGCATAAGCTCAAGCAATTGCAAGCTAGGATGTTGAAGGATGGCTGCTCCTTCCCAAGTAGCATCTTCAAAAGGCAAGTCTTTCCAACGTACTAAGTATTCGTTGATGACTCGATTTCTAAGCCTCCTTTCTCTAGTCTCCACAATAGAATCCGGAATTGAGACCTACATACCTTCCTCATCAAAAGGTGGCAAATCCATGAATGGAGTGATGTGCTACCCAATTGCCTTTTTGAGGCAAGACACATAAAAAACATTATGGATCTTGTTACTTTCCGGTAGCTCCAACTCATAAGCCGCTTCCCCTACCTTTCGTAGGATCTTGTATGGACCATAGAACCGTGGTTTCAACTTCTCCGCCCCACTTTGCTTGATAGATGATTGCCTATAGGGCTGCAACCTTAGAAAAACCATGTCACCTACCTCGAAATGCCTTTCCGTTCGGTGCTGATCCGCATGTGCCTTCTGCTGGTTTTGAGCTTGTTGTAGGTTCTTTTTGATCTGCTCTAAAATTTCATGCTTTGCTGTACTAAATCAGTAGGCCCGAGAACTCTATTGTCACTCCAATTCAAGTCTAGGAAGGAAAAAACTTCATATCCATACAATGCCTTAAAGGGGACATACCTATTGACATATGGTATGTCGTGTTGTAGCAAAACTCTGCCATATACATCCACTTATTCCACACCTTTTGCTGCCCTGAAACATAATTCCGTAGGTATCCTTCCACCCACTTGTTCATAATTTCGGTTTGTGTAATGTCCCCTTCTCAAACCAGATCTTTCGAGTGACCGTTGGCCTTTTTCTGGAGACCCGAAGGCTAGTCGAAAGGTAAAATTAGGGTTTCCTATTTTTAAGGATGTCTTTGCTCGGAGTTGTTGGATTCAATGGCGGATTCTTTTTGGGTTTTCAGAGAGCTTCGCAGTGGTATGTTCATTTCGGCATTTGGAGCACTTTCAGGGATTTACTATTTTTAGTAAGTTCGGGATTGGCACCGGAACGGGATTTTGAGAGTGGGGTTGAATTCGTCTTGTCAAGACCTTTCCAACGAGCTATAGATCATTAGTTTCCGACATCATCTTGGCCTCCGTTTTAAAGTCCGTAAATTAAACATTATTATTTAATTTTGGACTTTAGTGCCTAGGCTCAACGGCTTAATGTTGAGGTTGAAAAAGAATTAAAGAGGATTATATTATTTACCCTCTCATGTTTTATCCCATATACAAGAGGATTTTAGAGACTCCCAGCTAGAAAAGTATAAAAGGAGGAGTGCTCTCATTTCATCATCTTTTGTCTACAGGGATGAATTGCTGCCAGATTGGCTTTGGGATCGCTTCGAGGAATGAAGGCCTCCTAGCTCGGGCATCGCTTCTTGTTTGAGAGACAACAACTAGTGGCGATTTAGTTTAGTTTTGTGAGTTCATTGGGTTTTGTGCATTGTAATCTGCATTGTGTCTAATTAGTTTCTGATTTTGCATATTAGAGGTTTCCAGATCTTACATTTTAGCTACAGCAGATTCGAGTTTTAATTTATAAATCCAAAAATACCAAAAAGATTGTTCTGGGTATTGTGTCATTGCATCTTATTGGTAAGGGCGTCCCTTCATGAATATTTGCAGATTTTAATACGAAGCTTATGATTTTATAATGCAAATCCGTCATTCCTTGGAGGCCGTACTTTCTAGAGTGCATTGGGATTCGTGTCAATAATTAATAACCATTTTTAGATGCCATTTCTTATTACTAAGTTAGGCGCCATCATTTTGAGGGTCTATTGCATCAGATTTGAGATCATTTGGGTGAGAAATGAGAGAGTTATGAGCATATGAGTAAATTCATAGGTTGCTGGTTTTTTCAATCTAAAGTGCATATTTGTAAAAAAAAACAGAATTATTATTTGGTCCCTGAGAGAGTTGTTGTTTCGGCATCTCTAATCAAGCCAAGGAGAGTTCTTTATATGATGTAATGCTAATCTTTCAATTCCTATGCTCTTGGCAGGGGAATGAGTTTCATTTTGTAAATTGGCAGTAGTACTGGCAGTAATCCTCAAACTTGTTCAATTCTGATTTGTAATGCTCACTTTACATTTTGAAGTTGTTTAGTAATATCTTAAATCTCCGCCCTATGGTAGCTCCTTTCCCATGCTGGATCAGAAAGCACATTCTGGGTGTTGAGTTCCGCCCTATGGTAGCTACTTTCCCTTTTGGGGTTAGCAAGCACATGCTGGGTATGGATTAGTTTCATCTTTCAGCATTTCCCTTTAAAGCATTGTTTTGTAATTTCACTCCGTCTTATGGTCGCCCCTTACTCCGCTTTGGATTGGGTAGCACATACTTGACGTCGAGTTCCTTTGTTTTGTAATTCACTCCGTCTTATGGTCGCCCCTTACTCCGCTTTGGATTGGGTAGCACATACTTGACGTCGAGTTCCATTTTCAGCATTTAGAGTAGCAGATCCTCTGACCAATGCTCGCCATCATCGGCGCCATACTGGTTAGAGTTGTTTCAGTACGTTTGGGTTTATCTTCTAACCTTAACGGGTATTTGCTTGTAATGTTGGAATTTGATAACTAAAAATTTTAAAAAAATTGGCTCGGGATATTTCAGTGGTATCAGAGCTAAGATTCTGCCATCCTGTGCCCATCAGAATTCACTTGACAGAAAAAACAGATTCTACATCAGAGGTCAGAGCTGAGTTCAGTATTAGCTTTCAGAAGTTTCAAAGATGTTGCATTTTCTAAGGTCTATGGGTCGTGAGAAGTCAGATTCAACTATGGCATCTGAGGAAGGAAAGGTCAGTGATGTTGTGAGGGACTTCATTAAATATGCCAAACAGTTTAAAAGACAATGTGAAGATGACGCTGTCAAACTCCGTGAACAATATCAAAACATGCCAGATGATTATAGGTACGATGTTTCATTTGATTCCCATTTGAAGTGTGTGGTGTCACTGGGGCCCGAAAAGTTGAAGATGGTGGACCACATTAGGAAAATGATAAAAAGGGAAGCAAAACAAGCTTTGTTCGAAGAATCAAAGAGGGAAGGAGATGAAGTGCCTATTTGTGAATTGCAACCGACAAATATGCAAGTTGAAGAGAAAAATCAGTCATCTAGCATTGAAGATGGCACAAACAAGGTGCACATATCACATCAAAATGAACGTGAGCTTGATGAAGATACCTTGGCAAGTGAAGAGTTAAGGGTAGAGCCTCATAATACGCCCCTTGACTTGCATGTTATCGATAGCAAGTGAAGAAGAGCAAGTTGAAGGAAATACTATTGGTGTATTTGAATCAGCTTATGACCGTTACCAAAGTGATGATGTTGGTAATGATTTCGATGTGTTTGTACCTCCTCTTGTTGAAGATTTAGTGATGGATAGTTTTCCTCTTGTTGCTGTTCAAACTCCTCAAGAGTTTTCACAAGATGAAGTTATGACTATTCATGATGAGATCAGAAAAATACCTATAGATGATGGGTTCATTGAAGATATAGATGATAAGGTTTCCCAAACAGCGAGCACTAAAGATTCTTTACTTCATTTTAGTGACAGTGTCAAGGGTGGTTTTGGGTTTGATCTTCAAACCAAACCATTGAATGGAGGTATGTATGAAGATATCAGTTTAAGTGAGTTGGGTGGTGACCTGTTCAAAGAGTCAACCCTCCAAGAGAAGCACATAGAGCACTTTCCTTTTGATCAAAACAATCAATCCTCTAACACTTGGGATCCAGGAGTGAAGGCATTTAGTGATGACAAAGAAATTGTGTGGGATGAGTTTCCCTTTGATCCTGATGAAGTTCAAAATTTTGATTGCTTTGCAAGCTATGAGGGGGCTGCCATAAACTTTGATCATGAAGACAACGAAGTGGAAGTGGAGCTTGAAGATCATATGGCTCTTGATGATGGAAAGTTTGATGGAGTTCCTAAACACAAATCCAATTTATCAATGCTTGAAGCTGGTTGTAAGCATTGGGTTGAAGAAACTGTGAAGTATGTCCCTCTCCATGACACTGAACATTCTCTGTTAGTTGAGGATGAAAGACAAGAAGGTTGGAGCAGCTCTGAGGACAGCGATGTCACAAAACAAAGTTCTGATTTTGAAGAGCAGCCAACCAGCAATTCACCATCTTCGCATTTTGATGAGTGGGAGGGTCAATTCAAGGTATTCATTGACAAGGAAGTGCAAGCTCTATCCCTGTTTGACTACGCACATAGCTTGGTTGAAGAGCTTTACTGGAAGGCTCAGCTTGAAGAGAGACGTAGAGGAGTGACCGATGAAGTTACTCTTCCTAATATGCAACTTATCAGAAATTCCTTGGAGACCTTGAAGTCCGAGTACATACACTCTATTGGAGAACGGGATCATGTCATTGAAGTTGCAAAGAAGGCCATATGTGCTTTTCATGAAAAAGAGGGTACGATTGATGAGCTCACTCTGGAGCTTAAATCAATAAAGGACGAGTTGAAAGAAACTCAGTTGGGTCTAACAGCGGTTGAAGCCCAGTTTGCAGATTTCAAACTTTTCAAGGAGCAAGAGGATGCACAAAGAACTGAAAAAATCCATGAAGTGATTGGAGATCTTGACTGTCTTCAAGAGGAGTTTGATCTTGAAAGCATTTCAAGAAAGTTAGAAGTTGCATGTGCAGATTTGGGACAGCGAAGGGAAAGGAATGGCTTCCAAGTCTTTGACAATCGCTTCTTTGAAGTGGGTGCTGAAGCAACTTATGACAATCCCCTCTTTGCTTTGAAAAATGAGTCAAGTAGTGAAGTGACCAAGCATGAGATCAAGCATGAACTCCAATCTAAGGATGCTTTGATCTCACTCCATGTGGATGTGCCACGTTTGTTGATCACTAATGAATGCATCAGTGGGTTTGAGGATGAAGGTTCTACATGGGAGGTGACGAAGCAAGGAAATTTCAACATCTATGACATCAAGGTGTTGATGAGACAAGTCTTGGTAGCTATTGGTGACTTCATTACAGCAGCAACGAGTGAAGATTTCAGACCTACTCAGGAGGAATGGGAAAAAGGTGAACTAGACTTTGGTGGGTGCACTCTTGACAATCCATCCCTTGGGTGGAATGATATTTGGAATCATATCGATCAATTTTGGAAGCTGAATGTGAAGCCACTCTATGTTTCATACTCCCTTAAGGTGGAAGCTTTCATGGTTAAGCTTCAAGGATTTACTAGATGGGGCATCAGTTTCGTGAGAAGGCACGTGGTTCTCACTAGCACTTGGGAATGTGTAGAGATTTCTTTGCAGTATGTTGAAAATCACTTTCAGTTGGGTATCCATGCTTGGGATTCTCAACTTGGGTTGTTAGAGTTTATTACTTATGGAAAAGACTTTTGGAGGGATAAGGAACAAATTTCCAGATTTGTTGATGTTGTTCCCTTCATTTCCAGCTACTTGATGGTTCCGTTTGTTCATCAACAAATGGATTGAAGAGAAATCTTGAATATGGGTTGGAGAGATCCATGATCGGTGGTTCTTGGAAGTGACTTTCAGCTCAGACAAGGGCAGATTTTCAGACACGAGCTTGCTGGTTGGAGGCAGACCAGCCACCTTACTTATGGAGTTACTTTCATTCAGGAGAGTTGGTTCCTCACTCCTGATCAAAGAAGTGGTAGTTTTCTGGTGGAGATGGCTTTAGTGTGTTTTTCAGCCACTTTGGAGGTTTGTGATGCAAACTCTGATGGTTTATTTTCATTATTGGTTCATGACAACGAGCTACCCCATGCTTTGATTCTATATTTTGAGACTCTTGGGGTTGGAATTTTGGAAAAATTCTTCAGACTTCATAGTTGTGCCATAATAATTCAGTTGAGGCATAGGGAATTCATGTGGAGTCCTGAGTTTGAATTTGTTGAGCTCTTGCAAAGGATTGCCTTCCTTTTTGCAAGAAGATTTGCAGATGTCACATTTGCAGTCATGGTTCCGTTTGTTACCATGTGGAGGTATGCGGAGGAGTTCGATTTTGATTTGAGTAGACTATCTTTCCTATTGCTTAGAATTGTGATTGACAGTAGTATGGTTGATACTGTTAATTCGGGGCATTGTGGACATGAGAGGTTGCATGATTTTGATCCCCCTCCTTTAAGATCTTTCGGTTTGAGTATCATGGATGGTAACACGTTGGGGTTACAAGGAAGGTTAGTACAGCACAGGCATGATGATTTCACATATGTGATCAGAGTGGTGCAGCATCGGCATGGTGGGTCCTTCCTACGATGGGTTTGGGAACCAGGGATCATACTGGTTTGCGTATGGATTAGTTCTAAAATTTTGGGAGTTATGGTGGTATTGCTTGAGGACAAGCAATTTTGGGAAGGGCGGATTGTAATGTCCCCTTCTCAAACCAGATCTTTCGAGTGACCGTTGGCCTTTTTCTGGAGACCCGAAGGCTAGTCGAAAGGTAAAATTAGGGTTTCTTATTTTTAAGGATGTCTTTGCTCGGAGTTGGTGGATTCAATGGCGGATTCTTTCTGGGTTTTCAGAGAGCTTCGCAGTGGTATGTTCATTTTGGCATTTAGAGCACTTTCAGGAATTTACTATTTTTAGTAAGTTCGGGATTGGCATTGGAACGAGATTTTGAGAGTGGGGTTGAATTCATCTTGTCAAGACTTTTCCAACGAGCTATAGATCATTAGTTTCTGACATCATCTTGGCCTCCGTTTTAAAGTCCGTAAATTAAACATTATTATTTAATTTTGGACCTTAGTGCCTAGGCTCAATGACTAATGTTGAGGTTGAAAAAGAATTAAAGAGGATTATATTATTTACCCTCTCATGTTTTATCCCATATACAAGAGGATTTTAGAGACTCCCAGCTGGAAAAGTATAAAAGGAGTGCTCTCATTTCATCATCTTTTGTCTACAGGAATGAATTGCTGCCAGATTGGCTTTGGGATCGCTTCGAGGAATGAAGGCCTCCTAGCTCGGGCATCGCTTCTTGTTTGAGAGACAACAACTAGTGGTGATTTAGTTTAGTTTTGTGAGTTCATTGGGTTTTGTGCATTATAATCTGCATTGTGTCTAATTAGTTTCTGATTTTGCATATTAGAGGTTTCCAGATCTTGCATTTTAGCTACAGCAGATTCGAGTTTTAATTTATAAATCCAAAAATACCAAAAAGATTGTTCTGGGTATTGTGTCATTGCATCTTATTTGTAAGGGCGTCCCTTCATGAATATTTGCAGATTTTAATACGAAGCTTATGATTTTATAATGCAAATCCGTCATTCCTTGAAGGCCATACTTTTTAGAGTGCATTGGGATTCGTGTCAGTAATTAATAACCATTTTTAGATGCCATTTCTTATTACTAAGTTAGGCGCCATCATTTTGAGGGTCTATTGCATCAGATTTGAGATCATTTGGGTGAGAAATGAGAGAGTTATGAGCATATGAGTAAATTCATAGGTTGCTGGTTTTTTCAATCTAAAGTGCAGATTTGTAAAAAAAAACAGAATTATTATTTGGTCCCTGAGAGAGTTGTTGTTTCGGCATCTCTAATCAAGCCAAAGAGAGTTCTTTATATGATGTAATGCTAATCTTTCAATTCCTATGCTCTTGGCAGGGGAATGAGTTTCATTTTGTAAATTGGCAGTAGTACTGGCAGTAATCCTCAAACTTGTTCAATTTCGATTTGTAATGCTCACTTTACATTCTGAAGTTGTTTAGTAATATCTTAAATCTCCGCCCTATGGTAGCTCCTTTCCCATGCTAGGTCAGAAAGCACATTCTGGGTGTTGAGTTCCGCCCTATGGTAGCTACTTTCCCTTTTGGGGTTAGCAAGCACATGCTGGGTATGGATTAGTTTCATCTTTCAGCATTTCCCTTTAAAGCATTGTTTTGTAATTTCACTCCGTCTTATGGTCGCCCCTTACTCCGCTTTGGATTGGGTAGCACATACTTGACGTCGAGTTCCTTTGTTTTGTAATTCACTCCGTCTTATGGTCGCCCCTTACTCCGCTTTGGATTGGGTAGCACATACTTGACGTCGAGTTCCATTTTCAGCATTTAGAGTAGCAGATCCTCTGACCAATGCTCGCCATCATCGGCGCCATACTGGTTAGAGTTGTTTCAGTACGTTTGGGTTTATCTTCTAACCTTAACGGGTATTTGCTTGTAATGTTGGAATCTGATAACTAAAAATTACAAAAAAATTGGCTCGGGATATTTCAGTTTGCCCATCCGTTTGGGGGTGGTAGCTAGTGCTTGGAAACAACTAGGTGCCCACCAAACAGAAGAGCTCTTGCCAAAAACGGCTCATGACCCTGTTGTCCCTGTCACTTACAATATTTCTAGGCAAACCATGAAGTTTGAATACTTATCTGAAAAAAAGATTAACCACTATAGGACCATGTTAATGGGCTAGAAGAATAAATAAATGCGTGAATTTGGTGAGTCTATTCACCACCACAGACATATAATTCTTACCTTGTGCCATGGGCAACCACGTGATGAAATCCATAGAAATGCTCTCCCTTTTTTGGTGGGGAATAGGTAGAGGTTGCAAAAGACTAGCTAGAAATGTGTGCTCTCCCTTATTATGTTGACAAACAAGGCATTCCCTAACATATTGAAGTACCTCTCTCTTTAGGCCCTTCCAAAAGAATCTTTCTTTTACCTTTTTATAAGTTTTAAAATACCCCGGATGTCTCGCTATTGGGGAATCATGAACAACTCGCATTATTTGTGCCTTAAGCTTGGATTTAGCTGTAAAAGAATTTTGTTTTTGTACAAAATCACTCCATCCACAATCACATACCTCTCATTATTCATCTTTCCCTCCATAACAGCCATGGCCAAGGCATCCTTAACATATTCAACGGTTATGACAACCTTCTAATCCACTGTAATCTCACTTATTGCACACAAAATAGGCTTCTAAGACAACGCATCAGTCACCACATTATTTTTCCCTTTCACATAATGTCAAAATCATAATATTGCAACTTGCTTACCCATTTTTATTGTCTATCGCTCAAATCAGTTCGTGTAAGGAAATATTTCAGACTATTGTGGTCAGTTTTAACACAAACTTTCCACAAATCAAGTATTGACGAAATTTAGTCAATGCATGCATGATAGCCAATGTTTCTTTGTCATAAATTGAGAATTTTCACTCAATTTCTTTGAGCTTCCTACTTTCAAATGCAATCAGGTGCCCCTTTTGCATTAGGACAGCCCCTATGCCTTCCCCCAAAGCATCACATTCCACTTCAAATGGAATAGTGAAATCTGGAACAACAAGCACTAGGCACAAACTCGTGATTTCCTTGATTTTTTCAAATGTTCCCAAGGCTGTTTTGGACCAGCTGAATGCACCTTTCTTCGTCAAATCCATGAGAGGGGCAACACGCTGAGAAAAAACCTTTACAAACCTTCAGTATTAGCTACATAACCCGAGAAATCCTCTCAACTGTTTCAGATTAGTAGGGGTGGCCAATCCAAGATAGCTTGTATTTTTGTTGGTCCACATGGACCCCTTGGGAGTTGATCACATGTCCTAAATATAAAATTTCAAAAGTGGCAAACTCACATTTTGTTTTTTTCAAAGAGTGTTTGCTGTTCCATCACTCCCAAAACTATTTTTAAGTGTTGCAAATGCTCCTCCCATGTTTTGCTATACACTAGAATGTCATCAAAAAGACCAAGACAAATTTCCTCAAGTATTGTCTAAATATGTGATTCATGCAAGATTGAAATGTGGCGGGAGCATTGGTTAATCCAAAAAGCATAACAAAAAATTCTTAGTGCCCATAATGACATCTAAAAGTTGTCTTTTGCACATCTTCCTCTCTAACTCTAATTTGGTGGTCCCTGGTTTTCAAATCAATCTTGGTGAAGTAAATTGATCGGTGGAGCTCATCTATAAGCTCATCAATCCTAGGTATTGGGTACCTATTCTTGACTGTCTTTTTATTCAACAACTGTGTAATGTCCCCAATTTGAGACAAAGATTAAAAAAAGAGGGTTTTTCAACAAACACTTAGCAAATCCAATCCAAATTGAAAACTTAAAACCAGCGAAACCCTAGCTGGAAAAATATATGATATCCCAGCAAAATAACATCCAAATAATTCCACCAATAGCTGAAATTTATTTAGAGAAATAAGTACTTTTTTTTTGGATCAAATAACTTGATGAAGTAGCTGAAAATACCTCCTGTAAAATATGTGATTTTATTTGAAAGTAAATATGTGTTTTTCACCTCTTAAACACCTCATAAATCCTTGTAATTACTCGCCAATATTATGCCAAAATATACATATTTATCACAGCATCAAATAACCACGAAATGAAGGTACAAATGGTTCAATGACCTTACCAATGAAGTCGCCAATATTCAGGAAAATTATAGAATTAATTAGCATGTGAATTCCTCCAATAACCCTTATCCAATGATGCCAAAATGAGTAGAATAAATCATCAAAATTCAACATAAAATATATGTGCCAATTCTAGGGTCTAAGAGCACCCTAAAAGGTGTCCCCAAACTCCCCAAGTGATTCGCTCCACTTAGAAAAATCACAATAAAATATTTAGAATTTATTATGCCACAAATGGCATCAAAATCATCTCAAATCAGTGTGACAATTATTTAAAAAATATAATAATAATTTCATAATTATTATCATCAAATTAGGGCATCTCTTGGCCACTTAGAAGGCCTTACAATCTTTCCCAACCTAGTCGCCCAATTTGGACAAGTCACAATAAAATCAGAAATTAATGTTCAAACCCTAAGAGAGGGTTTCTTTGTAGAGCAACCCTCAATGAGGGGTTTTGAAACCTAGGGACCAAGTTGCCCCTCCTGCAAGATCCTCCAACCTGTCAATGGCTTCCAAAAACCAACCACTTATCCAATCCGAATGAAGCATGAATTGTAGCCCTTAATGTAAAGCCACTCATATAGAAGGTATGAAGGTTTCCATCCTCACACCTTATTCACACTTCGAAGGGTTTTGTCCTCAAAGTGCCTTAGCCAACATTGACATACTTAAGCAAAGATCCAATATCCAAAAAATAGCATAACCCTTCAATGAATTTCAAACATCCATTATATACTCACCCTTTTAAGTTATGAGGGAAGAGTTAAGTACATAAAGGTCGGTTAGCTTTTAAAACAAACTTAAAGGCACTTTATGTCCTTTAAGTCACAAAAGGGCCCTTCTCAATGCAAAAAATAGAACAACTTAAGTGACCCCTTCACTTTTACCTTTCAAAGAGGGTAGTATGTGTTTTTTTTTTCTCTTTATTTCCCATAGCCTAGGGGAAACATCAAAAATAGGCTAGGGGGACATGTCCAAAGCCTTTAGGCTAAAAATGGGGCATTACAATCCTCCCTACCCAAAATTGCTTGTCGTTAAGCAATTGTAATATCCAAAGAGGTGTCCCAACTATTGGTAAAAATCAGAGTTGCAAAATAGAGAAAGCCGAATACAGAGAAAATAATTTGAATACAATAATATTATTATATTCTGCTCATTTAATTCTTCAACTCCACACTATACAAATATATAGGATAGCATATCCTATTATTTAGGAATCCCACTAACTACTAAATCTCCTAGAATCTCTCGCAATCTCCTATAATAGTGAGATGGGTGATTTAGTCCAAACTCACACACAACAAACACTTAATATATATTATTGTTACATAACAATAATATATTATTAACTGACAACATAATCGTAAGCTATTAACGTAATATTGTTTTAACAACAATATTTACTTTATTACATATTAATAATGTGAACATACCTCAATATTCACCCATTTGTGAACATTATTAATCCTAGTTTACACCCTTTTAATGTGAGCATGGGTAGAGTATATATCTTTAAGAACTGGCCCAAGCAAAATTGTATGTCAACGCATATTATAAAGTCTGCATACTACTTTTTGAATCTTGTTGTTTGGATCTTGTTGCACATGACCACTACTATGCGAAGAACGCATCCCACATTTACTCGATGTGAACGCAACAAACGTTTCACTAGCCGATCATCTCCATAAATAAGTAAGGCAGTCAGAGGATCTCTGCAGTCAGAAGATTTCTGCAGTTAACTACCCTCCTATACAATTGTTGCCACATTCCATTATATCTACACTCTCCCTTTTCTCCAAATATCGGAGGATTTCTAAACTAGTAGGGGAATGAAAATACACACAACATTAGAAAATGAAATATCATGAGGAATAAATCCTCATTGTCATCTTATGCAACCTCTGTTAATGTTTGTTGCCACTCAAACGAAAAAAATATAGACGGATTCCATTGCCACTGAAGAACTGTTCTTGTCATTAGCTGATTTGGTGCAAAGCACACCACATTGAAAAAATGAAAAAACACACCACACATGTGAACATGAATGTTCTTCTGTTCTTATTCAAACACACAAAAGTCACCAAATCATTTGGGGCCTCGTCGTTGATGACTGACGAGAGGCTCTGGAAACTCCAGCCTCCATTTCCTTCTTCCAATATTTGCTATTTAGCCAATATGTCGATGAAACTCATGTCATTTTTGATAACAAAACTCCCCTGACACTTCTGACTTAGGATGTTGGGTTTGCCCGAAAATGCATCCTTTTACAAACAATTTTTATTTTTTACAATTTTTGACAATTTGATAAATGACTCTAAACACTAAAACACCTATATGTCTATAAAGTTTATAATGGACCTAAAGCTTATAAAACTAATTTCAAAATCTACGGACTTTGACAAACACCAAACTTTTAAAGACACTTTTGACATACATTATATTTTTACGTACATATACTATTAAAACATTGGCGATTATTTGCACTATAAAACAAAACAACCTAAACTAAGGGCTCATTACAAAATAATTTAAAACTATAAACCTTAAATACCAAATATAACAATCCTAACCATACAAAATAGACTTTACAAAAATAAAAAACTATGTTGACCAAACCTTAGCAAACTAAACAATAAAAATAACTATAGCGTCAAAACTTAAAAAAATGTCAACATGACATTTTTACTATCATCACTCTTCCACACTGGAGCGACAAAACAATAGTTGTTAGTGGCGGGAATCTTATGCTCGGGACCTAGCCTGTGCTTTACAAATGCCACCACTAGCAGTCATTTGGCCAACCATTGGTAGAACACATTGTAGGTTTCTTGGGCAGCGGAGAGCATGCAGAAACTATGAAAACACAACACCACCAAAATAAACACACAGGCCCAAATGTCGTTGATACGGTCACGATCAACGTTGACAACACGAGCAAATGGTCATCTATTTTAAGCAATGTTGGAATAATGCATGTGTAGATTTGATAAACAACTAACATAGTTGTGAAAATAGATGTATGGTCGGTAGATGACCGTGATGCATAGTTCTAAAGAAAATTATTCTCAGCGTCTTGAATGAGAACTTGATCGCTAGGATTTTGGTGAGCCCATCAATATATTTCTTTGTTCTTGATGTTTATAATGGAAGCTTGTATCACTTGTTCATCCACTGCCTGCTCTACATGCATCATTAACTTCGTGGTGAGGGAAGCCTCTGATCCGATTCTTAAGTGATGCCTCTGATCTACAACGCAACAAAACTAAGAAACACCACAAAAGAACCCCAAATAATGCTAAAACTTAAATTAAAATATGTTACAAGTTCTTCAACAATTCTTATTATTATTTTCTCATCTACAGGGCGAAGAGTAAATCAATTGCCCTTATTTTTCTTCTAACCTTTCATAGAGACCCGTTTTGATACCAAATATTGGTAAAAATTAGAGTTGTACAACAGAGAAAGCCGAATAGAGAGAAAATAATTTGAATACAATAATATTATTATATTCTGCTCATTTAATTCTTCAACTCCACACTATATAAATATATAGGATAACATATCTTGTTATTTAGGAATCCCACTAACTACTAAATCTCCTAGAATCTCTCACAATCTCCTATAATAGTGAGTTGGGTGATTTAGTCCAAACTCACGTACAACAAATACTTAATATATATCATTGTTACATAACAATAATCTATTATTAACTAACAACATAACCGTAAGATATTAACGTAATATTGTTTTAAAAACAATATTTACATTATTACATATTAATAATGTGAACATACTTCAATATTTACTCCTTTGTGAACATTATTAATCCTGATCTACACCCTCTTAATGTGAGCATGGGGAGAATTTATATCTTCAAGAATTTGCCCAAACAGAATCGTATGCCAATGCATATTTTAAAGTTTGCATACTACTTTTTGAATCTTGCTGTCTGGATCTTACTGCACATGACCACTACTATGTAAAGAACGCATCCCACATTTATTCCATGTGAACGCAACGAACGTTTCACTAGTCGATTTTCTCCATAAAGAAGTAAGGCAGTTAGAGGATTTTTGCAGTTAACTTCCCTTCTATACAATTGTTGCCACATTCCGTTATATCTATACTCTCCCTTTTCTCCTAATATTAGAGGATTTCTAAACCAGTAGGGGAATGAAAACACACACAACATAAAAAAATAAAATATCATGAGGAATAAATCCTCATAGTCATCTTATGCAATCTCTGTTAATGTTTGTTGCCACCCAAACAAAAATAATATAGATGGTTTCTATTGCCACTGAAGAACTATCCTTGGCATTAGACGATTTGGCGCAAAGCACACCACACTGAAAAAATGAAAAAACACACCACACATGTGAACAAGAATGCTAATATGTTTTTATTCAAACACACACAAAAGTCACCAAATCATTTGGGGCCTCGTCGTTGGTGACTGTCGAGAGGCTCTGGAACCTCTAGCATCCGTTTTCTCCTTCCTCCAATATTTGCTACTTAGCCAATATGTTGATGAAACTTATGTCATTTTTAATAACAAAACTTCCCTAACGCTTTTGACTCAAGACGTTGGGTTCACTTGAAAATGCATCCTTTTACAAACAATTTTTATTTTTTACAATTTTCGACAATTTGAGAAATGACTCTAAACACTAAAACACATATATGTCTATAAAGTTTATAATGGACCTAAAGCTTATAAAACTGATTTCAAAACCTACAGACTTTGACAAACACACCAAACTTTTAAAGACATTTTTGACATACATTATATTTTTATAGACATATACTATTAAAAGTATGGTGATTATTTGGACTATAAAACAAAACAACCTAAACTAAGGGCTCATTACAAAATAATTTAAAACTATAAACCATAAATACCAAATATAACAATCCTAACCATACAAAATAGACTTTACAAAAATAAAAAAACTATGTTGACCAAACCTTAGCAAACTAAATGATAAAAATAACTATAGTGTCAAAACTAAAAAAAATACCAACATGAAATTTTTACTATCATCACTCTTCCACACGAGAGCGACGAAACAGTAGTTGTTAGTGGCGGGAATCTTATGCTCAGGGCCTAGCTTGTTCTTTACTAATGCCACCACTAGCCCTCATTTGGCCAACCATTGGCAACACACATCGTAGGCTTCTTGGGCAGCGGAGAGCATGCAGAAACTGTGAAAACACAACACCAACAGAATAAACACACAAGCCCAATGTCGTTGATACAGTCACGACCAAAGCTGATAAAACGAGATGGTCATCTATTTTGAGCAATGTTGGAATAATACATGTGCAGATTTGATAAACTAACAAAGTTGTGAAAACAGATGTATGGTCCGTAGATGACTGAGACGCACAGTTCTAAAGAAAATTATTCTCAGCATCTTGAATGAGAATGTGATTGCTAGGGTTCTGGTGAGCCCATTAATATATTGCTTTATTCTTGAAGTTTACAATGGAAGCTTGTATCACTTGTTCATCCACAGCCTGCATTACATACACCATTAACTCCGTGGCAAGGGAAGCCTCCGATCCGATTCTTAAGCGATGCCTCTGATCTACAACACAATAGAACTAAGAAACACCACAAAAGAACCCCAAATAATGCTAAAACTTAAATTAAAATATGTTACAAGTTCTTCAACAATTGTTATTATTATTTCCTCATCTATAGGGCGAAGAATAAATCAACTGCCCTTATTTTTATTCTAACTTTTCATAAAGACCCGCTCTAATACTAGATATTTGTAAAAATCAGAGTTGTACAACAGAGAAAGCCGAATATATAGAAAATAATGTGAATACAATAATATTATTATATTCTGCTCATTTAATTCTTCAACTCCACACTATACAAATATATAGGATAGCATATCCTATCATCTAGGAATCCCACTAACTATTAAATCTCCTAGAATCTCTCACGATCTCCTATAATAGTGAGTTGGGTGATTTAGTCCAAACTCACGTACAACAAATACTTAGTATATATTATTGTTACATAACAATAATCTATTATTAACTAACAACATAACCGTAAGATATTAACGTAATATTGTTTTAACAACAATATTTACATTATTACATATTAATAATGTGAACATACTTCAACACCAACACATCTCAAAATGCAAATTCTCCCTATGATGGCTTTCCATGGAAGAGAAGTTCCAATCTGAATCTTTTTACTGTTGTAACTGTGTTTTGAGGGCTGCCCCCAAGCTTTGAAAGTGCTACCACAGCCTTCTAAAGGCCTCTCCTGTCCCCACATAAGGCTGCCATGAGTGTATATGATGCTGTTAGGAGGCCACCAGCCCTTAGCATCTTCCCAACCAGCTCTATGAATGCAATCTTTTCCAAACAACATGCTGCCCAAAGCATAGGCTTCCCTGTGTAACTCATTACAGCTGTTACTATTTCTCATTTTAGGCTCCAAACTTTTTAAAACAGTCCTCCGAAGAGATGGACTTTTCCGTGGTGAAGTCTTGAACACTTGTTCCTTCATCCAAGAAGGAATCATTTTACCAAAAGGAATGTACAGACTGATATGTGGGCTGTGTTCATGATGTACCTTGATGCAATCACTCCAAAACATCAACCCATTCATTACTAGGTTGAGTTTTAATGAGCCCTTCAAAAACATATCTTCAATAGATGTCATCATGCATTCACAAGGTGTGATAGATCGCCTAGAGTTGTTAAAAGAAATGCAACCGAAAAGTGACACCTTGCTACTCCATATGTGAAAGTCTATCTGAATTCCCCTTATAGAGTGCCTACTATCTTGGCAAACATCCAACAACTTCGTGGGCCCTCCCATATGCCATGGCAAACCTATCCAATTTTGCAAAAAGGAAACAATAATGAACTTATTTGGAAACATACCTTGGAAAGAGGTATTATAGAGATGCAAACCACCTTGTATGGCCCTCCTTATGTGTATCATGTGTTCTCCCATTGGCTCCCCCTTCTCAACATATTCATGCATATATGGAACACCATGCGAGTCTAACAAGAGCTCGATTTTATCAATGCAAGAGCATTGTACCTTACTTGGGTTCTTTTACCTTTTGTTTTGCAAGAAGTGCCCCCAATCATGAGCATTTCCAAAACTTCTTAAGGGCTGTAACAAGTCAAGAAAAACAGAATTCGTGACCTTATGATACCACAGTGTTTGCATGATCAACTCAGAATTTTTTGAGTGGCAAAATTCAGACTTGGTTTGTGTACTACTCCTTCCCACTTTGGCCTGTAGCATGCTCCAAATTTCAATTTTGTTGATCCCAATAGGGGTCTGGAATTTTTTTACCAAGTCAGAAATTTCTGAGTGTAAAAAATCAGACCCTGCACTTGTATTTTCAGACCCTTTCCTTGGCTGTAGTATGTCAACAACATATGTATTGTATGATGGTAACGGGCAGCGAATTTGAACACACAAATTCAAAATTTATTGAGTGAGAGTGAGACCAATTTTTTTTCAAAAACTCACCTTTCTCTTTGCTGTCCATACTTCCAAAGTTACCCTTATAACTTAGCATAGGGTGTTGCTCAAAGCAATCTAGGGGCTGTTCATGCAACCACAATTTCCTATTCTCCTTCCCAAGCCATGTGCAACAATTTTCAGAATCAACAATGCTTGTCAAACCCAAAGTTGGGTGGGTTCTACCATGCCCCAATGGTTGCACATGCACGGAAATCACTACACCCTTTGCATTCCTCATCGCAATTGCAATTGGTTTCCTTAAAGATCCTACACAAGGAACAAACACATTAGTAAAAACAAGGGTATTTAGTAACACCATTTTGATCATCTTATCAAGCTCTATGATCACAAAGTGCACTCCATCTTGATGCTTTGATTCTTCCTTGCGACTTCCCCTCATTTGAAATTCAGAAGATATGTTTATGTTGCTTCCTTCATGGCTGTAGCAACTTCCTTTTCCCTTCCTTCTTTCCCTTATAGTGGCTGGAAACCCACTTTTATATCCTTGAGCCACCTCCATGGTGTTAGGGTGCGAGGGGCACACCTTCCTAGAACTAAGACACACCATGTGAATAAGAAATCATGATGGAAACAAACTGAAAATGCAAAAGACAGCAGTCACTCTGATCCTGGGACCATGATAACCCTTGTCTAGTCCCTTCTTTATGTTAGCCCTATACATGCTAGCATCACTATGTTGATAGAGCTCACCTAGATCCCATATCCATGAGGGGTATTTGTCATGTTCTTTCCTAGAACTTACTTGGAAAACTTCTTTTCCTTGAGTGTCCCTTACCTCTACCTCAATGACAAAACAAGCTTTGCAACCAAGGTAATGAGAGAGCCAATCACGAAGAGAAAACATTGAATGCTTACAAAGTTGACAACTCAATTGTTTCCCCCTCAAGAAATCTGATTCTCCTTCCTTTATATTCAAGGTGCACCTTCTTTCTTTCTTGGCTTTTTTTCCTCAATGAAATCTTTTACTATGTTCCTTCTTGTTAGGACATGTGCTTCCTCTTGCAATCTGAATTTAGACAAAGAAAATGATGCATGAAAAGGAGCAATACAAAAACTTTCTTTCTTGGCATACCTTTCTATGATGTCCTTATTCATGCTTCCATCTTGACACTTTGTTGGCTCATGAAGTTGTGGAACGAACTTATTTTTGTTTCACCCTTGGAAATTCTGATTTTTCTGTTTTGCAACTCCATTAGTTGCTCCATAGTTTGTTTTACTCCTTACTTGGCTGCCCTTGAATTTCTGGTTCTTGTGGTTCAGAAATTTCAATCATTGGCTGCCTTTTACTAATCTGAAAATTAGTTTTTGGCTGCTCCAAAACTTCTGATTTTGGTTGCTTTAATGGCTGCCCCTTATGAAAGTGAAAATCCCTCTCAAGTACCCTCATGGTTTCTGATTTTGGAGGCTCCATCTTTTTATCAAATTGTTTAATGAGCTTCTCACCTAGTTCCTTATATGTTTTAATGAGGTCATGTCCTTGTGACCTCCACCTAAGATGCCATCAATCATGGGCAGCTCCTTCCAAGTGTTGTATGACAAACTTTAGGGCCTCTTTTTCATCTCTAGGCCTCAAATCGAGGTATTCGTTAACCTTGTCCACCCATGCTCTAACTGAAGTACCTCGGTCTCCATCAAAGGTAGCGAAAACAATTCTTTCCAAGTCGTCGTGCACAACCATTTGCTCATGGTGCCTCTTTCCCTATTTCCAAGCTACAAACTTATTGAAGCTCATTATCCTCTTGACTTGGGGTGTGCATTCCAAGTATTCATCATAAAATTCCATCAATTCCCAATTAACAAAGCGCTGTTCCTCTTCCATTTCAAGGGGTTGGTCCCTTTTCGTGCCCGCCACTAATTGAAGGAATGTGGCCATAGTTTCCGTCAACCGCTCTTGGGCTTGAGTAAGCCTCTCAAACCTAGCATTGTCTATGTCCTTGTTTGACAATAATCTTCCCATCTCGCAAATGGCCTAGAAATTGGCTCTGATAAGTAATTTGCCCTGTTGAGGCCAAATTACTACCCCTACTATTTGAAACTTTCCCCAGAATGGTCAAATCCTTTATTCAGCCGGTCAAATTGGTGAGTTATAGTTTAAAGGCATGAACAAAGGGATATGTAGGTAGTCAAAGTATCAAATACAGTCATGATGAAGACCTACAACAATGTTACACAACCCATTTATGGGGTGAAAGACAGCTACAACCATTATGCCTACAGAAGATGTATCCTACAACAGTCTCCTATAAACATTCATTGAATGCGAGAACTATATTAAAGCGAGGGATTGATTGATGGCTAAAGACACTTCATAGATATATATGATGCACGATGGATTGTGGATAATGCTCACAGACACTTCTTCGAATAGGCCATCCATCTAAGGGCCACCTTCAACTCTCAAAGGTACCTACAATCGAGTTTGATTACCAATCAAACATTTGCTTCAATCTAGGTTTTGAAGGCCATTGTGACAAGGCAACTAATGCATCAGGCATTAAGGGATATATATCAAAAGGTCAGTTTCAAGTAAATCTACTGGTTTATATAACTACAACCATCCTTAAAGTTAACCTACAGGCCTGTAGGTTCACTTTCAATGAAAGCACATGATCAAAAACAACATACAAGTTTATTTCCTCGGAGTTTTTCCCAAGTGTTGTCTTTCTCATAATTCTTTTGGGCTAAGTGTGGGGACAATTTCCCCGGAGTTTTTGTTTGAGGGAAAAAATCCAGAGGGTCACTTCGAGAGGCCAAAAGGACTTTCCAAGTTTTTTGAAAGGCAGAAAGGACAAGTTCAAAAAATCTGAGGGGCTTCTTTTCAAAGGAACGGTCCATTACATTTTTCCTGAAGGGTATGTGCCCTTCGGGAAGGTCTATTCCAAAAATCCCGAAGGGTATGTACCCTTCGGGAAGGTTCACATCATGATTCCGAAGGTACATTTTGCAAAAATTCGAAAGGACAATTTCAAGCGAAGGAGACCATTTACAAAATCTCGAAGGGTAGGCACCCTTCGAGAAAATTCAAGGGATAAAATTCGGAGGGTCACTTCGAGAGACCAAAAGGACTTTCCAAGTTTTTCGAAAGACAGAAAGGACAAGTTCAAAAAATCCGAGGGGCTTCTTTTCAAAGGAACGGTCCATTACATTTTTCCCAAAGGGTATGTGCCCTTTGGGAAAGTACACTTTTAAAAAACTCAAAGGACATTTACTCTTCGAAAAGGTCATTGGCAAAAAACCCGAAGGGTACCTACCCTTCGGGAAGGTTCACTTTGAGTTTTTAAAGGACGTTTTCAAAAATTCCGAAGGGTATGTGCTCTTTGGGAAAGATCACCTACAAGATTTCCGAAGGGTAGGTCACTTGTAAAGAGGCAACAAATGAAGACATTTCGTTTGGACTTTTTGTTCGAAGGAACAAGGGAATGAACAAGCAAATGAAGACTCGAACAAAAACTCTGAAGGAATTCCTTCGGACAAATTTGTCCAAAGGAATTCCTTCGGAAAAGGAAGAGAGCTCAAAAGGAAGAGTCTTAGACAAAAAAGTCCGTGGGAAAGTGGAAATCCAAATGGACAATTCCTTTGGATTTTTTGTCCGAAGGAAAGTCTGAGCTATAGTAAAGACAAAAGTCCAAGACAATTCCCACGGACAATTTGTCCACGGAAAATTGATTGAGCGAAAGCCAAAAGCAAAGTTCGAAGGAAAGGGATAATACCAAGGGAAAATAACTAAGGAAAAGTCATAGACAATTCCCGTGGACTTTTTGTCTGTGATAAATTGAAGGAACAAATTCTCGAATAAATGCCTGACTCCATATTGGAAAGGAAAATAGCCAGGAAAAAAATAGACACAGGGAAAGTCACGGATATTTTGTCCGAAAATCAAGGAAAAAACAGAGATAAAAGCCATAAACAGATAAGGCCGAGGAAAATGCATGCACAGATGCGAGGAAACTGAGAACAAAACGCTGACAAATAACAAGGTTCAATCTGAACGTGTCTCTCACTGAGCAAGATCCTTGTCCATGCAAATAAGGGCTATATTTTAGAAAAAACTCTTGCAAAGTCAAACAGAAGCCATAACTCTTTTGCTCTTCTATCAGGGTTAAATGAAGAAGCCATAATATGTTACAAGTGCAATAACTTCAGACACATAGCTCGGTATTGTAGAAGCATATTCGAGTCAGTCAAGAAGGATCAAAGTTTCAAGGTTCCATTCATCAACAAGAAAGTTCAGATAGGGTCATGGTAGAAGAAACAACCTGAAAAGTTTGTTGGTATAAACAATTTTGCATGTAAGAAACGAAGAAAAGCCATGGTTTATTGACAACAGATATTCGAGGCACATGACAGGAGACAAAACCAAGTTTAGGCACAATAAAATTTGGAGACAATATTACTGCCAGAATTATCAAAAAAGGTACACTAAGTTTGGATAATGGTAGAACTAAGACTGAAAATGTTCTGTATGTAGGTCTTAAGCATAATCTTTTAAGTGTAAGTCAAATGTGTGATCAAAGACACTAAAATTTTATGTAGAAGGTTGTGAAATTAGGAGAAAAGATTCAGATGTGTTGATTGCAGATGCTCAAAGAAAAGGCAACAATTTGTATATGTTATCAGATATCAAAGGTCAATAAATTGTTTGAGTCAAGTTGAGAAAAGTTGACTATGGCGCAGGGGAATGAGACACATAAATTTTGACAATCTTGTCAACATTAGCAAGAAGCAAGCAGTAAGAGATCTTCCAAAGATTACAAAGCCCTCCAACACGCTTTGTGAACCATGTCAACATGGGAAGCAGGTTAGAAAACGGTTCAGAAAGGTACATTTTGCAGAAATTCAAAAGGACAGTTTCAAGTGAAGGAGACCATTTACAAAATCCCGAAGGGTAGGCACCCTTTGAGAATTCAAGGGATAAAATCTGGGGGGTCACTTCGAGAGGCCAAAAGGACTTTCCAAGTTTTCCGAAAGACAGAAAGGACAAGTTCAAAAAATCCAAGGGGCTTCTTTTCAAAGGAATGGTCCATTACATTTTTCCCAAAGGGTATGTGCCCTTTGGGGAAGTACACTTTTAGAAACCCGAAAGACATGTATCCTTCGGAAAGATCATTGGAAAAAAACCCGAAGGGTACCTACCCTTCGGGAAGGTTCACTTTGACTTCTTAAAGGACGTTTTCAAAAATCCCGAAGGGTATGTGCTCTTCGGGAAAAATCACCTACAAGATTTCCAAAGGGTATGTCACTTGTAAAGAGGCAACAAATGAAGACATTTCCTTTGGACTTTTTGTCCGAAGGAACAAGGGAATGAACAAGCAAATGAAGACTCGGACAAAAAGTCTCAAGGAATTCCTTCGGACAAATTTGTCCTAAGGAATTCCTTGAGAAAAGGAAAAGAGCTCAAAAGGAAGAGTCTTAGACAAATTCCCACGGACACAAATTTGTCCGAAGGAATTCCTTGAGAAAAGGAAGAGAGCTCAAAAGGAAGAGTCTTAGACAAATTCCCACGGACTTTGTGTCCGTGGGAAAGTTGAAATCCAAATGGACAATTCCTTTGGACTTTTTGTCCGAAGGAAAGTCTGAGCTATAGTAAAGACAAAAGTCTGAGACAATTCCCACAGACAATTTGTCCGCGGAAAATTGATTGAGCAAAAGCCAAAAGCAAAGTTCGATGGAAAGGGATAATACCAAGGGAAAATAACTAAGGAAAAGTCATATAGACAGTTCCCGTGGACTTTTTGTCCGCGATAAATTGAAGGAACAAATTCTCGAATAAATGCCCGACTCCATATTGGAAAGGAAAATAGCAAGGAAAAAAATAGACACAGGGAAAGTCATGGATATTTTGTTTGGAAATCAAGGAAAAAACAGAGATAAAAGCCACAAACAAATAAGGCCGAGGAAAATGCATGCATAGAAGCGAGGAAACTGAGAACAGAAAGCTGACAAATAACAAGGTTCAATCTGAACGTGTCTCTCACTCAGCAAGATCCTTGTCCATGCAAGCAAGGGCTATTTTTTAGTGGACTGGTCAAAGATTTAGTTAACTATTTGATCGAATTCACGCTTCTCCTTGGTTTTCATGCAAACCAAAGCTTTCAATGTTTTAGGCTGTTCCAGTGGAGTTCTTTGTTCAAGATATGCATAACTTTTCATGCAAGTAGGAGATCATTGGAGGTTGACTGGTCCTGAGTTGGAGTTGACTGGACAGGCTTGTTACACATCTTCCTTGTTTTCCATGCAAACGGGAATATCTCTTCCTCCATCTCAACTTTCAAACGAATCAAATGGAGTTCCTTATTTAGAGATTTGGCATAGTTTTCCATGCAAAGGTGAAATTTGACTTTCAATGGGCCCACCGTCCATTCTTCTACGCCAACCTTGGATTCATGCATGTTTGAAGATTTTTTGGACAGTGTCTTGTTTTTTTTAAGAGTTAACCTTTCAAACTTGGCCTCACTGTGATGCTTTTGCGCCAATGTTTGAAAAGGCATGCAATTTTGTAAAAGAAAAGATTTTATTAAATATTCTAAATATTGTAAAAAGGTGTTAAGTCTTGAGTTAATTAACCAAGATTAACCCTTTCCTCTTTTAGAACTGCACTTAAGGTTGTTTCATGTTTTGGAAAAGTTTATTTATTTGTCTTAATCAAGCCATTTAGAGGATCCCAGAAGTTTTGAAGGAAGAAATTGTAAGCTGGACCATTCATCAATAAAGAAATTATTGTTTTGACTCTGAATTTTGATAGAAGATGGTGTGTAATTTGATTGTGCATCAGCGTATAAGTGAGATTTATCTCTTTTTACAGGTCCCTTCCTCACCTATCTCTCTTTTTCTCACTCTTTTGTAGGTCATTTGAAGAGGTTTTCAACCCTTCATTTGAAATATTTATGCTTAAGGACAGAATTATAGATTTCATTTGATTGTATGTGTGCATTGATTTTAGTAGCTTTAAAGGATCTAGACAATTCAGGTGTATCACCCCTTTTTAATTAGATTTTTTTTCAGTTTCCTTCACCCTTTTCACCCCAAAAATCACAAAGATCACAGTAGTAGACCTAATTGATAAATCTAAAGGGAACCAGCCTTCTCTGGAGGTTCTTCTCATCATAGAGTCACCCACACTCTGAGAAGTTTCAATTGTATCAGCTGGAGTGAGGGTGTGCTTGCACATCTTCAAGCAGGTTGCACTTCAGAGTGATAACAATACTCTCACGGTTTCTAATTTTGGAGGCTCCATCTTCTTTTTATCAAATTGTTTAATGAGCTTTTCACTTAGTTCCTCATATGTTTTAATGAGGTCATGTCCTTGTGACCTCCACCTAAGATGCCACCAACCTGTTGACGCTGTGGATTGCACCCTTGACAGAACCCTGAGCTTCTCTCTTCCATGCGGCACAATGGAAACTCCTCTCTTGCCTGTGGGTTTGGCAAAACTGAGGGGAGAGTCTCTAGATAAGGGCTAGCTCCCTTTGATGCATCTCTGATTTATTCCAGTACATTTGCTAATATATATATATATATATAATGGGGGGTTTGAAAAGAGAGAAAGATACTGAAACAGAACCTAAACTAAGAGGGTGATGCACAAAAAAAAATTCGATCTACTTAGCTTGAACATACACTTTCCACCAAGAACAAGCTAATATACACTTCATTTGATATGAGAAATTCTTCTGCATCAGTGAGCTAGGGGTCCTTTGGAGATACAAGGAGGAAGAACTACCAGAGGTGTTCCAAGACACACTATGACAACCTGTTCACATGCGCCGATACTCTGTTGTAGACACTTCTGGCTAACCTGCAAAAGAAGAACTCACAATACACTAGACATGCTGGAATCATTCTGTGAAAGCATAAGAGAAAATGACTTAACACAGGACAAAGCCATAGACATATGCAAAAGTGCAAGCTCAAATGGAGGCAAAAATGCTTCTTTTTGATTCAAGGTAAATTTCGACAGGGCTCTGCCTTACAAGCTGAGAGATCTCCTTCTCATATGAGAAGTTACAAATATATATCCCTTTTGAAAAGACTTGGCGCTTTCTGGAAATAAATGACCCATGCTGCGTTGAATGCCTTGGGAAGAGGAAGTCGCTGTTGTTGATATCATCCTTCTAGAAACGGTTTGCTAGAACCATGGTGTGTAGTCGTCCAGTCTTGACTTTAGTGCTTAAAACATATTAAACACTATTGCAGAAGCATGAGTCGCCCGATTGTTTTAATGACAAGGCTGCCCCTTTTTTCTGCAAACAAGACCGCCTCTTAAAGAGATTTACGCGATTTGTCTGCTCATCAATGCGAAGTGAAGAAAAATGGGCCGCATCGTTTACTATTTGTGCTCCTTGATGACCACTTGGCAGAAACTGTCAACCGCTGGAATAACTCCTTGTGCCGACACCATCTTTTGCCACCTGGGCTGTTTTGTCCATATTTGTGCTTAGCTGGGTGTGTCTTTTGGAACATTTCAGTTGTTGTCGTATGTGTGTGTGTGGCCGTGTTCTGAATTCTCTGCTTTGTTTCATCTTTCCTTGTTATTTTTTGTCCCTTCCAGGCTGTCTTTTCTTGGCTTTGTCTTTTCTGGCCTTGTGAGCACTCGGAGCTATCTTCTCGGCGGGTCGCTGAGTTCATTTGCGGCCTGTCCTTAAGCTTTTCAAAATCAACAGCTATTTCACCACCTTAATTTTGACGTTTGTGCAGCCGTCACTGGGCGTTTGAACTTCCAACGGCTAGTTCGCTATGCTCAATTTTGACGTCTGTGAGCCCATCATCCCCTTTGACAATTTCTTCGGCTTCCTTTCCTTTGGCCTTTGTTTCCTTTGTCTTTTAACTCTCCCGAAGGGGAGGTGTCTCTTCGGGGCTTGGAGAAAGGTCCCTTCATTTTTGCCGAGAGTCCCCCGCAAGGGTACTTACCCTTTGGGGTCCTTCAGGTTCCTCGGCTTTTCAAACCCTTCGGACAAAATGTCCGAAGGAAATCTTTCCTTCATTCTGTTGCTTGCTTCTTTTTGGCGGGTTTTATCTTCGGGCAAATTTCCTTCGGACAAAGTTCGTTTTGCCACAAGATTTTCTCCTGAAAGAATTCCTTGCTTGTTTCTTTCGGTCGGCTCTTTTCTTTGGCAAATTCCTTTGGGCAAAAAGTCCGAAGGAATTCTTTCAGACTTTTTGTCTGAAAGATTTGCCTTGTGAATTCTTTCGCGGAATTTTCCTTCCGAAAGACAATCTTTGCCTTATGAATTTATTCGGACAAAATGTCCGAAGGAATTCCTTCGGGCAGTTTGCCCAAAGAAATTCAATCTTTGTTCTTTTCCTTACAAAATTCCTTCGGACAGAAAGTCCGAAGGAATTCTTTGCCTTGGTCTTTCTTATTGAAGGAAACTTACCCTTTTCTGCCTCATTGACTTTGATCCCTCTGTAATGGCACCTTTGGGTCCAAAATTGCCATTCGCAGGCTGCTGGAATGGTCCAGTTTGTGCCTGATTGCCCTCCGCAAGGGCACATGTCTTTCGGGCTTTAGAAGCCCCCTTTGAACCAAGCGATTGAACCAAGCAATTGAACCAACTGATTGAACCAACTGATTGAACCAAGCGATTGAACCAACTGATTGAACCAACAATGGTTCAAAGTTTAAGTTCAAAGTTCATCTTCAAAGTTCATGTTGTTGAACTGGTTCATCCTCTTGTTGAAAGACTTGTGCAAACCAGAAATTGCACTGGCTTAGAACAGTAGGGGAAAGAGACCGATTTTGCCCTGTACGGCCAAAATGGTCAACAAAATGGTGATTCCCAGGGGAAGCATGCCTGCTATGCTTAGAAACCAGTAGCTTCAAAATCCATTGGGCACGGAGTCGAGATGTAGCTTTGAAAGAGTCGGCAACAACCTTGTGATATCCAAGAGTCAATCATGAAGCTTTTACCCCAAACACAAAGGAAAACACACACAAGGCTAAAAAACACTACCTGTGCCAACAACACTTAGGAAAATCAGGGAAAGAAAACTGAAAGCAAACTACTATGTACAGCTAACCAGGTATATTTGCCTCCTTCCTAGATTAAAGGGAAAACTTCTTAAGTCTCCATGGCAAGAAAACTTATGATACCAGACAAGTGGCTGGATAGAATGGAAATTTGGTGACTTGCTCTTCTTGCCTGCCACCTTGATTGGCTCATATCTGAGTGAATTGGGGGCAACATGCTTCCAACATATATGTATTCATCTTGTTCTTGGAAGCTTGCCACCTGCTGGTTTTTTAGGCTAGTGTGTTTCACCAAGAAATCCATGGCTACTACTTTGTCACCATAAGCCCTTTGATATGCATCATGAATTGGCTTCTCCCTTTCGGCTTCATTGAAGAGACTGTCAAATTTATCTTTTGCTTGATCATGGCTTTTTTGAAGAAGGGTGTCTGTTGTGATGTCTGAAATGAAATCACAGACTGAGTGCTCATCTCACAAAACATCACCTTCTTGTTCAAGGCTCTCTTCTTCAAAGCTTTCCTCAAGATAGACAGACTTCTCCTTTTTTTGCTCAAAGACTAGTCTCTAGCCGTTTAAAGACATCCCCCTGATCCTCCTCCAACTCGGGTTCCATGGCATGGTCATCCTCCTCATCAAAGCAACAAGGACGTTCATCAAACAAGGGGGGAGAGAGCTCATCATGCTTACCTTCCTCTTCATATTGCTGGAGCATCCGCATGTATGCATGACCCGTGTCTTCTCCCTTGTTAATGATGTCTTCAAAAGGAGCATCCATGATGATTTCATCTTCATTGTCGCTTTTGATAGCCTCTTGGATAGCTGCAAATTGGATCCTCTCTTCTTCACTCGCCTCTTGCAAAACAGGTTCCTCCTTGAGAAGGGATGAAGTAGAACGCTGATGGTTAAACTCACATGGAAGAGGAGGCAGTCCTTGAGCTAGAATCGAATGATTCTCCTCTTTCCATTTGGCCAACACTTCATCTATATCTGATGTGGCTTGATAGCTCTCTTGAAGGAGTGTAGATAGGGTGTGTTCAAATGTAGGATCTTCTGCTTGATTAGAACCGTCCATCACACTTTGGCTGAAGAACCTCATTCTGGACTCCAATTCTGCAATTTGCTTGGCTATATTCTCTTGGAAGAGCTTTTCTTGGAGGTCACAAGCGTCATCATGATGAGTAGGAGCAGCTTCATCTTCCTCAAGGTTTTGAGCAAAATCTTTCTCCTCCTTCCTGCCCCATGATTCCATTGTTTGCTTCCAACTCATGACCCTAGGATTGGAACTTTTCCCTTGGGAAGAGGAAGCAACTTTATCTTCTTCAAGGTCCCGAGCTGGTTCATGATTTTCCCTCTTCCAACTTGGAATCTGGACATATTGAGAGACTTGAGGAGGTTGGGAAAGATTAAGAAGAGACTGTTGATGTACAAGAAGAGTTTCCTGAAGAGAGGCGTGTTGGTTCATGGTATTCCCTTCCAAGGAGGATTCACACTCTAAGGAATTGAGAAGGTTCATTTCCATGGGGGGGTGCTCTAGTTCCCTTTGATGCTGAAAAGCTAGGAGCAAGGGATTAAGAGTAGGATCAGTTACTGCATCGAATGAGCTAGAGTGAGCAAATGCCATCTTGTAGAAAGGATTAGGTGCACAAAAAAGAGCTTTCTTTAGAATAGGAGGGGACACACAAGGCTGACTGCCTTGAAGGAATGGACTCTTCCATTTTGCTACCTCTTCCATGGATTGCAAGCCCTGAGCTTGCCTAAACAAACACTCCTCTTTGTACATAACCTCATGCTGATATCTATATTGTTCATCCAATCTGTCTATCTCCATCACCTGCTTCTCAAATTCTAGTGTTACTTCCCTTATTGTTGAAGGGCAACTAGGAGAGCTATTTGAGGTGATTCCATGAACAACCTGAGCTTGATCAAAACCATATGAAGGGATACAAGGCCCATGATTTTGAGCAATGGGATTATACATATAAAAATAAGATTTCCTGATGGCACATGGACTGCTTAACTAGTTGATTCAACTCGGAGTCGCCATTGGTGTTGATGAAAAAGCCTTCGAAGGCTGATTGGTTGAAGAACACACCAAAATTCTTCAACTCTTTAGACAAAATGTCCCACCGGGCGTGCCAAAAACTGTTGACGTTGTGGATTGCACCCTTGACAGAACGCTGAGCTTCTCTCTTTCACACGTCACAATGGAAACTCCTCTCTTCCCTGTAGGTCTGACAAAACTGAAGGGAGAGTCTCTAGATAAGGGCTAGCTCCCTTTGATGCATCTTTGATTTATTCTAGTACATTTGCTAATATATATATATATATATATAATGGGGGGTTGAAAAGAGAGAAAGATACTGAAACATAACCTAAACTAAGAGGGTGATGCACAAAAAAAATTCGATCTACTTAGCTTGAACATACACTTTTCACCAAGAACAAGCTGATATACACTTCATTTGATATGAAAAATTCTTTTGCATCAGTGAGCTAGGGGTCCTCTGGAGATACAGGGAGGAAGAACTACTAGAGGTGTTTGAAGACACACTATGACAGCCTGTTCACATGTGCCTATACTCTACTGTAGACACTTCTGGCTAACTTGCAAAAAAACTCACAATACACTAGACATGCTGAAATCATTCTGTGAAAGCATAAGGGAAAATGACTTAACACAGGACAAAGCCATAGACATGCAAAAGTGCAAGCTCAAATGGAGGCAAAAATGCTTTTTTTTGATTTAGGGCTCCGCCTTACAAGCTGAGAGATCTCCTTCTCAAATGAGAAGTTACAAATATATATCCCTTTTGAAAAGACTTGGCGCTTTCTGGAAATAAATGACCCATGCTGCGTTGAATGCCTTGGGAAGAGGAAGTCGTCATTGTTGATATCATCGTTCTAGAAACGGCCTGCTAGAACCATGCTGTGTAGTCGCCCAGTCTTGACTTTAGCGCTTAAAACATGTTAAACGCTATTGCAGAAGCATGAGTCGCCCGATCGTTTTTATGACAAGGCCGCCCCTTTTTTCTGCAAACAAGACCACCTCTTAAAGAGATTTACGCGGTTTGTTTGCTCATCAATGCGAAGTGAAGAAAAACGGGCCGCGTCGTTTACTATTTGTGCTCCTTGATGACCACTTGGCAGAGACTGTGTCAACCGCTGGAATAACTCCTTGTGCTGACACCATCTTTTGCCACCTGGGTTATTTTGTCCATATCTGTGCTTAGTTGGGTGTCTTTTGGAACATTCCAGATGTTGTCGTATGTGTGCATGGCCGTGTTCTGGATTCTCTGCTTTGTTCCATCTTTCCTTGCTATTTTTTTCCCCTTCTTGGCTTTGTCTTTTCTTGGCTTTGTCTTTTCTTGGCCTTGGAGCACTCGGGGCTATCTTCTCGGCAGGTCGCTGAGTTCACTTGCAACCTATCTTTAAGCTTTTCAAAATCAACGGCTATTTCACCGCCTTAATTTTGACATCTGTGCAGCCGTCACTGGGAGTTTGAACTTCCAACGGCTAGTTCGCCATGCTCAATTTTGACGTCTATGAGCCCGTCATCCCCTTTGGCAATTTTTTCGGCTTCCTTTCCTTTGGCCTTTTTTTCCTTTGTCCGGGCCTTTGTCTTTTAACTCTCCCGAAGGGGAGGTGTCCCTTCGAGGATTGGAGAAAGGTCCCTTTATTTTTGCCGAGAGTCCCCTACAAGGGTACTTGCCCTTCGGGGTCCTTCGGGCTCCTCGGCTTTTCAAACCCTTCGGACAAAATGTCCGAAGGAAATCTTTCCTTCATTCTGTCGCTTGCTTCTTTTTAAAGGGTTTTATCTTCGGGCAAATTTCCTTCGGACAAAGTTCGTTTTGCCGCAGGATTTTGTCTCGAAAGAATTCCTTGCTGGTTTCTTTAGGTCGGCTCTTTTCTTCGGGCAAAAAGTCCGAAGGAATTCTTTCGGACTTTTTGTTCGAAAGATTTGCCTTGTGAATTCTTCCGCAGAATTTTCCTTCTGAAAGACAGTCTTTGCCTTGTGAATTTCTTCGAACAAAATGTTTGAAGGAATTCCTTCAGGCATTTTGCTCGAAGAAATTCAATCTTTGTTCTTTTCCTTACAAAATTCCTTTGGATAGAAAGTCCAAAGGAATTATTTGCCTTGGTCTTTCTTATTGAAGGAAACTTACCCTTTTCTGCCTCATTGACTTTGATCTCTCTGCAAGGGCACCTTTGGGTCCAGAATTGCCCTCCGTAGCTTGCTGAAATGGTCCAGTTTGTGCCTAACTGCCCTCCGCAAGGGCACATGTCCTTCGGGCTTTAGAAGACCCCCTTTGAACCAACTGACTGAACCAAGCGATTGAACCAACTGATTGAACCAACAATGGTTCAAAGTTTAAGTTCAAAGTTCATGTTGTTGAATTGGTTCATCCTCTTGCTGAAAGACTTGTGCAAACCAGAAATTGAACTAGCTCAGAACAACAGGGGAAGGAGACCTATTTTGCCTTGTAGGGCCAAAATGGTCAACACAACCATGGGCAGCTCCTTTCAAGTGTTGTATGACAAACTTTAGGGCCTCTTTTTCATCTCTAGGCCTCAAATCAAGGTATTCGTTAACCTTGTCCACCCATGCTCTAACTGAAGTACCTGGGTCTCCATCAAAGGGAGCGAGAACAATCCTTCCCAAGTTGTCGTGCACAACCATTTGCCCATGGTGCCTCTTTCTCTATTTCCAAGCTACAAACTTATTGAAGCTCATTGTCTCCTCTTGACTTGGGGTGTGCATTCCAAGTATCTATCATAAAATTCCATCAATTCCCAATTAACAAAGGGTTGTTCCTCATCCATTTCAAGGGGCTGGTCCTTTTTCATGCCCTTCACTGATTGAAGGAATGTGGCCATAGTTTCCGTCAACCGCTATTGGGCTTGAGTAAGCCTCTCAAACTTAACAATGCCCATGTCCTTGTTTGACAATAATCTTCCCATCTTGCAAATGGCCAAAAAATTGGCTCTGATACCACTGTAATGTCCCCAATTTGAGACAAAGACTAAAAAAAAAGAAGCTTTTCCAACGAACCCTTAGCAAATTCAATCCAAAGTAAAATCTGAAAACTTAAAACCAGCCAAACCCAAGCTGGAAAAATATATGATATTCCAACAAAAGAACATCCAAATAATTCCACCAATAGCTGAAATTTATTTAGAGAAATAAGTGCCTTTTTTTGGATCAAATAACTTGACGAACTAGCTGAAAATACCTCCTGTAATATATGTGATTTTATTTGAAAGTATAGCTACGTTTTTCACTGCTGAAACACCTCACAAACCCTTGCAATTACTCGCCAATATTATGCTAAAATGTACAAATTTATTACAGCATCAAATAACCATTAAACGAAGGTACAAATGATTCAATGACCTTACCAATGAATTTGCCAATATTCAGGGAATTTATAGAATTAATTAGTATGCGAATTCCTCCAATAACCCTTATCCAATGATGCCAAAATGAGTAGAATAAATCATCAAAATTCAACATAAAATATATGTACCAATTGTAGGGTTTAAAAGCACCCTAAAAGGTCTCTCCAAGCTCCCCAAGTGATTTGCTTTACTTAGAAAAATCACAATAAAATATTCAGAATTTATTATGCCACAAATGGCATCAAAATCACCTCAAATCAGTGTGACAAATATTAGAAAAATATAATAATAATTTCAGAATTATTATTATCAAATTAGGGCATCTTTTAGCCACTCAGAAGGCCTTACAATCTTTCCCAACCTAGTCGCCCAACTTGGAGAAGTCACAATAAAATCATAAATTAATGTTCAAACCTTAGGAGAGGGTTTCTTTGTAGAGCAGCCCTCAATGAGTGGTCTTTAAACCTAGGGACCAAGTCACCCCTCCTCCAAGATCCTTCAACCTGTCAATGGCTTCCAAAAACCAACCACTTGTTCAATCCGAATGAAGCATGAACTGTAGCCCTTGATGTAGAGCCACTCACATAGAAGGTATGAAGGTTTCCGACCTCACACCTTATCCACACTTCGAAGGGTTTTGTCCTCAAAGTGTTTTAGCCAAGCTTGACATACTTGAGCAAAGATCCAATATCCAAAAAATAGCATAATCCTTCAATGATTTCCAAACTTCCTTTATATACTCACCTTTTTAAGTTATGAAGGAAAAGTTAAGTACATAAAGGTCAGTTAGCTTTTAAAACAAACTTAAAGGCACTTTATGTCCTTTAAGTCACAAAAGGGCCCTCCTCAATGCAAAAATAGAACAACTTACGTGACCCCTTCACTTTTACCTTTCAAAGAGGGTAGTATGTGTTTCCTTTTTCTCTTTATTTCTCATAGCCTAGGGGAAACATAAAAAATAGGCTAGGGGGACATGTCCAAAGCCCTTAGGTTAAAAAGGGGGACATTACAAACCGGTAGTAAATGCACATTCTTATGGTCCTGTCTTTCTTCACAAGCACAATCAAAGAGGCAGAGGGGTTGGAACTAGGCCTTATGTGGCCCATATCTAGGAGCTCATGTATGGCTTTCTCTATCTCTTCCTTGTAAATCCTTGGGTGACGGTAGGATGTAGTGATCACCGCTTTGGTATCTTCTTCCAATTCAATTATGTGTTCAAACCCTCTATCCAAGGGCAGCCCACAAGGAATGTTACCAAAAACCTTGGCATGCTTGTCAAGAAGGGATTGAACATTCTTATGAAAAGGTTGCTGTCTGGATCAAAATTCATGTCTTTCACAAAACATTTGGCTGCCCACACAACCTGCCCTTTGTTGAAAGCTCCTTCCATCCTTTTGAGGTCACCGCCATAGGTGTTCCATTGCACAACCCATGAATGACTATTTCTTTACCTGCTGTTTTGAATTTCAACTTCATAGTTTGAAGATTTTAAGTGCATTCTCCAAGGGAGTGCAGCCATTGTACACCTAACACCACATCAGTTTCCCCTATGTCAATCACATAGAAGTCTCCTTGCACTTCATGCTTTGTAATGAGCCGGACTCAAAACTGTCCACAATTTCACTTAAATGCTGATTGTAATTTCGTCAAATGGTTCATATGCAACCTTGTAGCTTGCTGAAGTAGTTGAAGTCGGTTGATAGCAACGAATGCTAGGACTGATTTTAAAACCTTACAATGCCACAACTGATCTATATGCAGATATGCAATTCTTTTGGACTTTTTTATGCGAATAGATGGGAACTAGCTAGCTACATCACATAGACATTTTGTAAAATATTTACCATGCATCAAATAAATCTATTTGCAAGAGAATCTTTTAAACAATCAGCCACTTATATCTCCTTTAATATGAATATTTCAATATAGCAAATGTCAACAGCCAATACTCTTGGCTAATACATATAACTGACAGCGACCTATAGCCGTACCAGTTATTTATGCAACGAAATGCTTATATAAAATGCATAAGATTTCAAAATGAACCTGGTTTTTGGGAGTCGCCTTGCTTTTCCAATTATTAAGTAATAAAAATTCTAGAAATTGGAGACCCAATACAGCTCACATGAATTTTGAGGAAGTCGCCCCTGTCAGATATGGAATAAAGAAATAAAATAATTTAGCAGCGGCCAAATCACCAAAAACTCCTGACGCCTTCTGCAGAATCCTAGGAATGATGCGCCCCACTCTCCAATGGAATTTGCTGCCAGGATGAGCTCTAGCGAATAGAAAAAGGTTTATTGGCGTCCTTGCTGCTTCAGATCCGGCATCAGAAAATCCAGGTTCTGCCAGTCAATTGGTCGACGCCTCCAATAAATTCCCTTCAAGGCCAAATAGTCACCGATATAATAATCTAAAAAATTGGCCTTAAGCCACAAATTCTGCCCAAACGAAGTGACTGGAATATCACTTCCAACTGCAATAATTCAGGGGATATTGCACACCCTCAAAATCGCTATCAATGGGAGTTTTTTGTTCCCAGTGACAATCTGGTTATCTGCAGACCACTCGGCTCCACAAATACTCAAGAAGAAATTCACCAACACAACAATTCAACAAATCTGGATCGCCCAAATGGTGAGACCTCAAGGTCTATTTAAGCTTTTCCTCAAGAGGTCGTCCTCAATAAAATAATATTTAAAAATATTAAATTATAAAATAAGGTTTTTCCATAATTAGAAATAATAATGAAATATAGTGAAAAACCTTATTGCAATCGAAACTGAGCCAGGTAATCACCAAGTGACTGCAAAAATGACTCTCTCACCATGCCTCGTTAGCCTACGAGAGCCAGGAATAGGCTAAACCCTCTACGAATTGATGCTCATGAAAATGGGGACATTACAGTCCACCCTCCCTGAAATTGCTTGTCCCCAAGCAATCTCAGCTGCCAAGAAAACTCTACTCCACCTGGATCCCAAATGACTCTGTAGAGTGCCTGAAAAGATACTGAATCATGCTCAACACTGTTGTGGATGACGAAAAACAATCTATCATACAAAATGATCCCTGTATCCCAATACAATCTGTACTCACATTCATCTACCAAATCCTCCTGGATGTGATAACTTATCAAGCCATTTATTTCTTTTGAAATTGTAGGAGAATACATGGCAGCAGCTTTCTGGACATCCTTCATATCCAGAGAAAGTGAAGCAAGACGAGATTCCACACCCGGCAGAATACCAAGCACAGCAATAGCATTTTCAGTGAATTTGAGATTGATCTTCTTTTGCTTTAGTCGGGACTGTACACGCTCAAGCTGTATTCGAACAATGTGATTTATTTGTTGAGAGTCTAGAGGCTGGAAAACGATATACTCATCAATACGATTCATGAACTTTGGACGAAATGTTTTCCATGCAACTTCCATCACTCGTTTTTTCATTAATTCATAAACTGCCTCTCGAGACTCGTGTGTACTTTGAAGTGTCTCCAAAATAGATTGGGACCCAATATTTGATGTCATGATAACCACACAGTTTGTGAAGCAAACGGTGCGCCCTGGGGAATCAGTTATCCTCCCATCATCTAACAATTGGAGGAGGATGTTGAATACATCAGAGTGAGCTTTTTCAATTTCATCAAACAGTAAAACTGAGTAAGGTCTCCTACGAACAGCCTATGTTAACTATCCACCCTCTTCATAGCCAACATACCCAGGAGGAGCTAGACGAGAGACAGCATGCTTTTCCATATATTCACTCATATCAATCCTGACAAGTGCACGTTCAGTATTGAAAAGAGAGCCTGCAAGAGCTTTAACCAATTCAGTCTTCCCCACTCCAGTTGGGCCCATAAACATGAAACTCACAATTGGCCGATTAGGGTTAGAAAGCCCTGTTTTGGATCGTCGAATTGCATCAGCTCCGGACTTAACTGCAATAACCTGACCCACAACCCTCTTGTGAAGCACTTCTAAGAAAACAAGCTTCTCCCTCTTCGTTTGTTGCAGGTTCGAAATTGGAATGCCAGTCCACTTACAATCTCAGCAATGTCAACATCTGTAACTTCCTCCCGAAGCATTGATTTACCACCCGCTCTATACTCAACAAGTTTGATATTAGCTTCTTCTAATTGTCGCTGAAGAGACATCAATGTCCCATACTTGAGTTCAGCTGCCCGATTTAAGTCGTAGTCACGTTCAGCTGCCTGCATCTCCAAATTGACCCTGTCCACCTCTTCCATATCATGTCTTACTAGCCTCGCCATTCTCCTGAAAGAGATCATCCTGAAACTAGAGTCCCGAATTGCCTTAAGGACATGAGTCTTTTCATCAACCTGAAAAGACATCTCCATCTCTCTAAGATTAAGGGTGAATTTCCCAATATCATGTAACCATCTCATGCCAAGCACCATGTCAGTATCACCCATGTTCACTACATAGAAGTCCGTCTTGAACTCATAGTTGTTCAATCGTATGGGCAAGTCTGAAATTCTCTTCTCACATTTGAGGGTATAGCCATCTGCAACCTTAACCCTTATCCCCTCAAAGTTCTCTGTCCTGATGCCTCTCCTATCAACCAAACGAGCATCAATGAAGTTGTGAGTTGCTCTTGTATCAAGAAGAGTGATTATCTTTTGCCCTGCTAAGACCCCACGCATTCTAAATGAACCTTCCTGTTGGATGCTAGTGATGTGTGCATCAATTTGCTTCATTGCTCCTTCATGTTTTTCTTTTTCCTGTTCTGCTTCTGAGTCTTCAGAATCAGATTCATAATATGCCCACATTATTCTATTAGCCTTTCCCTTTGGTCTCAAGAGACAATCATGATTTGCATCATAAGGCCCCTTACAATAGAAACACAACTTCTTTTTCGTTAATTCATTGTGTCACGATCCAAAGGTGGTACTGATTTGTCCTTGAGATCTAGATCGTTCTTCTTCTTAGAGAAAGATTTATTATCTTGAGTCGAAGAAGATCCCTTTGATACAAACTTATTCTGTGGTGTTGACAGTTCCATACTCCTGGCCTTCTTCATAGCCTCTTGAAGAGTAGGAGGATCAAAGGCTTTTATCCATCCCCTGATAGGCTCCATTAATCCTTCAATAAAGAGGACCACCAACCGTCTCTCTGAGATGTTAGGAACCATCACTGATAATTTCTGAAAATCTCCAATGTAACTCTCCAAGCTTCCAACTTGTTTGAGTTGGGCCAAGTCCCGGAAGTAGGATTCTGGATCTTTCCTATCAAAACGTTACACAAGTCTGTCCACAAACTCTTGATAGGATGTAATCTAATTATGCTGTAATGTTACTAATCCATGATACCACCATTCGTGTGCTGCTCCTTCCAAGTGCAACGTGGCAAATTTGATGGCTTCTTCTGTCATGGGTCGTAGAGCCAGGAAGGTGTCCAACTTATGAATCCATGACTGTGCAGTGATCTTGCCACTACCATCAAACATGGACAATGTGAGCTTATTAGTAGCTTGCTTAAGGTCCCTATTCTAATTCCGAGGCCTCCTCTCTCGTCGAGACCTGTAGTAGTCCATCCTTGTTTGTACAAAACGATCAAAATGCATAAGCTCTCGTGCTTTTGGTGTCAATAGTAGCCATTCATCATGAGCAGCCATATATGCATTAGCGAAGGTAGGCTTTTCAGCGTCTTCAACATTCTCTTCTACTGCCCATTCTTCCCTCAAGAAAGTGGGTCGTGTAGGTCTGTCTGTTGTGCGGGAAGATGCTCTCAGTATTCTCCTTGTACCAGCTATACTCCTTTCATCATCATTATCTTGGGGCTGCCTTCTTGGTAAGTCCAACTGCTGTAGAGCATTTCTAAGCCACTCAAGTATCCCAGATATTTGTTGTTGTCCCTCCCTTAAACTCCTAAAAGTATCAAGTACCTCTCTATCATCATCTCTTCTTCCATTTCTAGGAGCTCTTCTTTCTTCCATAGGGCCGCCAATCACTTTATCCCCTGCTGCTAATAATGTGTCTTGTCTCTGTTTCCTTTCTTCTCTAGCTGTATATCTCTTGGTTCTGTCACTTTGGTGCATAAATGAAGACGATTTTTGACCCAAAGGATGGCAGGAAACCACTCTGATACCACTGTAATGAGCCGGACTCAAAATTGTCCACAATTTCACTTAAATGCTGATTGTAATTTCGTCAAATGGTTCATATGCAACCTTGTAGCTTGCTGAAGTAGTTGAAGTCGGTTGATAGCAACGAATGCTAGGATTGATTTTAAACCCTTACAATGCCTACAACTGATCTATATGCAGATATGCAATTCTTTTGGACTTTTTTATGCGAATAGATGGGAACTAGCTAGCTACATCACATAGACATTTTGTAAAATATTTACCATGCATCAAATAAATCTATTTGCAAGAGAATCTTTTAAACAATCAGCCACTTATATCTCCTTCAATATGAATATTTCAATATAGCAAATGTCAACAGCCAATACTCTTGGCTAACACATATAACTCACAGCCACCTACAGCGGTACCAATTTTTTATGCAACTAAATGCTTATCTAAAATGCATAAGATTTCAAAATGAACCTGGTTTTTGGGAGTCGCCTTGCCTTTCCAATTATTAAATAATAAAAATTCTGGAAATCGGAGACCCAATACAGCTCACATGAATTTTGAGGAAGTCGCCCCTGTCAGATATGGAATAAAGAAATAAAATAATTTAGCAGCTGCCAAATCACCAAAAACTCCTGACGCCTTCTGCAGAATCCTAGGAATGATGTGCCCCACTCTCCAATGGAATTCGCTGCCAGGATGAGCTCTAGCGAATAGAAAAAGGTTTATTGACGTCCCTGCTGCTTCAGATCCGGCATCAGAAAATCCAGGGTCTGCCAGTCAATTGGTCGACGCCTCCAATAAATTCCCTTCAAGGCTAAATAGTCACCGATATAATAATCTAAAAAATTGGCCTTAAGTCACAAATTCTGCCCAAACAAAGTGACTGGAATATCACTTCCAACTGCAATAATTCAAGTGATATTGCACACCCTCAAAATTGCTATCAATGGGAGTTTTTTGTTCCTAGTGACAATCTAGTTATCTACAGACCACTCGGCTCCACAAATACTCAAAAAGAAATTCACCAACACAACAATTCAACAAATCTGGATCGCCCAAATGGTGAGACCTCAAGGTCTATTTAAGCTTTTCCTCAAGAGGTCGTCCTCAATAAAATAATATTTAAAAATATTAAATTATAAAATAAGGTTTTTCCATAATTAGAAATAATAATGAAATATACTGAAAAACCTTATTCCAATCGAAACTGAGCCAGGTAATCACCAAGTGACTGCAAAAATGACTCTCTCACCATGCCTCGTTAGCCTACGAGAGCCAGGAATAGGCTAAACCCTCTACGAACTGATGCTCATGAAAATGGGAACATTACATGCTTCCCCAAAGTGAGTTTCAATTCCGGAACCTTGTGATGGAAAGGGAGAGAGAATCCATCCCCCAAGGTCACATTGAACCCTCAAAAGATGTAGTTTGCAACCCACATCTTGAAGCCAACTTATTATCAACAAAGTTATGTGTAGCCCCACTATCAATGAGTATGGTGACCTTCTTATCTTGCAAGACTCCTCTTACCTTAAAGGAGTGGTAATTTGGAATTCTGGTTAGGGTGGCCAAGGTGTCCACCATCTTGCTTTCTCCTTTGCCTATGGCCTGCTCCTTCCCAGAAGGGTTGCCTCTATCCTCATTGCTCCTTCTCTTCTACCTTGGTCTGTTGTTCTTAACTTTTATGTGCTGCTGTCATTTGTTTGCAGCTCCTTTGAATGCCTTTCCCCTTGCTGGAAACTTCCTTTTTCATCCTCAAAAGGTCTGATTTTCAAAACTTAGAGCTTGCCATCCTAGGTTGCTTTGAAAATCCTTCTTCCCGCTGCCCCATAGTATGTGAAATGCTGTTTTTCTGCTTTTCAAGGCGGAGATCTTGCACTATAGGTGCTGCATGCTTAAGGTCTATGGCCCTTTTGATGGCCATTTGGCGGGAAGGAGGGTCAAAAGCTTTGACCAACCCTTTAAGGGGTTTAGCTAACCCTTCAATGAACAAAATCATAAGTCTATTTTTTGAAATGTCCATCATCAAAGCTGATATCCTTTGAAATTTTGCAACATACTCCTCCACGGAGTGTCCTTGTTGTAGGTGTGCCAAGTCTCGGATGTGCAACTCTGAATATGCTCTATCAAATCTATCAATGATCTTTATGTTGAATTCGTCATAAGTCTTGATCAGGTTGTGCCCTAGGGTTATTAACCCTTGGTGCCACCACTCATGGGCAGCACCTTCTAATTGTAGTATGATCAACTTCAAAGCTTCATCTTCCCTCATATGATGCAATGCAAAGTAGGTATCCACCTTGCTAATCCAAGCCTTGGCTGAATTGTTTGGAGAAGCATTAAAGGTGGGTAGGGTAACCTTTCCTGTCTCATCATGTAAGTCTATGTGGCTATCCCGCCCCCATGTTGGAGCGTCCTATACATTTTTTTCAAGTTACGAAACCATTGAAACTCATCTCTTTTCTGAAAGGGGGGGTATTTCATGTATTCCCCATATGTTGCCATCAAATTTGATCTATAGGAGGGTTGTTCCTTCCTTCCCAACAAAGTTTCCTCCTTTTGGAAGACCCTAGGTCCATTAGGTCTTGGCGTAGGTCCTATGCTTGTGCCCAAGGTGTTGCGCATCACAACCTGTGTTCTGTCTCCCTTCATATCTTTCACTGTTTTAAGAAATTCATTCATCACTTCATTTGGTCTTGTGCTCGAGACAATCTCTCAAGCCTAGCTCTATTTGTCATGTCCCTCTTTTGATAGGGACATCTTGGAAGACCCTTAGCCTTAACTTATTCCTGGGGGCTAAGGGACAAGTATAAAAGGAAGAGAGTATTGAATGTTTTATTTGTATATTTGTAAAAGTACCTTTTTGAAAAGTACTTCATATTTCTTATTTCACTTAAAGAGGGGACCTTTAAGGGTCATGAAGGTTTAAGTGATTTTAAGAAAATATCATAAGGAAATGTCTTTTAAAAACATTTTAAGTTACCCTTCCTCTTTTTGGGCGCCATACTTGGAGGCCTACAAAAGTGAAAAGGAATCATTTCTAGAGGGCATGTTATGATTGATATTCAAATTTGGCCATTAAGCACGAAACGCTTGAGCTAATGCCTTGAAGACGAAAACTTTCAAGCAAGGAAGGATTGGGGACGCCAACCCTCATTTCTTAAATAGGGCAACTTCACTTTGAGGTTGTAATTGCGCCTGATATTCAAAAAACACCAAAAATATTGCATTAGAAGTAGGGCGACTAAGGTTTGGAATCTTGGGAGCTGTTTGAAAGTGATGAAGACCCCTCATTGGAGTGTTGCGTGGATTGAAGTGCTGGAATTTATTATTTCCAGCTAGGGCGAATTGACTTTAGAGCTGGTTTGGGGATTTTGAGAGGGTTTTGAGTCTAAACATAATCATATTTTTATTCCAATATTTCTGTAGTGTGGCGACTTGTTTTGTGAGGTATTCAAGTATATTTTGAGGGTCATCTTGCTCTAAAAATATTCAGTAAAAATTATATCTATTTTTCAGCTTGGGCGAATTGTTTTGAGGGGCTTGTGGCTACAAAATACTTTCAGTTTTTTATCATAAATTCTGTTTATTAATTTTGTAATTTTTATGCAAATTTATGAGGATTTCATAGGAATAATTCAACTACAAATTGCTATTAAATTCCAGCTTGGAGGCATCTAGAGTTTGTAGATTATTTCATTATTTTGGAAGGATAAAATTGCTTGTTTGGATCAGCGAATTGTTACTAGGGTTTAGCATAATTTTATGCTAATTTTTTGAAGTTAATTGGCAGCTAGGGGTTGCTGAAGTCAAATCAGAAATTTTTCATTTTGAGGTAGGGTTTCCAAAATATTTATAATATTCAACTATCATCCTTTTCGGGGACATTATAGTGGTATTAGAACCAAATCTTGGCTAGCTATAGGTTTTTCAGTGATAGATGCAAGAATGTGATAGAAAGATAAGATATTACTTGAGGAGCAAGAAGAAAGTGGGAAATTCCGCAAACTGAAAACATGTCTCACCTAGATCAATCAAAGGAAGAGGCAGGAAATGGAGAGGAACAAAGGCTTGACAGGTACACACAAGCCCAAGAACAAATGATGGCCATGATGTTAGAATTTGTGCAAACTACGAAAGAGATGAAGGGTGACAAACCATCCAATGGGGATGGTAGTGCTTCTAGAAGTCCCAACTTCATGGATCAACGTTCTAAGGGTATTGGAAGAGCTTCACGTGAGACTAACCTACCTTCTTGCAGGATGAGGTGGCCATTCTCGAGGGAGAAGCACAACCCTCATTGAGGGACACTTTTTTAAAAGATTATGATGAATACATGACATATCCAACCCCTTTTTAGGGAACAAATGGATTTTTTAGATTTCACTTCTTGGAAGCATGGTCAAATGGGAGGCAATAGGGCTGGCCAAAAACACAAGGGCAGCTAATGAGGACTCCACCATGCTTTGGGTAAGCTTTTACTTTCAAATTTTGATGATTGCTCTAAAAGTTCAGTTAGGGCTTGGATCCAAAAGGTGGATACATATTTTTTTCTAAGGCCTATGTTGGAGAAAGAGGCCATTTAGTTTGCTACCTTGCATTTGGAAGGGGCTGCCCATGAATGGTGGTATCACGGTTTGGTTATTCAAGGCCACCAACTCATTTCATCATATGAAGAATTCAGTAAGAGAATTATTGAGCGATTTGATAGGGTTGATCTGGAATTGCATTTTAGAGAATTGACACAACTAAAACAAAAAGACACAGTGGAAGATTATGTGACTGAATTTCAGAGGCTTTTAGTCATGGTGACAGATGTTTTGGAGAGAAGGTTAGTGGTTCTTTTCATGGAAGGCTTGATTGATTTTATTAGAGGTTTGGTCAAGGCTTTTGATCCTTCTACTCTCTAAGGGGCCATCCAAAAGGCTTTTGATCTTGAGTTGTCAATGCCATAAGATAAAATTCTGCTCTTTAATTTTCAAAAAACTAATTCTTTTAAGCCCTATGGACAGCCAAAAGACAACAAATGGGGGCAGCCAAGGGGCAGCACTTTTGGGCCACCTAGATCAGCGCCCTTGGGGCAATTGATTAAGCCCAATCAACATGGTATAGGGCAGTTTGGAAGGCCAAACAAGCAAGGTTTGGGGCAGCAAAGAGAGCTTCCAAGAGGGAGTTTTGAGACAAGAAATGAATTGAGACAAAAAAAGTTGTGCTTTGATTGCAAAAACCCTTGGTCACCAGGTCACCATTGTTGTGGAAAAGGTCAAGTGAACTACATTGAAGTTCATTCGGATGGAGAAATTGAGGATATAGAGGAAGGGGCAGCCACCTATGATGAGGAACATTTAGAAATTTTTGGTGGAAAAGACTTCCCTATCAGGAACCCCTAAGTACTACCCCTATTGTGTGAAGGGTAGTTTGAAAGGTATGGGTGTCACTATTCTTATTGATAGTGGAGCCACTCATAATTTCATTGATAAAAAATTAGTGGTTTTATGTGGATTACAATCTATTGAATTTAGTGGGTTTTATGTGACTATGGTAGATGGCTTCACCATCCCTTGTACCACTAAAATTCCCAAGTCAATCATAATGATGGGATCACATCTCATTGAAGATGATTTTTACGTGGTTGGTATTGCGGAAACTAACCTTGTGTTTGGAATACAATGGTTGCATTCTCTTGGAGAGTACACCCAAAATTACCAAACAATGGAGCTCAAATTTCATGCCAATGGGAAGGAAGTGATATTACATGGTTTGCAAGATAGGGCACCCAATGAGTCAAAAGAATGGAGAGCATGATGCGTGAAGGAATTCATTTAAGGGCAGCTAGGCAAGTGGATTTTTCTGAGTTGGAACAACCAACTCTCATGAAGAGAAAAAGTCACATACATGGCATGTGGGGTGAAGAAAAAGTGGGAAAAGGTTTCCCATACAAAAAACTCAATATTGAGGGCATAAAGCAGCCTCTAAGGTATAAAAAGGACTTCCAAAATCTTTTTTTCATAAGCTGGTTTCTAAGGTATGCTAAAATGTGGTTTTCAAGGGATGCTAAAGTGAAAAGTTTCTTGAGAGGAGTCAGTGCTAGTTGGTTCCCAAGGTATGGAAAGAATTACTTAATTCCATTTTCTCTTGCCAATTTTGAAAATTTGTCCATAAAATTGGTATTGTGGGGAACTAAAATTCCATATTTGAGGAGAATTAAGAAATCTGAAAATGGCATGGGAATAAATTTGCAAATACACTCAGAAAAATTTGAGTCTTTTATGTCATTCCAGCCTAGCATATAGTTTGGAAACATGCCAAATAAGGGGTCAATCCAATTGGTTAAAAACACCCCAAGGTTTGAAACCAAGAGGATACTTGGTGATGTTAGTAATGAGGGGATAGATGGGCCACTTCAGCTGAAAATCTGCACCGGGAACAAGGTAAAAAAGGGCAACGAACAATACTCTACAAAATCTGATTTTGCAAGGAAATGTAAGTTTTCTTTTGAGGACAAGGTAAGCAACTTCTATGCTTGGGGAATCCAACATATACTTTCAAAACCCTCAAGGTACACATAGAAGGTAGCTCTTTGATATTTTCTAATTCGGATTTTTTTTTGTCCATGGTGTCTCTTTTATGTGGCATAAACACTAAGGAGTTGTTGGACAACACTTTGCTGATGGATGGTTTGACTTCAATAAATAATTGTAAGGTTATTGAAGATCGAAATAAATGGTGGACAAATGAGTTGGTTCAATCCAATACAAGGATACAAATGAATTTATGGGTCAAGGGTGGAATTAACATTTCCACACATGAGTTTCCAACCCTTTGGAGATTTAATTGGAGGAATTTGAAAGATAAAATCAAGAGCATATGTAGCTATTATGAGTTGCATAAAGTGAGATACACTTTGGGCAACAAGGTAGTAAATGAAAAAACCATTGGATGGATGGATAAGGAGGATGCTAGGGGCTACACCATAACAATCAAGGGTTTGCAGCCATACTTCCTAAGCAAATTTGGGTCAAAAACACAAAAGAGAAGGGGAAGATGATTCTTTTAACTAATATGCATGCTTCATGTGCAGGTGTTGACATAGGGGCTATCAAGGCCCTAACACTTGAAGACCACCTAGCTGGAATACCATTTTCTAGCCACACTTGTGATGTTAAATTTGAAGATTTTCATGTTTTCAGCATCTTAAGGGCATTTTTTGAACATGTGGGCTCAAGAGTAAGAGATAGCAACATGAGGTGTTGTTGGTCTTTCATTTTCAGCGTGCTTAAGCAACAAGATAACTTCATCTACAGCTAAAAAAGGCATCATCAAGAGGGGTCTTTCCATTGGGAAGGGCCTAGGTTTGAGTTTGGCACAAGACCCACGGTGGAGATAACACTTTGGCTACTTTTATTGCTTAAGGACAAACAATTTTGGATGGGGAGGATTGTCATATCCCTCTTTTGATAGGGACATCTTGGAAGACCCTTAGCCCTAACTTTTTCCCGGGGGCTAGAGGACAAATATAAAGGGAAGAGAGTACCGAATGTTTTATTTGAATATTTGTAAAAGTACATTTTTGAAAAGCATTTTATGTTTCTTATTTCACTTAAAGAGGGAACCTTTAAGGGTCATGAAGGCTTAAGTGATTTTAAGAAAAGATCATAAGGAAAGGTCTCTTAAAAACATTTTAAGTTACCCTCCCTTTCTCTTTTTGGGCCCCACACTTGGAGGGCTACAAAAGTGAAGAATCATTTGGAGAGGGCATGTTATGATTGATATTCAAATTTGGTCATCAAGCAAGCACGAAACGCTTGAGCCATTGCCTTGAAGATGAAAACCTTCAAGCAAGGAAGGAGTGGGGATGCCAACTCTCATTTATTAACTAGGGCAACTTCAACTTGAGGTTGTATGTGCGCATAATATATAGAAAATACCAAAAACATTGCATTGGAAGTGGGGGGATTGGGGTTTGGAACCTTGGGAGTTGTTTGGAAGTGACGAAGACCCCGCATTGAGGGTTGCGTGGATTGAAGTGCTGGAATTTATTAATTCCAGCTAGGGCAAATTGACTTGAGAGCTGGTTTGGGGGTTTTGAGACCTATTTTGGGTCAAAAAATATTTTGATTTTTATTACAATATTTCTGTAGTGTGGCGACTTGTTTTGTGAGGTATTTCAGTATATTTTGAGGGTCATCTTGCCCTAAAAATATTCAGTAAATATTATATCTATTTTCTAGCTTGGGCAAATTGTTTTGAGGGGCTTGTGGCTCCAAAATACTTTCATATTTTCGTCATAAATTATGTTCATTAATTCTGCAATTTTTATGCAAATATATAAGGGTTTCATTGGAATAATTCAGCTGCAAATTGCTATTAAATTCTAGCGTGGAGGCGTCTAGGGTTCGTGGATTATTTCATGATTTTGGAAGGATAAAATTGCTTGTTTGGATCAGCGAATTGTTGCTAGGGTTTAGCATAATTTTATGCTAATTTTTTGAAATTAATTGGTAGCTAGGGTTTGATGAAGTTAAATTAAAAAATTTCCATAATGAGTTAGGGTTTCCAAATATTTCTAATATTCAGCTAATTATCCTTTTTGGGGAATCTAATGGAATGTTGTGATAATCAAAGTGTGCTAAAGTTTAGGAAAAATCTAGTTTATCATGCACACACCAAACATATTGAGGTACGCCATCACTCTGTTTGAGAGCTGAGACAATACAATACAATTGAGTTGACTTGCTTTCCTGCTTTAGAATAGTTTGCTAATGTCACAGGGGCATCAACTTGGTAAGTTTGTAAAACTCATGCAACCATACAAGGGGCAATTTGTATTTACAACTATTGCACCGGTATACTAAGAAAAATAGGGTAGCAGTCTAAAAAGGGGGCCCAGGGATAAGAGGAGGTGGTTGTAAATTCCCAAAGTAAAGGGGTATTTCCAAAATATCATGGTTGTGCACGTTATGAACATTTTTAACCAAGTGACCCTGTGTAGGGTAATGTCTTCATCAAGGTACTCTCCAAAGAGAAACTCGAGAAGTTAAGATCTCTCATGAATGCCATGGCTAAAAAAATGGTCATCAACTAGTTAATGACCATTTTTAGGAATATTAGCAATCATCTATGCAAATATACTATAGATCAATAATAATAATTCATAACAACATTCCATTATTTAGATATTCGCTGATTAATGGAATAAACTGTAATGTTATGAATGGCGATCAAAAGCATTGTTGCCTTTTCCTCCTCTCTGGATGGATTCCTCATGGGAGTCTCCCCCACAAAATTGACAATAGTTGCAGCAAAAGAGGGAACCTGTATTGGAAATTGAGGACAAAGACCTCATGGCTGTGGTGGATTTGTTGTCACAAAGATCTTTGATTGGAGAAGTCATGGGATTTTGGCCCTAGCCATTAGATTTTTTTCCAAAGTAGGCTTATGGTTATCTTGGATCAGGGGACGAAAGAGATTTAGTATTTGTTGAAGGACCCTGATTTTTTTAAAGACCTCATGGCTGTGGTGGATTTGTTGTCACAGAGATCTCTGATTGGGAAAGTCATGGGATTTTGGCCCTAGCCATTAGATTCCTTGCCAAAGTAGGCTTATGGTTAACTTGGATCAGGGGAGGAAAGAGATTTACTATTTGTTGAAGGACTCTGATTTTTTTGAAATGCCAATGCGTCTATTAGACACTAGAAGCCTCTATTCAACTTGTCCAAAGAATTAATTGGTGACACATCAATGTGGGTGCAGCTATATGGATCAGCATCAGGATTCTGGTAGCTCCCGATTCTAGAAAACACTGGGAGCAGATTGGGAGAGTTCTTTTGCATGGCCAAAACCACTCAATAGAAAGATTTGTCCACATATGCCTGGATTTGTGTGAAAGTGAATCTCTCTCAACCCTTGTCCGAGGCAATGAATTTCAAGATCGTCCCTTGGCCCCTCAAAGAAAACTTGGGATTTTGAATGTCTGTCTTTTTGGTGCTTTGAACGCCATGAACAGAGTCATTTAGGCATGGAATGACCTAAGGGAATGAGCACAACTCAGACAACATAGGCACTGAGACAATTTTCTTGGGAAAATAAAAGCCCCCTAATCCAAAGAAGATTTGGCAACACAAAATTATTTATGAAGAAAGGAAAAAGGAACTGGAAGCATTATATCATCACAAGTTCTTTGACTTAAATTGGAATTCAGAGGCTTGGAAATCCAGGGAAAACAAAATACCCGGCCTCTTTTTTCATGTCAGGTTTGTGGCAACAGATAAGTAAGGGAGTTTGAAATGAATGAGACTTGAATTCCCCTAACAAACAATGGCTGTTAAGAAGAGAGCTGCAATTAGTACAAGAATCAAAATTGATAGATGCTGAAATCGAAACGATTCTGAATTTTCAACGGCGTTATATGAAGGGATTGTTAGTAGGAGCATAAATAAGCTTGGGAAGTCTAGTGACATTGTGTTATCCCTATAACATTAAATTTCATGGATCTCCATAATAAGGAACTGGATTTGCTACCTTGTACAATTTTTTAATTATAAATTCTCATCAATCATGACCAATATATATGCTCTAATAATACCCAATTTGAAGGAAAGGTGTTGGTAAGAATTATCCCATTATAGCATGATGCAAGTCAAGAAGGTAACTAGCACCTAAATCTGGAAGGTGTTTTTGCCCATTGATGTTGTTGAGTTGGACCATCAATACCCCCTCTAGCATGTCCTTTCAAATTCGAGAGGATGTGGTCTAGGGTTGAAAATATGGCATATTTTTTGAGTGTTGGAGGGACCGTCCTTATATTTTAGGATCCAAGATGTTTAGATTAGCCAACACATTGGAAGGTGTCAAAGGGTGTTGAAGGATTGGAACTCCCGGTCCCTTGGAAATTTCTGTCCAAAAAGAGGCCTTAGAATCAAAGCTCTAGGGGTTGAATGCAAGAATTCAGGAGGGATCAATGATGAAATGCTCATAGAAGAAATATAGTTCATGTTTTAGCAAGAAGAACTTTATACAAGGGAGGAGATATTTTGAAAGCAAATCAAGATAACAATGGCTTACGGAAGGGGGCATGAACTATGTTCTTCCATCATTCTACAATAGCAAGAGGACAGGTAAATTGAATTTCCAAAATCAGAGTAAGGCCATTAAAGGAATAGCATCTATATGTAAAAATCAGTGTAATTTCTTAGCAAGATATCTCTTTGCAGAGATTGCTACCATTGTACATAGCTCTGTCGTATCATTTGAGCTTTGGTTTACATTGCAACATTGTTCCTCTTTCCTTTCTCTAAATTTTTTTAATATCTTCAAGAAGGAGATTGCTAAATTCAAGGAGAGGTGCTGCCATTTCACATGAAGAAATTGCTGCCAAGGAGCAGCGCTGCGATTTAATACAACAGTCATTAAACGGATGTCAAACGGAATTGTTGTTGGAAGTGAATGGAAGTGTCAAACAGAATTGTTGCTAGAAGTGAACGGAAATGTTGACGGTCACATCTTTTGGTGAAGAGGTGCCTTTTGGATGGGACGCCTCCTTTGTGAAAAGTTTTTAAAGGCTATATAAGGGAGAAGAGATGTGGAATTATTAGAAGCATCCAATTATGAATTCAATCATCTAACTCGTATAAGCATCATGCTATACAACTACTCTCAAGGATGAAACTCCTTGTGATTATAACAACCCAAGGACGAACCCCTTGTGGAATTATATTTTATTTAATTTATTATTTTAAATGCAATATTTATATTTATAAAAAAATAGGTTTTTCGAGAAATCCAAATTAATGTGAAGTATTTCGATTTGGAATATTACAGTAGTATTAGACATGTTTTTCTTGTCAGTCTGTGAACCATGGGGTCACTACATAAAGAAATTATGGACATTTTTGAGTCGTACAATGCCCTTTTAATAGAGATTCGAAAAGAAATCTCTTTTTCAGACTATTTGGATTTAAAAGAGTCATGGAATGGAAACAAGCACTATGAGGAAGACGAGTTTGTGAATCATAGTTATGGCAGTACTGAATATGACGAGAAATTCAATTTTCAAGAGGTCCCAGAAGAAGGGAAGATGACAAATTCCAAGACTGACTTCCCTATCCAGGAGCAAACGAATGAGGCATCCAACATTGAACTAAAGTTGATATTTATGAAGACTCGTCTATTGGGAAGAATGACATAAAAATTCTGGTTATTAGAGATGAACATGAGTTATCTATCTAAAACACTAATGATGATGTTGATATGTGTTGTCTACGTCAGAGTGAAGATAAACTTCAGTGTGTGCAATAGAGAGGTCTTGAGGATTGTTCCCCGAACACAGGTTCTAAGTTTAATAAACCAATTGATTGTCTAATTAATGCACACTAACAACAAGATATCATGGGCTACGGTCTTAAAAATAAACAAGATGGAGAGCCAGCCAAAATAATTGATAGAATATGGAAAAAACGTCCACCAGATAACCTTGACACCTTGGAAGACGGACAATCATTAAATGCACCTCACTTGTTGAAGGATACTAAAGAGACTTCCAGTGATATTATGGATAACAAACAAGACTCTACATGTGCACCTTTTCTTTGAGATTTGCCTGGCTATCTTGGAGTAATAGGAAATTCACATGTTGAAGATGGAGAGTCCTTGGAGGTGTGCTTAAAACATTAAAAAATCAATAAAGGCAATCAAGTTGTCGCTGTTAATCTTGGAAATGCTGCACTTGAGCGCTGTGCCTTAGAGATAAATTACACACAACCATCCACAACAAAAGATGAACGAGAAGCTGATTCCATGCTTGCTTCTTCGGTAGGAGGGGCTTAAGTGATATTGAAAGAAATAAACTATGATGATGGGCTATTAAAGGATGTTGATGAATGGCATGCCAAGGAGGTTGTGAACCTAACAACCGGACTAAAAAGTCCAAATTTATTCATATTAAATATAAGGGTTGTGTATCCATACATCAAGCTATTAGAGGATGTAGGTCTTCAAGCATGGACTTTTAAGGAGCTCGAAGTTATCAATGATTCAAACATCATATTTCTGGAGTTACAATATCACGAGTCTCAACAGGTTGCATTGGGCTTTGCATCTAAAATGGTTAAACCTTCGTTAGTGTATAGGGAAGAAGACATTCTTCATGGGAAGTTTGTATTCAAAACATGGGACCCAAACTTGATATTAGAAAGTTTAAGTTTCTCAAAGCCACATGAACCATGGTTTGGTGCCCCTTACCTTGTTGAAGACATTCCATTTCCTATTTTAGAGGAAAGGAAAAGGTCTTTATTGAGAGACTCCACTCTACATTTGCCACTTAAACATAATTATATTTCGGACCACTATTGTATAACAAACTTAATTGGCTTGAAGAATTTCGAATAGAAACTGGATATTCCCAAATGTGTAGTAGATGATCATTTGATCAAAATATGGCCTAAACAACAAGAGATTGTAGTTTCATCAAGTGATTGTCTAGAGACAAATGTGAACAAAATAGATGAACATAATGGCAATCATACTATTGTTAAAGATGAAGACAAAGCTATTCAACCTATTCGTAACATTTTCCGAAATGGCGGGATTGGAACTGATGGATTGTTCCATACAATTGTGCCTATTGACAAGAACACAAACATTTTTGTTGGCCTTTTGATTTCCTTGAAAAATTGGATGAAGGGTTTCAAGAACTGGTTTACAAAGATGGTTATTGGATTTATTGTGAAGTTGGGTATACCATGGCTATGAAAGGATCGTCGATTTGCTAGTATCAATGAAGTTGAGTTATCTGCAGAAGATCCTATAATGTTACTTCCACACCAAATCATCATCTATGTGTTGTTTATACATAGATCCTCATTTTGTATACTAAAGTACACTAATAAGTTGAATGTGTAGGAGTGTATGCATTTGTAATTTTATATTACTCAGAACGAGAGAACAACTTAGATCATCACAAGGCCATTGAAGAATCTATGTTTGCATTCCATGGAAATTCTACATGTACTTGGTACTCTATCATAAGGAATGGCTTAAGGAGTTTGTGTAAGACAAAGTACATGTCTACTAGAAATGTTTGCGTCCACCTCTCGATTGACAAGAGCTATTCATATTTTTTCTGCTATCTTTTGCTATTGAGTGAAAATAATAAACCTAAAGATTTTAGAATGTTGGTTCTTTGTAAAATTGTCTCATGGAAAATGTATACAAACTTTTCTGACATTTTGGTGGTTCCCAATGAGATTGAGGTTATCATATGGTTTGCTCGTATGGAGTTCATATGATCCTTCTACTTCTAGATTGTCAATAAAAGATGCAACGTGGGGAGGAGCCTTACTTCTTGAACATTCCAATTTGCAATTGCTTGAGGACAAGCAATTTGAGGCAAGGAGGTCTGTAATATCCCCAAGAAGGAGATCTCTGAATTCAAGGAGAGGCACTACCATTTCACATGAAGAAATCGCTGTCAATAAGAAATCTTTGCCAAGGAGCGGCGCTGCCATTTAATACAACAACCATTAAACGGATATGAATGAAAATGTCAAATGGAATTGTTGTCGGAAGTGAACATAAGTGTCGAATGGAATTGTTGTCGGAAGTGAACGGAAATGTCGACGGAAAATGTTAATGGAATTGTCGACGGTCACATCTTTTGGTGAAGAGGTGCCTCTTAGATGGGATGCCTCCTTTGTGAGAAGTTTTTAAAGGCTATATAAGGGAGAAGAGATGTGGAATTATTAGAAGCATCCAATTATGAATTCAATCATCTAACTCGTATAAGCATCATGCTATACAACCACTCTCAAGGACGAAAAACCTTGTGATTATAACGCAAGTACGAAACCCCTTGTGGACTTATATTTTATTTAATTTATTATTTCAAATGCAATTTTATATTTATAAAAAACTAGGTTTTTCGATAAATCCAAATTAATGTAAACTATTTCAATTTGGAATATTACAAATTTCATCTGTTATAACACATTAGATTTAGTCATTTAGTGTGCCGAATTGTTCTTAAATTCTGGGTCAAAAAATTTAACCATTTGAAATTTAATATCTTTTTTTTTCTAGTGGGTGCTACTAGTCTTTAATTTTGTCGTTTTGCTTTGACCCTTTGCATGTACTAGCACCTCATTGTGTCATTTATTTCTTTTGGAGGCGCATCTAATCAATTGAAGTTTTTTCCTTATATCATGTTTTAATTTTGTTAGCACCTTCACAATTTTTCTAACTGAAATTTTGAACACTATTTAAAACGTTCATTTTTTTTTATTAATTGGATGTTGATGTGTTGATTTTTCATTGGTTCTTTGAGAAACTTTTCATTAATGTCTCTTACCTGCATTGTTTTTTGTGTGTTGATTGCCATTTGTTCATCACTCTCGCTTTCTGGTCATATATTTCACTTCTTTTACCAGTCGACACTTGCTCATCATCTATTGCCACATGAAAAGTTGCTTGGGGATTAACTGTTGAAGTTGTGCCGGTCAGCTCTTGATCCATAGTCCTTTGCATCCTATGTTACAATGTTATGTGCTGGCCAACATTTGTTTTAATTGACTTGGATCCACTCGCTCATTTTGTGTCTTTAATGAGCTTATTGATGACGTGGTCCCCACCTGACCCATTTTATGCTGGTCGAAAGTTTTGGCTCATAAATTTGTTGACCTAATTATAATTCAATTTCTTTTTCCGCACCTTTTAAATAAGTGCGCTAGTCAGCGTTTGCTTACTATTTATATATATCAAAACTTGTTTTCGTGGCATTTTGACTTATATATTTTTTTTGACATTATTCTATTTCAATGAAATTTATAGGAATTTGTGTGAGGTCTATACTTTCGCAATTTTTACAATGGATGTAGATGTCCATCCAGATTTGTTAACTGGACCAAACCATTTTCAAAAACTTCAAAAATTCCGTGAGGACCTTCCCACTGTAATTTAAATTTGTCATTTAGCATTCATTTTACCACATATTTCAAGACCAACATACCCTCTTGAAAATCCATTTTATATGGTTATCATGCCAATGCTTTTGTCTTTGTTGTTCTACTTCTATCAACCATCAAGGCATAATTTGTTTTTCAGCGAATTTATTTAGTTCCACATATTTTCCTGTAAATTCTCATCTCATAGGTCATTCTCCATTGCTACTCTGATTTTTTTACTAAAAATTCCATTGGCACCACATCTTCCTGTCCTTACATTAATTAAAAGGGAGTAAATCCTACAACAGTTTTGAATGATGTTCAGTATTCCCATAATGTTGCTTGCAATTGCTCTTCACAATCTTGCTTCTCAATCCCACATGTTGTTGAATGATCGACAAAATTGATTTATTTGAAGCTATACCCTGTGCATTTGCTCTAGGATATTAGATTTGAATTTATTATGCTTATTCTTCAAAATTTGCAGCATTTCCTTGATCACTATATGGATAGAATGAGTTCCTCTATCACTGTTATATTTAAAGGGCATCTGTTGCAGTGCTCTTGGCTATATTATCTGACAAGGCTTTTACTTTATCCCATTTTGTTAAATGCTCTGTTTCTACCAACAAATATCAACATATTCCCTTCTTTGAAGGATGTTTGAAAGGTTTTACAAGATCCAATTCCCACCTTTCAAACAATTCTTGTAGCGGTTCTGGTTGAAAATTTGCTTTAACAAGTGTTCCCAGTCTTTAACATGTATCACAAAATTTCACCCATTCTCTACAATCCTTATAGAGTGTTGGCCACCATAAGTCTGCTAACAATATGTAATGTCCATATTTCCACATCATGATTAAACAAGTATTGAAGACTTTTAGTCTATTTTCCCATAGACTAAAAGAGCCTTTTTTGGAGATTATATTTTATTGGTTATTTATTAATTGTCGAAATAGTGATTTTTATTATAAGACGATTATTATTTAATTAATAGAATATTTAAAAAGTGGTTTTTACCACTAAAGTGCTTAAATGAATTAATTATTAATTTATTTGCCTTAAAGTAATTTTAATTACTATTTTAAAATTAAGGCAACTAATTAATATATTATTCAAAAAGGAGATGTTGGCATGGGAGCTAAATCAAGAGAAAAAAATGTGTTTTATCTTCTCAAAGTGGTTCACCCTTTTTGGAAGTTATAAATACATGACGAAGATTACAATGGAGAATATGCTAAATCTTGATAAAATTGTTCTTTATGCTTGAAGAAACTATTGAGATGCATGCCCAATAGAGGTTTTCTACCATTGGTGATTGCTCAATGTAAAAATGTGTCTTTTGACCACTTTTTGCTAAAAGAGATCTTGTTCTTGCCCTAAGAAGTGGGGCAAATTGTTTTGGAGGGTTTGTGTGGATTTTTGTGAGGGTTTTGTGGTCTTTTCCTTGCATGTTAAGCTTGTTAATTAATTATATTATTTTTGTAAGTGGAGTGAAACACTTGGGGACCTTCGATCTAAGGTTTGGAGGCTTCATATGATCTAAAATTTGCAAATTAAATAATCTGATTTTATTTGCTAATCTTTTGATTATTGGTGTGAAGTTTTGAATGAATTTGTGAAGGGTTTAAAGGAGAAAATTAAATAATAATTTTCAGAATTATTATTTAATTATTTGACATGTTTTTGAAGGTTTTTCCACTTGTGGAAGGCAAAAATTCATTTATAATTTTCTGCTATTTTCCCTTGCACTTGGGAAGTGGAGCGATTGGCTTGGAGAGGTTAGTTTGGCGATTTCTATGCCCAAAATAGGTTGCTGTAATTTCTTGGTATTTTTTGAGAATTCGTGGCTATTTTTGGTAGGGGTTTGAAGAGGAAAATCACTCAGAACAACTGTAGTTTTTGATAATCAATCAGAATTTTCTACCATCAAAAAGTATTTGAGCTTCAGAAATTGAGTAAAAAGGTACTTGTTTTGTGCAAATTAAATTTTGAATTTTTCTTACAATATTTCAGTTATTTTGGAATAAATTATTGGTTGGAATTTACCCATAAAACTCTATTATTTTGGTGTCTAGGGTTTTTAGGGCTTAATAAGGGTTTGGTGAGCTTGATTTGCGAACTAGGGTTTGTTGATTGCATTTTTCAGATTTGTGGATTTTGGAAAAAACCCCTTTTGCATGAAATTGCTTCATTTGGAGACATTACAGTGGTATTAAAGCACCGATCTTGTCTAGTCTGTGAGGGTTTGTGATTGCAAATTTGGATGCATAATATATGAATCATGGAGTTAATGAGTGATGAATTCATAATAGAGCTTCGTAGATTAGGAAAAAATCTTGAGCATCTACATCATTTAAAAAATGCTTTGCTCAATGTTTTGAAAGAAGCAGCAAACTGTTTATCCATTGTAGGACAATCAGATTCTAAGTCTATGTTTTGAGCAATAAATTCTTTGGTGGTTTATTTGGCTAGACCCAAGATTTTGAGACATTCATATTCGGATGTGAGACTTGTAGTTATCACTTGTATTAGTGAAATTACAAGGATAACAGCTCTAGAACAACTATACAGTGACATCATAAAAGAAATATTTCAATTGATGGTGAAAAGTTTTGAAGGTCTTGGTGTCATCACAAGTTCTTTTACTAAGAGGATCACTATTTTGAAAAATATGGCAAATGTCAGATCTTGTATGCTACTGCTGTATTTAGAGTGTGATACACTTATTTTTGAAATGTTCCAACATTTCCTTACCGCTGCAAGTAAAAATCCTATAGAAAGTATGATAACTTCCATACAAAAGGTGATGACCTTAACAGTCAATGAAAGTGATGATCTTTCAAGCCATTGTTGTCTATCTTATTGGTAGGTTTAAGGTTAGAAAAGAATAAATTTTCAATTGCCCAAATGCTGTTTGAAAAAGTTGCAAATATTTGTGAGGAAAAATTAAGGCCTTATTTGATAGTGGAGCACATAGAAGAAAAAAGTATTGAACTACAAGGAGAGTTGGGGGAAAAGAATGGACAACCCTTCATGAAGAGGCCAATGAAATAAAAAAATCAGATTTGAAGAAGGAATGTGAGTTACAAAAAGATGACACTTTGAGGAAGCCCATAGGGGTGCAAGTGGATGATAAAAGAGAAGAGGAAACCAAAGAGCATCTTTTATTGATAAGAGGTGTCTATTTATCTTCTAATGATTGTATACATGACAGTGAAATCACTAAAAGTGATAAAATGAAGAATATGGTTTACAAATTGAGGCACGGGGATTTCTTGATTCAAGTTCACAATTATTGGCACCGAGAGGCTCTTTCACCTTCATCAATCAACATGATTGGAGGATATTTTATAAGCATGAGGAAGAAGGATGAAATGAACAATGAAATGGCTGTTATGAGACATCATGGACAGCCATGTGCTTGCAAAAGAGGGGACGCTACAACACAATTGGTAAGTTTATCTAGTTCCGATTTTTATCATGCATATGTTGGATTGAAGTCTAAATTTTATGACTCGAAAAATTCTTAGACATCTAGTCAATTTCAGCCCCTACATACAAGCATAATATTGTCCTCTCGGAATATGTTTCAATTCACAAGGAGGACAGTTCATGCATGGATAAAATCGAAAATCAGTTGTTCCCAAAATTCCGAATTAACATGGCAGATACAGCTGTATATAAAAAGAGATAAAATCCAGTATTGGTGGGGTTTGTTTGATAGTGCATACATGTGTGAGGAAGCTAACAAAGGGCAACCAAGGGAAGGACATACATCTTACATAAGGGGATCCCTACCAATGGGTTTAGATGGTTATGATATGCACTTGCAAGGTATGTTTTCCAATTTGATTAAGCTTGTTTTCTTTCTACAAATGGAAGGACTATATTTCCAAAATGAAGAAGGATTGATATGGTATAAAGGTCTTAGCACACCTTGGAATGCACACTATGGGAGCACACATCCTCTAATAATTTTCCATGAGATGAATTTAATTATGGACGGCCTTGCTAAGCATATTAATTTGGTTCAGTTTTGCAGTCCTAATCTTCATACAGGGCACAAGTCCATCATGGTTTGTTGGGGAAGTAGGGAGTTAGAGAGCCCATTAAGGATCAACTTGGTAATGAACAAATTAAAAATTATGAGTAGAGGCATGGCTGTGTTTTACCATGACAACCAACATATTTGCATGCACAATCTATGGGGAGAGGTTTCAACTCATAAGGGGACCTTGTGGATAAGTTCAAAGCATGATAAGAGGTATGATATCTACTATTTTGAGTTGCATAACACATTGAATTCTCTTGAGTAGCATACTAGGTATAGGTATGGCAAGGTAAGAAGTTCTAATGGCATCCCACATATCTTGGGACGAGGAGAAATCACAAGTATTAATTATGAATTTTGTCATCATAAAAAATTAGAATTAGGTATGTACTTACAATAGTATCATGAAGGAGGAAAAATTGATTTTTGGGGTACATTCCATCTTTTGCAAGGTTTTGCAAACATGCATGTTCGGATTCCATTCACAAGTAATAGAAGTATCACATGTACGAATAGGATAAAAATTTCATTGATAAGCATTTGGGGACTCCTGATGAGCTTATGGAGTGTTACATGCATACCTGGGAATGTTGATAAGGGGCAGCCTTTGGTAGGGCACATGGCGTGCACAAGAAAGCCCATATAAGTTGAATTGTACTACCTTGAGACCTCACATCATGGTAAGTTTACAAGATGGTACCTAGTTGATTTCTTTTTGCATGATTGGAGAGTTATAACATAGCATTTGGGGAGTCATTACCCTCGAGGCAACAAGGTAATCAAATTATATTATGTTTTTTATTCTAAATTTTGGCCACATATCACTTTTTTCGAGGTTATAAGGGAAATGAGCTTCCTCATCCACCACTTGGTATTGAAAGGGGTGTTTGGTTGGGAACATGTGGAGACTTGGAAGGCCATGAGGACACATCTAGCACTTGGGGGCAGTCCCTAGAGTACAGAAACAACAGTATGAAGAAGACGTGAGGATTTCTTTCATTGGAAAACAAGTAAATGTGGACATTGTTTGATAAGGAGTGTTGGGACACCCACTTTGATTTTGCAATTGCTTGAGGACAAGCAATTTTGGGTGGAGAGGACTGTAATGTCCCTATTTCTACATCATGATTAAACAGGGATTGAAGATTTTTAGTCTATTTTTCCATAGATTAAAGGAGCTTTTTTTGGGGATTATATTTTATTAGTTATTTATTAATTGTCAAAATAGTGATTTTTATCATAAGACAATTATTATTTAATTAATAGAATATTTAAAAAGTGGTTTTTACCACTAAAGTGCTTAAATGAATTAATTTTAAATTTAGTTGCCTTAAGTAATTTTAATTACTATTTTAAAATTAAGGCAACTAATTAATATATTATTCAAAAAAAAGATGTCGGCATGGGAGCTAAATCAAGGGAAAAGAAAGGTGTTTTATTTTTCCAAAGTGGTTCACCCTCTTTGGAAGTTATAAATACATGGTGAAGGCTACAATGGAGAATATGCTGAATTTTGATAAAATTGTTCTTCATACTTGAAGAAACTATTGAGATGTATGCCTAATAGAGGTTCGCTACCGTTTGTGATTGATTACCATTGGTGATTGATCAATCTAAAAATGTGTCTTTTGACACCACCTTTTGCTAAAGGAGATCTTGTTCTTGCCTTAAGGAGTGGGGTGAATTGTTTTGGAGGGTTTGTGTGGGTTTTTGTGGTCTTTTCCTTGCATGTTAAGTTTGCTAATTGATTATATTATTTTTTCAAATAGAGCGAAACACTTGGGGAGCTTAGATCTAGGGTTTGGAGGTTTCATTTGATCTAAAATTTGCAAATTAAATAATTTGATTTTATTTGCTAATTTTTTTATTATTGGTGTGAAGTTTTGGACGAATTTGTAAAGGGTTTCAAGGAGAATTAAATACTAATTTTCAGAATTATTAGTTAATTATTTGACAAGTTTTTGAAGGTTTTTCCACTTGCGGAAGACAAGAATTCATTGTATAATTTTCTGCTATTTTTCCCTACACTTGGGAAGTGGAGCGATTGGCTTGGAGAGGCTAGTTTGGTGATTTCTATGCCCAAAATAGGTTGCTGTAATTTATTGGTATTTTTTGGCGATTCGTGGCTATTTTTGGCAGAGGTTTGAAGAGGGAAATCACTCAGAACAGCAGCTGTAATTTCTGATAATCAATCAAAATTTTCTGCCGTAAAAAAAATGGTGTTTGAGCTTCTGAAATTGGGTAAAAAGATACTTGTTTTGTGCAAATTAAATTTTGAATTTTTCCTACAATTTTTCAGTTATTTTGGAATAAATTATTGGCTGGAATTTACCCATAAAACCCTATTATTTTGGTGTTTAGGGTTTCTAGGGCTTAATAAGAGTTTGGTGAGCTTGTTTTGCAAATTAGGGTTTGCTGATTGCATTTTCAGATTTGTGGATTTTGTAGAAAACTCTTTTTGCATGAAATCATCTCATTTGGGGACATTACACAATATCTTTGTAACAGCCCCTTCATGGCTTACATGGCCTCCCACAAAACCCTCATGAGTGTCTTTCAAAATGTTCTCAACTTCTTCAACTGCACATCCCAAAATAAGGCCTTTGCCCATATAATACAACCACCCATGAATTAATTGGAATGATCTAATTTTCAATATGATGCCACCTTTGTGCCATTGGGACATCTTGAATAAATGACCATTTTGACAAATACTAACCAATTTCCTTATACCGCTTTGGTAGTATAGCCACCCATAATAGAAAAGAATAGCGATAGTCATAACTGACTCCTTTTGGTGGATCACCATTTGATATTTTTGATAAATGATCCAAAATAACACGACTTTTCCCTTTTTTAACAGTGAAGGAAATATTAACTTTTGTAGCAGCGATAACCACCTTGGATTTTTTTTTGTGAATTACTAGTTTGTTGACTGAAATTTGAATACAAGGCCTAATGTTCCACAAAGAAGAAGAATGGGTTTGATAGAATGAAGCATCATAGCTTTTATACTAAGTACACCATTCCAAAAGCATTTCTTTCAATTGTTGTGTACTTTTTCTTAGCTTTTGTCAATTTGCTTGCAAAGTACAAAGGATGATCCAATTGTGATTCCCTTCTTGTAGTGCAACCAATTGCGTAGTTTGATGCATGTACATTGAGCGATAATTGATGCAATTACTCTATACACTCTAAAAATGCTTTACCAATATTTTGCATTGTCAAGGACTCATTGGCGCATTAATCTCTCATATTTAGGCTTGAGGTAGGCTAGCTTTGAGCCAACTCGGCAAGAGATGTGTTGCAGGTCCTTATTTCGAGTTGTCTCTCCTTAACACCATCCTTAATACCTTCTTTATACCTTCCTTTATAACTCCATGATGTTCATGTAGTCTTCCTGGGCCCTCCTTAGCCTTCCTTTTGGTCCCATGTCACCGGCCATGGACGATGAAGCATAATATCATATTTTTGGCCTTAGCAACAACTGCCGACTTGACCAGCCATGGCTGGTGATGTCAGCTATTTGGATTATGACGTCGAAGTCCATACCCATACAAATAGGGTCATTCTTAGTCATTCTTGAAAGACAATTCTTCATCTACTCTACTTCGTGCTCACAAATTAAGATTCTCCTATAGGGTTTCTTAAAAGATCAAGGTAAAGGAATTTCACCAAAGGAAGACAAGTTTCAATAGAAGTCTTGGAGATTTAATGTTAGATCTAGAAAGACCTTCTACCTTTTATCTATTTTGAGGCTTGTTTAGTAGAGACCATTTCTAGGCCCATACATTTCGGTGAACTCGATGTGAATCTTACCCCTCCCCTTTTGGTTTGGGGCATTTTCATTTATCATCTATTTTTTCCAATCTAATTTACCTTTCCAATTTCCAACCCTATCCATTTCTTGTAAATTTTAAATATGTCACCTCTTGGAACATTCTTGGCAGGCCTTTCCCCTTTTAAATTCTATTAGGGTTGTTCTTTAATTTCTACAATAAACAATATTATGATTGAAGGTAATACCTATTGGTAAAATTTAGTGAACCCTAACCTAGTCCATCCATTTAATGCAACATGGTTGAAACTACTAAGTGAAACATTAGGTACTCTTGCAAAACCTATCAATGCAAATATCCCATTAGAATTTTCCAATTCACCAACATAGAAGTCAATAGTGACCAAGAAGTCAACACCAATGACAAAATTGAACTCACTCCCAAAATGCAACAATTCATTTCAGACAATAATCAATACAACCAGATGAGCTGAATCTCATGATTCCAACTTTACCAAACGATAGCAATCCAATTTCTACCAATGTAATTGCATGTATGAACACTCCAATATCAAGCTCTAATTCAATCATATGTAGCTCGAACATTGGCACAAATGCAACTTGCAATGCCCCACTCTCTACATCATTACCCACGACACAAAACTTTGGCCAAAATTCTCAGCTAGATAACACCAAAATGATCATGCAGGTCTTGGACCAAAGGACCCAAATGTGAACCACAACGAACAACCAAATGGTTCAAATGCAAAACCAGGTCTTGCAAATGAATAATCATTCTCAACAAGTCTACTAGGGACCTCGTAGTCAATGCCACCCTCTAGGCCCCCTTATAGATGCAAACGTGAGACCTATCTTAAAACTACCAATCCAAAGCAAAGTTCCTAAGACATTTTAAAATGAACTAGTATCACCCTATATTTCCGCCATGGACTTTGGTGAAATGTCTCTAACTATAACTTATGACAGCTCTCATGAATCCACCATACATCTCAAAGCCTTTGGCAACCTTTACAAAGATTGGATCAAGACAAACACCTATGCTGCAACTAAGCTACTTGCCAAAAGTTTTACTGTAGATGCATTAGAATGGTATAACCAACCTAAACCCTATTCTATTGTCAAACTAAAAGATCTAATCGATGTTGGTGACCAAGAATTCCAAGTCCATTACTTACCCAAAGATAAGCTAAGATTTTTTTTCAATGCAAGTCATCAAGACAATGAATTTGCATGAGTTCATCAAATGATGGAAATATTTAGCTGATTAAGCCGAACATAATATGAACGAACAAGGACTCTTCAAACTCTTCCTTATGCCCTTAGAACCAAAATTGCAATACAAAGTATGCTCATTTTCACTTAAGACTTTAGAAGAAGCATTTGATCAAGCCAAATGACAAGATCATCTCATGAGACAATTCAAAAAATCTCAACAGCAAAAGGCAACTAATATGCTTATTAAAAATAAAAATAGACATGCCATCTGCAATGGAGTATCTGAAATCATTGACCTTAGCTTTGACTCATGACGTACCATTAATCCTATCAATCCTCATGTTAATAATCCAAGGAGATTATTTTAAATCATTCAATCATGTAAAGGAGCCAAATGTGAGAACACAAAGAATTATATTTCAACACAATATATTAGATTATTCACACTCTATTATTTTCCTATTACATTGACCTATAGGTATAGAGCTAAATATATAGGCAAGAGATAGCCTATAATTAGGGAGTCAACATCCCATGATTCTCTCCTAGAATCATGTGGTTGTTGGACACGTAACAATAATAATATATTACAACTATTTGTAATATATTATTTTAATCAAATATACATTATTGTTTTATAACAATAATGTTACTAACTATATTACTGTATTACTCGTATGGTAATTTACAAATAGTAAGTACTATTTACCATACTATAAATAACAAACTACTAATTTACGAAATGTAAATTCTAATCTCCAACATCCCCCCCTTAGTTTTTATATGGTAAAACATATTTCGTTCTTCAATTGTAGCATGCCACCTCTGTGTGTTCGTGATCAACTCTTTAACTGTGCAGCATCGGGTTTGCACAAAACTCCAACACACTATATTCTTACAAGGGGCTTTCATGGATGGATACAACCACCACCCAGGCATGAACAAAGATCTGCGCTTCTGTTCATCCTCCACACTTGTCCTCAATGGTTTTACCTAGCTTCGACCAACAACTTTATCCAATTGGTTTTGCAGCTATATCAATAACTTTTCACAATTGGTTTTCTAGATTCACCAAAAACCTTACATAATTGATTTTTCAGGTTCACCAAAAACTATACACATGATTTTTCTCAAGTTTACCTATAACCTGTACATCATGTTTGCTACAATACATTTTGATCAACATTCTACAATGTTTCTACAAAAGGGGTTACATGGGGAATACTCACAAGCAAACAGTAATGAAACTTTGTTCTTATTACAAAACACAATAAAAAAAAATGTATCTACCACACCACACAATTGAAAAACATATGCCACTAAAACAAAAGTGGCCCCATCGCTATTGGCTAACAAGAGGCTTGAATGACCTCCATCCTTTAATGCCTCCAACCCCCTTCTGGGAAGTTGCTTACTCAACCAATAAAGATTTGAAGCTCATAAGTTTCCACATTGTGTTTATTTGTACAAATTCTCCCCCCAATGTGAAACAACACATTTACATAGGACGTCGGATACCCGATAATGCATCCTTTGACGAAAAAATTTACTTGGACTTTGACAAAGTCCTTTGATTTTCTTTTACCGAGAGACTCATATGACTCAAATAAAAGACTTGGACCCACTGAGCATATGACTTCTGACATTTTGGAATTTTTAACAATGACATACAAGACTATAATTATGACAAAAGTAAGACCTAAAAACCAAATATTGGGATTCAATGATGCTTAAAATTACTTTAACTACAATGACTCATTAAAAAATTCAAAAACTTATTGTTGGAAATATTGTCATTGATTTCAGAGGTCTAGTATTGGTGATAAAAACCGCATTGCATTTAATGGTGTTTTTAATATTCATATTTTGGCTAATGTGTGTTAATATTTATTTAATATTAATGAATATATTTTTGGTTGCATATAAGTCAAAAGAGGTCCCATGGAGAAGTCAAAGAGTCATGGGGCAAAGACAAAAGAGGAATGGGACGCATTTTCTCATGAAGAGTCATCTTGAGGAATTCCAAGAGTCACCATGTGAATACAAAAGAGGGTATGGCGTATTTTTCCATGAAATGACACTTTGAAGAATATGAAAAGTCACCAAGATAAAGATAAAAAAGGAACAGACGCATTTGCTTATGAAGGGTCACCATGTGACTTTTCAAATGCAAAGATACAAAGGGTCATGCAAGTTTGGCGCCATTTTTCATGAGGATTGAAGGGTCACAAAGGGTGAATGCCAAAGGTCATTTGGAAAGCTATAAATAAAGACTTGAGAAGCCATTTGTAATATGCAAGAGAATGCATGGTTTGTATTTGTTTTCGATGAGAGAAAAACATGAGATATTGTAGAGTTCTATCATTTGTTGAGAAGTGACATTGAGAGATAGTTGTGTTTTATACACAAGAGGGGTTGGTGCTCCTATGGGTTGGTGCTCACAAATAGTTGTGTTGGTGCTTGGCAAAGGGGTTGGTGCTTTTGCAAGTTGGTGCTTGCAAACTTTGTAATTTGAGTTGGTGCTCATTCATATACTTGAGATTGTTCTCCGTGGTTTTTCCCACTTTGGGTTTCCACGTAAAAATCTGTTGTCTCTCTCTCTCTTGTGTGATGCATATTATTGTTTCAATTTTATTGCATATCTTGAATGTATGATTAAGTGGTTAAAGAAAAAAAATCAGATTAAGTAAAAGATATATAATACACTGATTCACCCCCCCTCCCAGTATATTTCATGCTTAACAGTAGACAACTTTGACTACTTTTAATACCAATATTGACATTTAAAACCAAAAATATAACGGTTCAAGGCATGTGGTGCAAAATAGGAAGCAAAAATGTATGAGACGCAACTTATTGATTATGACCGAAAACTTATAAACTTCTTATGTAGAAAAAGACTCAATGACATAAATATAAACCTCACTAGCATATGCATAGTTTGGTAACAATGCTCGCTTTAGATGCACGTGGATAAAACACTGCAGACAAGTCACAAACTTTTGCTGAATTGCATGCTCCAACAACTATCTAAATCCATGCAAATTCTGACTGATCTTGAAGAGATGCAGTTGAAAACAAGTTGTCCTGCCCAAACAGAGACAATTGACGCTGTAAGAAGCCAAGTTTATAGTGAAATTTGTGAGCAATGGAAAATTGACATGGATGTTTGAAGAGGAAGACCAGGTGCACAAGGAAAGAAAGATGAGTCGTGTGAAGCAAATTTCTTGGTATGCTTTGAACTAAAACGTCAATCCTTCATGAAGTTCCAATATGGCCTAAATGATACTCCAAGTGCATCCAATGTTGGTCTGGGAATGGCAGTAGAATATGACAGAATAGATCCGAACAATTAAAATAGGACATTTTATTTATAGAACATATCTGAGAAGGATTGCAATGAAAAATCACTTTGTTCCTTGTAATGCACCTATGAATGATAATGAATACCATGAACAGACTTTGATGCCAAATAAGATCCGAGTACATGTGAATTAAATAAATTGCATAAAGAATGATAACGTGAATGAAATCAAATCTTCTCCCAACACGTCCACTTTTGAAAACTAGGTAGGTGCCAAAGATACTCGATGAATTGACAGCTTATTCTAAACTTAAAAAAGAAAAAAAAACAAATCTTAAATATTCTCATATAATAGTTTCACCATGCACATTGACAAAGCGCAATGCAACTACCCCTCACATTCTTTCACAGACCCATAGCTGCTCCATCACGTAGAGATCAAACACTGCTTTGATACCATTGTTAATAATCCAAGGATATTATTCAATGATTTAAATCATTCGATCATGTAAAGGAGCCGAACGTGAGAACACAAAGAATTATATTTCAACACACAATATATTATATTATTCACACTCTATTATTTTCCTATTACATTGACCAGTAGGTATAGAACAAAATATATAGGCAAGAGATAGCCTATAATTAGGGAGTCAACATCCCATGATTCTCTCTTAGAATCATGTGGTTGTTGGACTCATAATAACAATAATATATTACAACTTTTATTTGTAATATATTATACTAACCAAATATACATTATTGTTTTATAGCAATAATGTTACTAACTATATTACTGTATTTACCCGTACGGTAATTTAAAAACAATAAGTATTATTTACCATACTATAAATAACAAACTACTAATTTACCCCATGTAAATACTAATCCCCAACACCTCAAGCTCCAAAAAACATTTCTCCTTTACAACCAATTCTTGGGATTCCATTCCCTCCTAACTCTAGAGCGGATCCACTGCCCTTGAGACAAGACCAACACAAGCATTAGTTTTCCATACCTCAACCTTGTGAATTAGATGCTACTAAACCCCCACCCCCCACTGTATAATCCCAACAATTGTTTTTAGCAGCACATGAATTGAGGGCATTCACATGAAAACTGCCTTGACCTCAAAAATATTACTTGACTTCATGTCAGGCAATTTTTAACACCACAATGCAATGACCCACCAGAGATATCAAGCATTCCTTGCAGCTATGCAATTATTAGACACCCAAAACAAAGTCACAACTACAATGTAATGTCCCTTTTTCATATAATTTTAACAATTAATAAAATTTCTCGAATAGTGATTTTAATCATTCGAAAATATAAGGTGATTTAATTAATTATTAAAATAGAACTATCTTGAATAATTATTCGAATTACTAGAAAAGTGGTTTAAACCATTTGAAAAATTAATGTAATTTTTATGATTAGTCTAAGGGGTTTTATAATTAATAAATTGCTTGAAAAGTGATTTTTATCATTTTAATTATTAGAGCAATTTAATTAATTATTTAAATAAGGACTGAATATAAAATAATTATTTAATTTACCAAAAACTAATTTTAATTACTAATTTATTAAGGCAAGTTATTTAATTAATTCAAAAAGTCCCAAAATGAAATTAAAAGGATTGTCATCATGGGAGCTAAAGCAAAGAAAAAGAAAAGATATCCTAAAAGTTGACAAGAGGGGTATGAGGTATTTTACCTCTCCAAAGTGGTTCGCTCCCCTTTCGATGGTACAAATACAAAGTGAAGATCACAATTGAAGATATGTTGAATTTGATATTATTTTTTCATGCTTGAAGAAGATGTTGGGATGCATAACTAATAAGTGTTTGCAGATTTGGAGTTGATTATTCGACAAAAAGTGTCTTTTGATGCCACTTATTGCCAAGGTGGATTTGTTACTTGCTCTAGAGTGGGGCGATTTACTTTGTGAATTAATTGAGAGGGGTTGGTGCACTACTTGAGGTCCAACTTGAGCATAATAAGTCTGATTATTATTTGCATTAATTTTTTCAAGTGTGGCGACTTGTTTGGGATTGAGGGTTTGATGTTTGAAGAGGTAAATTTTGAAGTCTAGGGTTTTTAGAATTTTGGATCAAGTTTCGGTGACCTTTTCATGGAAGGAAAATTTTGAAATTATTTTTATTTGATAGTCATTTTTATGATCAGTTTGAACTCTTATTTGCATCATAATTCTTAATTTTGAGGGAGTTATGACTTTTTAAAGTTTTTAGTTGTTCGTAGGAAATAATATTTGTTGAGGACAGATTTGCAAGGATTTCATTCTGATTTAATTATTATAGTAATTTTCTGAATATTGACGATTGGATTGGACTAAGCTTGAGCAGGGATTAGAGTGGGAAAGGACATCAATTCAGCTAGTGTGGCACTAGAGTTTGAAAGATTGAAACATTTATTTCAAGCTCTTTTTTCTTTGCGGAAAGAGCCATTGGTGGCCAAAATCACAAGGTATTTATTTGTCATTTATTTCAAAGTGAATTGGAGTTAATTTCCAATTTGGAGGTGCAATTACAACAACTAGAGTTTGTTGATTTTACTAAATTCATAATTCAAAAATTGTAGATTTTGGGGGAAACCCCTTTTTGGTTAAATCGTCCCATTTAGGGACACATTACATACAATACCCCCTCAACTCACTAATCAACACAATGTAGCAAACATAGTAGCAATGTCTTGTCAAGCTATTCCTACTTCCAAACAAACATTTATAATTAATGGAACCAAAAAAAGTCATAGCCACCATTGAAGCTATTTATGACCCTCAATTCTCTCAATATGTAAACATGGCCAAGGGCAACTACAAATGGAAACCCACACATAAAGACCCTGTCCGATCTTTTACCATGTCACGATATAAGAAATCTACTAAAGAAGAAATGGTCGTCAAAGACACAACAACTGAAACTACCAAATCTAAGAATCCACCATCAATTGAAAGAGAAAACCAAAAATCAACCTCTTGTTATAATAACAAAACCCTAAACAAAATAGCAACCCAAGTACAATTATAGTACCTACCAAAAACTTGGAAAGTGGAAATTCCTTGAAGAACTCAACAATTGTTGGTAGGGGTTCTTCACTGTCCGTACCTTCGATCTCACAAGATTTTTGAATTATTTAAATCAATGCTTTATTAGTTGCATTAGCTTGGTCATTTGCTTGTGTGGAGTATTGACTCGAGAGAGAATGAAAAATACTAAATTTTGATGTCATCAACCAAATAACATGGTTGATGATGTGCCCACCTCTTCCACTCGTGATTTGCCTTGGAATGCCAATTTTTTTTTTTTAAAGATCCCAATATATTAGAAGGAAATCAAAAGATACATATTCTACTGTGTTAGGCCTGAAAACTGTTGGTCCAAGCCTAGGTAGTATACCAAAAAGGAAACATATTAGTATAGTATACATACTTGGTGATTACTCGTCGAGAGGGCGAGTACTCGTCGAGCAGTCTTCGAAACAAATATTCGACACTCGTACTCGCCGCCCCTTGAGCACTCGAGCCTCATTGAGTACTGGCACAATACTCGTCGAGTACTCATTGTTACTTGTGATTACTCGACGAGTACTCATCGAGGCTCGAGTGCTTGGCAAAACGCATCCAAAATGCGTCAAAATGCGTCAGAACCCTGTAGACACTTCCAAGACATTGGAAAAACGCATGGAAAACACACAAATCTATCTTATAAAAGCATACACCTCCACACATTGGAATCACACAATGTTTGGATGAGACTGGAGTGTTTGGACGAGATTGGGGAATTTGGATCGAATTGGAAGGACTTAGGAGATTTTTTGAGCAAAATTTCCAGGTTAGTTCATTTTTTATTTCATTTCTTCTAAGTTCTAAGTTCTATTTATTTAAAGCCTTAAACTCATTTCAAGAATTTTTTTTGAGGGAATCGTGAGCCTACAAGCCTCTATGTGTTCTGTTAAGAATAAAAATACTCGTTCAAGGTCCATTTAAATTTTTAATGCAAGATATTTGTAGTCCGTGAAACCTTAAAACAATGCCATGGATAGAGGGGTAGATTACCCAGGTTTAGTTATTAAGAAATTCCCATGGAAACTATTCTAGATTACCAAGGTTTAATTATTAAAAACTAAAAGGTCCCATGGAAACTATTCTCTGATGGTTTTTCTTCTTAATTTTAGTTTATGATCCTCTAGAGGCAGAATAGGCATTTTAGAGCTCTTCATTTTCCTAGTAAGAGCATTGCCACATATATTTGTTCAACTTCAACAATTTTCCCAATTTTGATTTGAGTCATCAACCAAGCCAAAAAAATAATACAGATTCAGACTTGCCTGGCCTTTAGATGGTTTAAGGCCTGCTTGCCCTTTAGATGCTAGTAGATTAGCCTAGTACTATGAATTTTAAAAATTTAAACATATCATGTTGCATGAAGCTGAAAGTTTTACCCTCGAGGCATTATCTTGGCAGCAACTATTTGTTATTAACTTATTACCCTCCTTTTTATGTTTGGAAGCCATGGCATTGTCTTGCAGCTATAATGATTTGTGTGAAGTGTGAAGGAAGAAGTAAGATCAATGAAATTCAATGGATTTATTATGTTTGCGATAACTTTCACCTTCCCCAATGATTATTCGGGCTTGAACAATTGTCAAAAGACTCTAGAGATCAAGTTTTCAAAATTCTATGTATGATTTGAGTTTGAACTGTATAAGCAGGGTTTTATGAGATTCTTGTTCTCCTAATGGATATATGAACTTTCTAAAGGATTCCCTCAACTAATATGGACTTTCCAATAATGATCAATGACTTCCAACCAAGTTTGCAAAATTCTATGTATGCTTTGAGTTTGAACTGTATAAGCAGGGTTTTATGAGATTCTTGTTCTCCTAATGGATATATGAACTTTCTAAAGGATTCCCTCAACTAATATGGACTTTCCAATAATGATCAATGACTTCCAACCTTCATAGAACAACTAAAATTGTCTCAAAAAGCCTTCTAGGGTTAGTTTTGACCGTGAAGAACAAAACAGGGTTCCTTCAAATTGGACAGTAGACATTTTAAGGAAGTTTGAGTTAACTATATAACTGGGAGATTATTCAAGTAGAATTCCTTACTAATTAAAGACTTCTTCCCTTCTCATCCTTCAATACATCAGAAAGAACTCACAAGAGACCTTTGTTCCCTTTCTCTTTAACTGGATTAAAACAAAACTATTGATGCTTGTGTTTGACAACCTTAACCTGTGGATTAGTGACAATAATCCAATCCATTCAAAGACAACAACAAAATGAATTACTGTTACCTATCAAAGATTTATTGGAAATGCACAATCTGAACTTCGCACCTCACTAGTCCTATGTGAATCTTTGTGGCATTGTAATCAGTAATGTACTGTAGGCACTAGAAAGACATTTCATAGTTTTCTTTCCATTACAAATACCCTGGCCAACGCAAACTCCACCACAAATTTCAATACTTTATTTGTAATGGTGTCTACATCCATGTCACGGTCTTTTCAGTTTTAAGTTTTTAACTATCTTCATCTATGTTTCTTACTGAATTTTTCCCAATCTTTGATTATCACAGGGGATCCTTACATTGGAATGCCAAAAATCTCATTTTTTAGTTTTACACCCAATCAAATCTAAATATTAACTTCATCTCCTAACAAATTCTATGTAATTTACTTGTAAACATGTTATCATGATTGATGATTATGTAATTTTTTTAATGTTGTTTTGATTTTTGAACATGCTGTAGGTTGACTATTAGACTTAGCATACAATGGCATCTGGCTCTGCATCAAGATCAGAATCAATTAGTGGTAGCCAACCGGCTCCCCCTAATGCATGCACTGTTGCTTGGAAGTATGCCATATGGGTTGGAATGTCCTAGACGACTACAATTTGTACGTTTTACTCGAAGAAGATTGGTGGAGGCATCAATCGCCCCAAGTACTATCTTGCATGCATTCTTTCATGAGATGTTTAGCCTTGTTGTACTATAACGGAAGAGGCAAAAAGAGAGATGGTTGCAGAGCTTGCATTGCTGGACGAGAAGAAATTAGAGAGGGCAAAGATTCAAGCAACTTTAATAGCGGTCATTGGTCCTGTATTGATAGAGACAACTGAGGCAACTATGACAAAAATTGTGGGCTCTAGTCGTGGTCCACACAAACGAAGCACATCCACCTCATCAAGTTCGAGCCAGCAATAATTTTTTTGTGCCTAGAAACATACCTGGATCACAACCTTCGTTGCAAGGTACAGGATGGAACAAGGAGGTACATGTGGATGCAGATAAGGCATGTGCAAATTTTTAGTACTTCAACAACTTTTCTTTCAATGTGGCAAAGAGCTTGTACTGAGAATATTTGGTGACAACATTGACAGTTGCAGAGAAAGGGTACAAGGCACACTCTTCTAAAGACTTAAGTGGAAAATTGTTCAAGAATGTAGTTGAAGATGCGAAAGTAATTGTGGAAGATCAAAAGAGGTTGTGGCAAAAGTTCTGATGCACTATTCTTTTTGATGGATTGACTAATGGAAGAACCGCACCCTCATCAATTTTTTGGCGGCTTCAAATGGTGAGATGGTTTGTTTGAAATCCATTGATGCATCTAGTAAGATAAAAAATGCAGAAACTTTGAACTTGATGCTTGAAGTCATTGTTTTAGAGGTGGGCATCGAGAATGTTGTCCAAGTTATCACTGACAATGCAGCAACATATATGGCCGCTGGGAGACTTCTCAAGGACAAACATCCATCACTCTTTTGGACACCTTGTGCGACCCATTACCTTGACCTTCTCCTGGAGGACAGGGAAAATTGATTGGGTGACACTGGTTGTAGAGGAGGCTAGAGACATCACAAAATATATTTATAGTCACTCTTGAGTTCTCAATTTGATGAGAGGACACACCAAGGGGAAAGAGTTTGTGCAAGCAAGGGTCACAAGGTTTGCAACGAACTTCTTTACGTTGCAAAGTATTTGCAGTATTTTGACAACTTTGAAGCAGATGTTTGTGTGCCAAGCATGGGTGGATTCAACATATTCAAAGAACGCTGATAGAATTAAAGTCTCAAAGGCCAATTTTAATGAGGACTTTATGAAGAGAGCTACAGAGATTGTCAAGGTAACTTCAAATTTAAATTTAAATTTCAAATTGATTCCTTTATTTTCAAAATTTTCAAGTATTTAATTTAATTGTAAGTTTTTAACTTCAATTTTTTTGTAATTTTATAGGTGTCGAAGCCTTTGGTGAGGATTTTGCGCTTGGTGGATGAAGAGCAAAATCCATTGGGTTACATTTATGAGGCCATGGATAGGGCCAAATAGGCCATCCAAAACTATTATCCGGGGGATAGTGTCAGATTTGATCTCATTTGGGAGTTGATTGATCAGAGGTGGAACAATCAATTCCATCAACCCTTCCATGCAGTGGGGTACTTTCTTAACCCCAATTTTTCTACTTTGATGGCTTCACAGATGCTAATGGGAAAGTTATGGAGGGCCTCTCAACATGCATTGAGAGTATGACACCTGATATTAGATGAGAGACCTCATTATTTCAGAGTTGCAGAACTACAAGCAGGCTAGGGAGAGGCTCTTTCTTCGACACTAACTATCTGAGGGAGAAGCACGCAGTCAGCAGATAATAAAAAATGAAGTATTTACAGTTTACTTGTACCTTTCAAGTTACAAATTTACAATTATTAATTATTGACAAAATTTTGAATATCTTGCTTGCAAGGTCATGGTGGGAAGATTGGGGTGAAAATACTCCAAATCTTCAAAGGCTAGCCCTTTGCATTTTATCTCAACCTTGTAGCGCTTCTGGATGTGAATGCAATTGTAGTTTGTTTGACGCCATTCACACAAAGAAGCGTAACAAGTTGAGTCAACAACGGCTCAATGACTTGGTTTTTGTGTAATACAACCCCCGGCTTCGCACAAAAAAGGTGGATAACGCATCACAGGATCCTATTGATCTAGATGAAATCGATCTCTATGGTGATTGGAGTGCATAGGATGAAGAGGCCCCCATGTTCACAGAGGAGAAAATTGCTGATTTCGAGAGGCAAGCTATGAAGGGTGCAACTACAGCAGAAGGAGAAGATATTGGATTGGATGACATCCTTGTAGATGTCCAAGATGAGGCAGAGGTGGAGCCACAGGCACAATGTTCTAGGCAGAGGGAGGAGGGACAGCCGAGTTGGAGGATTAGACTCTTAGTCTTCCTTAGTTTTCATTAGAGCAGGGAAGAGAAAAATGTAGATTCTTGTCTATGTATTAGTTTGTTGTTTCCACGTGACAGTTCATACTCATAGTTTTATAATTGTGTTCGCATGGATCTTGATCATGCAATTTTTTAATTTATTTGTATTCAAATCTAATAGAAAACACTTCTTCAACATTTTACGGACTCATTTGATACATTTTACAATTGTAATTTCTATAAAATTAAAGTTTTTTTTAATAAACATGAGTATTTTTTTTTGTTGAATAATGGCAAGTGGTTGTCGAATAATCGCCAAATAAACTTTTAGGGAGATGGGCGAGTACTCTCCGAGTACGAATACGCGAACTATGAGTCATAAGCATAGGTCTAAAGAAATGATGTTAGTCATATCTTTTTGTATCTTGGTCAACCACAATGGAGAGGGCATGCCATAATAGAGAATGTTATGGTTGTCCAAAGCCCAATTGGCCAACCCATTTGCCACTTTATTTGATTCTCTAGGAGTATGAATGAATTGCACTTCCCTGAAACCTTTCCTTCAACGTATTGATATTATCCAAATTTGGTGACTATGTGTTCATATAATGATGTTATTGAGCCATCCCAGCCAAGTGCTCTTGATACTTTTGAGCTTTTTTGATGAAAAAAGTAGGGAGTAATCCATAGGAAGTTTGAGAACAATGTTAGATACTTTAGAATCTAGAGTATGACTTGTTGAAAACAGAAAGCCTCTTTAAAATTATGATTTCACCTGTTTGTAATGTTCTATTTTGATCAACTTATCATGATGTATATGTTTTGACATCCTTTACATAGTTTTTGAAGTTGTTTAATTATATTTATCTACTTTGACATTCTTGTACATTAATTATAATTTTAAAAATAAAAATAATAAAAAATACAGATTTATATAATTCAAACTTATTCACGATTTTTTTTCTCGGATCTTATCGGCTGGAGAATTTGCTTTGAATTTTATCTTTGCCGAACACAAACACAAACCTTGTGACTTAGGTAACAACACTCTTGGCAAGATTATCTTCACCTTCTTTTGCAATTTATTTCTCCTTATGATTCCACTTTCTTGTACAAATTTCAGGATCATGAAGTAGTAATTCTTCCTTGTTTGATCTTTTCACTGTCCTACAAATCAACCAATACAAAAACTTTTCACAATACACAGACTCTTCTGCTTTTGATACCAAAATGATTTGTAAACTGCTAAGATCAATTGCTTAATGGAATTGACAGAATCACAACATGCTGTCCTACTCCAATTTTTACTTCAAAATGACAGTTTAGAATGCTTTATAGGCTTAGAATTAGTGTAGTGTACTGTTGGGAACATAAATAGAACTGGCAGAATTGAAACATAAATGAAATAAACCATGAACAATAAGCATCAACAAAGACCAACAATGGACTCAAGGCTTTTGGTTTGGAAAATCCTGACGTAGGGGAAAATCTGGCTGGAAGTGTCAATTGCCCAGCTTCCCAATCTTCTTATGGCCAAAGATGGATATCAAAGAGATCAATAGAACAAATAGAACAAACATTATGCTATCTTGTTTATCAGCTCCTCTTTGCTTCTTTCTCGTTCTCCTACAACAAATTGAACACCAACTCTGCCATTCTCACACTCATTCTTCAATTGTCTTCGTGCCTCTTACTTATAATGCCTTAATAGTGTCTTTTCATCATAGTTGCCATGTTCGACCAAACAAGGCTCAAGTTCGGTTCAAACTGAACAAATATGATTGACCAAATTTTTTTGGTCAAATTCGACCGTCCAACTTTTTTATTTTTTTGATTAAAAAAATAACTTTAAATGTTACATTTTAACCCCAAAAAACTCAAAAAAACACACACAGTCAATGCAAAAATGTGAACCCTAGAGGCAAAAGGAACGACGTCGAGTGAACGCAAACTTGTTGAATTGACCTTCTAAGAGTCTTCTTTGTTTGGCAGCTGGCTTTGCTGTCATGTTTGTTGTCGTAGAAGACCGAAGGAGGATCGATGAAGACTAAAACCGTTGAAGACTGCTCACCATCTGCCATCGCCATATCCATCTGCCATCGCCATCGTCATCTGCCATCACTTTGCTATCATGTTTGCATCGAGGGTTTCAATTTAAACTTTCAACACGTATTTTAAAACTGTAATCTTTGTCTTCGAGTTCTAGCTACAAGACATTATTTAAAAACTGTTTGGTAGGTAGTAATTACCGATATTAGTTTATTAGTATTTAATCTTAGACAACATGATAACATTGACACACAATACAATAACATTAAAGAATATAATTATAATTTGAGTACATCTTAGACAATACGATAACATTAACTTTTTTGCTTAATCAAAATTTTAAGGCAACAAGGAAAATAGAATGATTTTATCTTGTTTATGTGCTACCGTATGGAAATATTAGTCTATTAGTAGTTAGTATTTCCCATGAGGCTTCTTCATGTTTCAGTTTCACTCTTTAGTAGTTAGTAATTAGTATTACATGTGTAAAATTGTATTTAAGTAATTTAAATTAGATTTATTAATATTAAATTAAAATATACTATTAGTCTATTATTAATCTATTAATATGTTTATTTTCTATAATTTTTAAAAAAAATTCTAACCCAACCACCAAACTTACTGAACCAAACCTTTTTCAAAATCCCGAATTTCTGAACTTGTTCCTCCTGAAGAACAACCCGAACTTTTCGAACATGATAACTATGCTTTTTGTGCACTAAAGGACTCCCATCCATTTGGAAATTGAAGAGACATCACTTCTTCGTCTTTACCCGAACTATCCAGTCAATGTGGGTGAAACTGGTAGTTAATGTAGATCAAACTGCTGCTTTTGGAATTGGCAGTTACGGAATCGCTGCTCTGCATGAAGCAATGGTTTCATCATCACACATGAAATACTCTGTTTTGGAGCCCTTTTGCTGATTGAATCTGTATATGTTCTGGGTGGATGATGAATTGAATTGATTTTCCTAATCCCTATGGATTAGTACTTTGAGCACTGTTTTCAGGTAATGCTCTAACCTCTACCCATTTTGATAAATATTTGTTGACCACCACTACATACTTGCAATGATGCATCTTGTTGAATTTTAATGGATCACTAAAATCAAGGTCCCATCTTTCAAAGAGTTCTCAAGGTTGATATGGCCACAGGGGCATAAAGTCCCGATTTAATGACTTTCAAACCCTTTGGCAGGTGTTACATCATAACACCCATTCTTTTGCATCTATGTGCAGTGTCGGTCACCATAAACTTGCAAGTACCTTCCTTGTTGTGGATTAAGGTCCCATGTGGCCTCTAGCCATATGCTTATGTGCCTCTTGAAGTACATCTTGGATCTCTTTTGTTATCACACATCACCACAATGCTTAATCGAGGCCCATCTTGTACATAAGCTGTTTTACCAATTCTTATGTTCTTGCCTTGAATGCTTGTCTTTTAAGCATGGTTGGTTGAATGTCTTTTGGAAATGACTCAATATACAAATAATCAGCAATATTCTTGTACCATGATGGTATGATATCAATTTGAAACAAATGCTCTTAAGGGAAATCATCATTCATGTTGTCAGGTGGTTCACCTGACTTAATTCTTGAGAGTTGGTCTGCTATGACCTGACTCTTGCCCGATCTAACAATGATCTTGGATGTAAATTCTTGTAGCAACATCAACCAGCAGCTTACCTGACCTTGGATAGGATTGCTTACTAGGTACAATAGGGTTTGATGGTCCATAAGAAATGTGAACAATGTTGCCAACAAATAGTATCGGAATTTTTGAACAACGTCCACCATACCAAGAGCCTTCCATTCAGTTGTGCTATAGTTCTCTTCATTAGATAGTAGTTTCCCAGCAAAGAACATAGGGTGGTCCAACCCATGGTTTCCCACTTGTGCTAGAGCAGCGCCGATTGCATAATTGGAAACATTAACATGTGCATAATTTTTTCTCCTTGTTTTGATATGCAAGGACAAGTGAACTACAAAGGCATACCTCTCATTCTTTGAATGCGTGCTTTTGTTTGTTAGACCATGCAAACGGAGCTCCTTTCCTTGTTAGTGTGTTTAGGGGGTGGGAAACTTGGGCAAAATTCTTGATGAAGTATTGGTAGTATCCAACATGCCTAAAAAATAACTTTATCCCCATGACGTCTATGGGTGCATCCATTTCCACCAGGATCTATATCTTATTGGGGTCCTTATTTAGTCCAACTTTGCAAACATTATAGGAAATAAGTTTACCTTGTGGCATTATGAATTGACTTTTCTTAATGTTCAATGTCGACTTTATTACTTGACAACTTTGCATGCTCTCCATTAGGGCTCACAAGCATGACTCTTGGCCACTATAGAGGGACCAAATGGAAGGCTTTAAGATTGCCTGTAGACATCTTGCCAAGTATATGTTGGATAATCCATTGGAAGGTAGTTGGTGCATTGCAAAGTCCGAAAGACATTTTGTTGTATACCTGGACTCCATCTTCCACTATGAAAGTAGTCTTCATCTTGTCTTCTTCAACAATGCTAATCTTGTTATATCTAGAAAATCCATCCATAAAAGAATAAATTTCCTGGCCATGGAATAGGAAATGGATCCATAATGGTAATTGCATTTAGACTTCAGAAGTCAATGTGCACCCTAATTTATCTTGGTTCTTTCTTCAAAGCAATAATTATCATGGACACCCATTCATTTGTTTCCACTTTAAAATGATTCCTTCATCAAGCATGTTATTAGTTTATTCTTAGATTATTGCTGCATTGTTCTGGTTCACCCAGAATGCTTTGATTTGCACAAGATGAGCTCCTGATACGAGAGGAATTCTATATACTCACAATGGCAGCATACCCTTTAAGTCTTTATACGTCTAGGAAAGGATATCCTTATAATTCATGAAAATCTTGAATGCTGCAGCCTTTAATACACAATCCCAATGATCACCAAACATGATCATTTGGGACTTTCCCTTGGACCCCAAATTTGCTATGTTTCCAAATTGGTGGATAGGCTTGTCGTCCAACTTTGCATCACCAACTTTATATTTTGTGATCTCAGTCGGGTAATTTGACTATGATGTTGACAGTTCAAAAGAACTTTGCATCACTGACTTTTGTTTTAGGTGATCTCTTTGCAATCCTTTTTCTTTTATCTCCATAGTCTCAATAAAATTTCAATCCATCTTGAATATCTCATACCCTTCCTTGTGCTGATGAAAGAGACCATTGAGGGGTTTTGTCTCATCTTTGGAGCATGAATGTAACTCCAAAATATCTTCATCATTTTGTTCCATAGTACCTTGGTTTCCATCTTCTGAGCACTCATCTTTGGAGTCCGAGTCCGACAAGGTTAGTTCCTTGCTTACTGGCTGACTCTTCAAATTTATCACATGTTTTTGAACTTTGTTTTCAATGGAGACTGGATTTTTATTCTAGTTGTGGACATCTTTGACTACTATCAGCCACCCACAACTAAACAATGCATCATAGGCTTTCTGTTGTAATGAAATGAATACAAAATCCAAGAAAAAGGGTTGTGTTCGAATAAATACCTTGTGTGCGATACACATGCGCAACAACTTTATGCCATATTGGTCAACCCCCACCAATTGGAAGGTTGTTGGCCAAATAGTTGGCTTCCCAAGACTTTTCCAAGTATCCTCTGGACAAACATTCACACAAGAACCACCATCCACAATGGTTTTGTTATATTTATCCGATGTATCCCTATGCGTAATATTTCTTGCCATTATGCTAGATTCATTACTAGGTGCACATGGTCGATCACTTGGTCATCTGACAATGGGGGCTTGAGTATAGGTTTTCTACTTCGACTTTTGCTCTCCCCACTATCCATCACTACACCATCTGACACTAGGTGTGTTGCACATGCTCCATGTCAATCCTTTTTTTAGGTACAGTAGTGGTTATGGCATTCTCAATTTCTGGAATGCTTTGTAATAAATTAGATACCTTTATAGCGATGGTAGTTTACAACTCATCTTGCAATTGCTTTTTTTTTTACTCAAGTCAACTGGTCACCGCCATACTTCCCTGCTCATAGAATTGTCTTCATTACTTGACCATGGCCTTCTTGATTTCTGCTTTGGCTTCAACAAGTCTTTCCTTCTCTATTCTTGGATTGGGATATATAGCTTTCTTAACTTGTGCTCCAGTAGTTTCCATTATTTCTTGGTCTTTGGTTACATCAATCACATTGATGTCCACCCCTAGTGCATGCTTAAGACAATCGACATCATTACGATCCTCGGGTTAAAAAAGATATTGATGAAATTGTATATTTCATGCTTGTCCAGCTCCTCCAAAATGGACTTCATGATTTTTTGAAACCCTCTTTTGTTGGATTTATGGCTGTTGTGTTGAGGTCCTCATGTGACTACGAAGAGTCTGATGATGTCAATTCTTCACCAACTGCATGCTTCTTGAGGTCAGTGATAAACTTCTTGCCCTGCTTCTTTGGCCATTCATAACCAACCTTGCCCAAGAAAACTATTGCACACATCTTTCTTCATTGAGATTACTACAATCTAGGACAAAGGTTTGCATGGCGGTCACCACCTTTTGGGTTGACATGAGTCCCAAAGGTTGTGCCGACATGGCTTGATTCGGTCCTAGAAGCCTAAATGTGAGTGGCCATAGAGTTGGTCGACCCAATCTTTTATGTGTTTCTTTTGTAAGGACATTGATGCTAGATCTGCCATCCACTATCACCTTTGTCAAGGTTGACTGATCCGCACCACAGGGCCGAGGATGCTGGTGCAGAGGACAACCCTGTAATATTGGCTAGCAATCTACAAGTTATAGAACATGCAATGGAGAACTAATACAATAGCAAACCAAAACACATTTGAATGCTGAAGTATATGCAAAATAGTGCTATTTCTATTCAATGTAAAAGAATAGGGAAAAGTACAAATGTGTACAGTGGTTCAATAATGCTGGGAACGTAGGTTCCCATGATTAGAAGGGGGAAGACACTACTGATTTGCTTAGACTGGAACTAGAATTACAAATATGTATAAAATGCTCAATACTCACAGCATGCTGACATTTTGCTCTATGGATTGGGTCTTTGATCCTTTAAGGGTTGGATGGTTACAATTATATACATCATCACAAGATAGTAGTTACAATAAACAACAATTACAACAGGACGGTTCATCTTCTGCTCGAGTGATGGTTGGGTTTCTTGTAGGTATGGTGGTTGAACTTCTAGTGCGTGGTATTCTGACACGTTTTCTACATGGTATGCATGCGGAGATTGCCACTTGGTGTGCCATGCGGAAATAGTGTACTGACATGTGGTCTTTGAGTTTTGGAGAGTGTTGTGCAAGAAGAGTGCACATTGTGCAGAGTTCGGAAGATCCCGTGTAGCAGTCTCAAAGCGATGCATAGGTGCACAAGAAGAGTCTACGTAGTGTGTGGAGGTCGGGAAGTTCTGTGCGGCAGTCTCAAAGCGTTGCACATGTGCACAAGAGTCTGCATAATGGATGGAGGTTGGAAAGTCCTATGCGGCAGTCTCAACGCGCTGTACAGCTGTGCATGTAGCATTGATTCCAATGGTGCCGTCATTGTGCCAATGATGTCCCTTGGCTTTGGGATGCACTGGTATAGGTTTGTTATCTTCACCAGAACTGCAGCTGCAGTACTTGTTCTGCTATCTTTCTGTTGCATTGCTGGCAGCTGGTTGAGGCATTGGCTGAACGGCTTTAGCAGGTGTTAAATGGGTCTGTCTCTCTCTTCTCCATTTCATCCATGGACTTATCTACTTTATCTCTAGCCTCAACCAAGCATTTATTCTCGGTTTGGGGGTTGGGATACCACATCTTCTTGGTTTGGGAGCAAGTCATTGCCATCACTCCTTCAATATTGAACATGCTGAAGTTTGCCCCAGATTGCTTTTGGCAACTGGAGTCGTCATGGTTACCCAGACCATACCATCAACACAATTTATTTGCATTGTTTTGGTTGGTTGGGCAATTCCATGTGAAATGACACCACTCTTTGCACTTCTTGCATTGTAGTATGGGTATGTTGTATGCCTCCTGTTACGATGTCACAGGGACCACTTGCATCTTTTTTCTTAACTTTGGAAGGAGTCCTATATAGTATTAACCATGTTTTCTTGAGGCTGTTCTCTGGCTGCACCGGTTGCACACATGCACAATCTTTGTCTTGCCTTGTCTAGTATTATATATTTCAATGACAATCTCATTGTTGTTGTGTAGCAGTTTGAACACCTCAAAGTTCTCTCTCAAAGTTTTCCATTTGTCAAAATTATTTTCCAGCTGCTCCATGTACCGGTAATTGCGTCAAATCTTATAAACTCATACATCATATTCATCTTTTGTTGGATTTTTGGTTTTCTTAAGTAGATTGCATTTCTTATTTTTATACCTTGCATTCCAAGTGTTTTATAAAATCATTGCTTCAAGCTTGTTAGTTTGGAGTCATTTCTAGCAAAGTTTCAGTCATAGACTCATTGTTCTTGCTTGGTAAAGGTCTGATTTTCAGTTTGGAAGATAGTCTTAAGCACCTCATTGGCTAGATCTTGTCTTAAATTCATCTACTCGGCATATCAAATTGTTGTTTAGGAACAAGTTTGCTGATCATAATCAATTGCAGGCCCAATTTTCAGTTACAAACAATTATAGAGCATCTAATAGGTCATTTTTTGTTTTTATATCATTCAAGTTTGCATTTTAAATCTTTGGCAACTTTCATTATAAGTCAATTCTGTTGTTTGAGCATTTAAGGTCTAATTTTCAGCTTGTTTGATAGTTCTAGGCATCACATTGGTCATAAATAGCTTCTATTCCTTCCATATGACACATAATAACATTGATTGGAGTCCAATTTGCTGTTCCCTGTCATTTATAGGTCTGATTTTTATTCATTTCAGTTCTAAAAGTTGGCTTGAAACATTTAAGAGCTCATTTCTTGCCTGCACATTGCTAGATTTTCATCTCACAATCATGACAACATCACTCTTAAAATCAAATTGCTGACTTTGCATCTTTGAAGTTTGATTTCAGTCTTGAAAAAGTGGTTTTGGCATTGAGAACATATATCGGTTGCATATTTTTTATATTGCCCATATCAACGTTGCAACCTATTATTTAGGGACAAATTTACTGTTTGTGTGCACTCATAGGTCTGATTTCAGCCCATGAAAGTTTCAAAAACTAATTTCGAGTATCAAATAGATCAGATATTGTTCCTAATTCATTAAATACACATTGTACATCATTGAAACACACTATTCAAACATAATTTTTTTGATAATAGACATTTACAAAGCTGGCTTCAGTCTTAAAAGTGGTCTTAAAGCACAGAAGTGATCGTCTCTTGCTTCTACATCTTATGGTTTGTTAATTGCGTTATCCTTGCATCACATTTAGAGATCAATTTGCTGCATTTGTAGGTCTGTTTTTCACTCATCAAGATAGCTGATCTCATCTTCCATTGTCTATGCACATTCAACTTGCATTCCTTAGCATAGAGACATACAGTTTTGGAAATGATTTGCCGTTTATGAGTGTGTGCAGGTCATTCCAGCATCTTGGCAACATTGGTTCAGCATCTTTCTTGCATAAAATTAACAAAATAAGCTTAAAACATTGCTAAAAGCCATGTATGCTTCTTGGTTTCTTGTGATCTCAGCATTAGAATGGGATTTTCTTGTTATTTGAACAGACTGGGTAGCTAGCTAAATCACACAACTTGTTTTCCTTTCTTTTTTTGTTTGTCATACTATTCTTGCTAGCTTAATAGGCTTATGTTCGTGCAAGTAGATTAGTTTCTTTGGAGGCATTGAGCTACTCTTGAGCTGCTACTCTTCCTGAGCCAATCCATATCCTCAACTGGCTTACCTGTCCAACTTGTTCTTTGGTAGGGTGTTGCCTAGTTTCCATCCTTTCACTCTTAAGCTTGAATATCCAACGTTGTTATTAACAGGTCTTGCTTAGGGTGTTAATGCTTCATCATTTTTTTTACCTACATTTTTCACATTTGTTAGCCATTCTGACCTATCCTTCGGAAGGTTGTGTGCCAGGTCTGCTTGTTATTATTCCTTCCATACATTTATGGGGAACTTGACATGAACAAGCTCTTTTTCATAGAGTTATCTCTCCAACCTATTTTTTGGAAGGTATTGTCCAGCTTTGTCATCTTCCATCAACTTGTCTTTTTCCTACAATTCTTAGCCTTTCCGATCCTGATCTTCTGAAGGTCGTGTGTGAGGTTTACTTGTTAGTATTCCTGGCATATAGATTCTCATTCTTCCCTTTCTATCTGGTCTTAGGAAATCCTGGTGCCTTGGGCCTTGATGTTCACACTGTCTCTTCTCTGCAATCACCTCTTTGAGTTTATTGGTCATCTCCAAAATCTGTACTTTGTTCGGCTTTGAAGTCTGGTCCTTGGTCATTATACTAAGCACACCAATGTGGTAGGGTATGGCAAGTCTCCTTTGTCTTCACTTATCAGTAACCTGTTCAATGCCTCGGATGTTTTTCTTGTTGGATTTTCTCCCCTTGTTTGAGAAAGGGTTTAAAGACATCCTTTTTGACTGAGGACTTCCTTGTACAAGGGGGTTGTTAATCTATATACCTTACAGACTCAGCTATTTGGTCTGCAGGGTCCACACTTCCTGTAGAAGGAGCAAATTCCTGGCTAATGCTGCAAGTTTTGGCCACTATGTATTTGGCATCTTGGCAAGTCTTGTCAAATTGTGAGCCAAGCCACCTTGGGTGGGTCTCTAGACCTGACTTGCAGACTTGGCCGAGTCTGCCCAAAAATAAAACAGAAAAACAATTAAAAACAAATCTTTATATATTATATTTTTCAAAAAAGTTGCCTAGTTTTTTTTTTTTCAAATCCAAGACCAAGTCCAAAATTGGCATGCTAAGTCTGCACCTAATTTGATTCTCGTTACCATGGTACTCAACACCTTAAGAGGCTTTGGAAACTCTCGCATTCTGGGCAACCTTTTGAGATTGTGATCTTTGAGTTGCCTCTAGGAGCCTCATGTTTCTTAATCTTCTTTTGCTAGGCATGGGGATGTTCTTACTATATGTTCCTAGGGTTTTCGTTGTAAGGTTGCCATTTTGTAGGTTGCGGGCATCAACCACTTTATTCTTACTATTGAGATCCAGGGATAATATCACACTGCCTCTACAAGGATTCAGCCAACTCTCTATCTACTTTCTTTAGATATCCAAACCAGTGGTGCCTAGCTCTTTAACTTTGTGAAGTTGTCACCCTCCAACATAGATCCCTGTAGGAGGAGCCTAGAGGTGCTAGAGTCCCCATGTTGATCACCTCTTTCTTCCAGCCCATCCAAGCGATTGGTAGCACTAAGCACCCTTAAAACACTGGTACATCACACATCAGAGCTTATAGATCATTTAGGCGATACCTCTCCCAGCATATTAGTGATTCAGTACTACTCAGAGTACTTAGATCCCCCATCCTACCCTCCTTGGCACTGTGGCTCTGTTTCTTCCCGCCAGCATGGCTCCGCCTCTTCTGGCGGGCATGGACCTACTACTTCCCTGCTGCCCCCCAGAGCACAGGGACATATTCACATTATGGGTTTCTTTTGTACTATGAGAAATATATCGGCCTTGAATGCTAGGGGAGATTCTAGAGGAAGTGCTTTGCTTCCCCTAGGATCTCCCAACCGGGCCCCTCCAACATTGTCTACTCCTTGATGAACACTATCAGATCTTTCCACAGTGATTGATGATGGGCTAGACAAACCTTCCACTTCAGGCACAAATAGAGATTTCCGATGCGGTCTACCAGTCTTCATCGGCACATGCTTTTGGAGGTTGTTGTTCGCCCTCATTGCTTTTTGTATTGGTTCCATTACGACTTTTGTTTGTGGCACAATGATTTACTTTGTCTTATGTACTTTTACTTCTTGGATTCTCTTTCCTTGAACTTTTTATTGTTAATGGTTGTATCCTCGAGCCCCATTGACCTACTTTTGGTCATCCATGGACATTAATATAATTTCTTTCTTCTTTCTTTCTTTGTTCACTGCTATGTCAACGACATTCTTTGTTCATATGTTATTCTTCTTGGCAGATTTTGTCTTTGTATCTCAGTAGAATTTGTGCCCATTCATTCTTTTGCCTTCTTTCAATATACAGCTCTTCCAGGATCAAGTAATGGTGGGCCAAGAACATGGAAAATTTTGCCAATAGCCTGCTTATTGCCTTGTTAAAATGCAGCCTATCTTCGACTTGGCTCGGTGCTACTTGCAGGACTTCATGCTTTATATACTGATGTATGACAATGTTCCACAAGGAGAAGTCCTCCGCTAGGTGGGCTTCTCTTTCTTAGTTGGATTCCATATGGTTGAACGCTTTTCCCATAAAATGTCTTGACCATCCTTTAGTTCTTTGAATCGGAAAAATCTTCTGTCACAGTGTCACCGTAATTTTTGCTGCAGTCATATAGGCAATGATGCCAGAAACGTAGTATGCAATAATAAATCAGTCAATTGTAATACAGAAATATGGTACAGAAATATAATAGTGCAAGAATGTACAAAGAACAACTCACATGAAACAATTGAAACACTTCTCTTTATTCGTATATGTGCAATGTACATCAATCATTACCAGCAAGAATACTGGGGAGAATGTACACACATGAGAGTTCCCTGACCAACTCCTACTCCGTACTATAATTACCCATGTTGGCCTGAGAGATGTGTTGGTTGGAAAAACTGTCTGGCAACCACCGATTGAGTACCAACTGTTTCTAACAAAAAAAGAAAAGTATGACCATGAACATTACGCAACATAAAACATAACACTTTTACCGATAACATATGGACTTATTACAAAATGTCTGCCAAAAATCTAGTATAGTCTTAAATGATGCCTAAAAGCAAGAATGGTGTGGAGATGAGACTTGGTGAAGGTAGCTTGAGTGTTTTAGTGGTTGATAGAAATTAGAACTATGAAAACTGATGTTTCTGATGGTAGCGTGGGATTGGATGGTGCAATTGGTCATGTAAAGACTTTGCATGATGTGGTTGAAGTTAGTGTTGCCTTGGTGCCATTGGGACTATTAGTGCTGGTTCAAGGTCCAGGAATTAGAGCAGGCTTGCTTTTACTAGTGTTGTTAGGTTTGCTGGTGCTGTGGGTGGTGTTGATGTTGTTTGGGCAAAGGGCTTGGGAGACGCTGTTGGTTTTTATAAGTCTGATGCTGCAATTGGCATGGAACTCAAAGGATTCAGGTAGGCAGGTGCACATGAGATTGAATGTTCTTGTCGGGCAGCTACAGGTAGGCATTGTGGATAAGAATTCTGAAGGTAAAGGAAGCAGTTTAATCATAATGGCTTCTTGGTCGGATCCCAGTCCTGCATTAATTTAAAATTTTCCGTGCAGGTCATTGAAATTTTTGTTTTAAATTATATACCTTTCTAGAACAAGTTTGACTGTTGATACTGTGAAAATGCTTTCTAGAACAAGAGCAAATAACCATTTTTAAGTTACTCTGATAGATTACTCTTTGTTTGCAGTCCAGATGGGAAGCTGTTGGTCTTTTTGTCTGCAAACACTGCTGTCAATACTGGAGCACACTGCACTACCAGTTCTCTCCATAGCCTGCATTGGCCTTCTAGTGGTACAATCCATTCAAAATTTGAGATAAATGATCTGGTATGCTATTCCTTTGTGCATGCCTTTTATATGTAAGTTATGATACAGTGCTCCTGTGTTTTGATATTTCACCAAAATTTCAGATTACAAGGAAACTATTTTTCTTGTATCGTTGTACGACACAAATATTCTACACTAGGGCACACAATCATGACAAGCCATAGTCATTGCATATGCCTGTTGTTTACTATGCTCAATGATTTGGGCTATCACGGACACCCCTTTTCTTCTATTTTACAAGGTCATGCCATATATTTATTGATCTCGTGGCTGGGAGTGGTTGAACAGCTGATAACAGGATGAGTACTGTAACTAATTACTAGCACTTGGAATCCCATATGACCAAAAGAGATACTAAGATACTCAAGGGATTAATGATTGGTGAAAGAGTGATTCAAATGAAATGCAAGAAATATATTTTTTTCATTAGTGGGGCTTCTTATGTTGTGAAAGTTGTAAATACTTTAAAAAATGTTTCAGAATGCTGAAAATGTTGTAAAGTTATGCAAACTAGTATGAGAATGATAGAAGGTGAATTATTAGTGGGAACAACTAATAATTAAGTGATAAAGGTAAAGATGATGCAAGAAATCTATATTGAACAAGAAAAGAAAAGGATGGACTCCAAAAGCAGCAAAGTTGGAAAGAGAACAGCAATGAGCAAGTGAATGGACACTATGAAGTATGAGATAGCAATGAAAAAAGGGCGACACCAAATATTTGGACCAATGAACAAACAAAGAAGGCAAACAAACACTTGGGCATACTAAAAAAGATGTGAATATGACAAGGCACACTCTTAAAAGTGATGCAAAACAATTTGGTACAGTGAAAGAGAATGAAAAAGGAGTCGAGTTATAATTACAATGAATCTGGAATATGAGAAAGGAAGGCAAGAACAACAAACTAACTTGAAGGCATGCTAAACCAAGAGAGAAATAAAAAAGGGATTTGGTCGAACACTTAACATGCAACCAAACCCAATGAAGAAAGACACAAGACCAGCAATGAATCCACTCTTGCAAACACAAATAAGATCGAATATCAGGATGTTAAGGGAGTTTGAGATGATATGCAAGGGCAATGTGCAAACCTCTTATATCCTTATTTGGACTCATCGTGATGACATAAACAACACACGAGATGTACAAAAATTGATTAAGTGATCTAGAAATGCTATGAACAAGCATTCCCCAAACCTTACAAATCCAGATTCGAGCAATATTATGCAGCAAGAATAGAGAGCGGATATGAGAAATGAGCAAAGAAAACTACTACTATCAAAATTATAGTAAACAAATCTAATCTTTTAACTTGTAAATAAACAAAGAAAACCCTGACTTTTCAAGCACAATATGACAAACCAAGGCTGATGTAAAAAGGTTGAAGTGCAATGTCCTCAGAAATGTGACCTTCGGGAGGGTGTATTGCATATTGAGCGTGGGAGAGATAAAAGCCAATGCTCCACACTCAAAGTAACTGTCCTAAGCTAATCTAAGCCTGTTACTAAAGCTCTGAAATCACGGAAACAACAGTACAGGTCTGTGTGTTTTAAGGAAGACAGGGAATGGGCTGATACTCATAATTTTCAATTCCTTCATGACGTCTAAAACTTACATACTAAAGACTACATGTTGGGTGAAAATGGCAGGGTCTGGAGGGGAAAGTGAAGTTCCAAAGGCACCTATGACTCTTCACAATCCTTTTCTGACCCTTGGTTTCATTTTTCAAGTGAGATCACAAAACCACTAGGAGTAGCAAGGCGAAACCACAATGCCACAAATGTAACTCCAATGGCAGTTGCCTTCTAAAGGTAAACAAAGTGAGAAAAAAAGATGAAACACAAACAGACCAAGGAAGCTAGAGGCATTGGACAAGGACTAGAACAAGCTCAAGGAAATAAACTAAGTCAAATTGTAAGCAAGCAATAGAGGACAAGCAGCTGAACAGTGCTGAACATGTTGACAGAATGCGTTGTGTAAAGGAGGTTTTTAAGTCATTAGTGGACGCAAATGCTGCCCTGCGAAAATTTTCGGGTGCATACAATACCCTTGGTACCTTAATAATAATTATGTACCATGAATATGAAAGTAATATTAAGGTAGGTTTTCACATGCAATGCCCTTACTAAAGGATTAACTACATAGGTTCCTTGTCTAGAGGAATGTAAGTGAAAACATCCCACTATAATATCACATGGGAACCATATAAGTACCCTTAGCTTAATAAGATTAGGGCAGAGTTTTGTTGCAAGAAACAAAACACTTGATTGCCATTGTCCATTTTAAAACAATAGCTGAAGTGTAGCGTAACAATGACAATTGCAATGTAAAAAACAGTGAATGAGCTGGAATGATCACACCTTATTTGATTTCTGGAAATCTAAACTTGTATCTGGAATGTGCAGACTATCTGCCACCTATGTGTGAAATCTGGATCTTTTGGGTGGACTTTTCCCTGATATAGATATCGCTGAGTCTGCCCTGTGCAGATTCATCATTGGGCTGATTTGAATGACAAGTCTATCAGAGAATGCCGAGTCTGACTTGCGCAGGTTTTTGGATCTATGCCTTTTAGGCTGTTTCGTTGTGTGATGTTGTTTTGTCCTATATGCTTGCTTTCCTGTTTCACTGGGCAGAACTTCTGATTTTGCTATTTTTTCCTCCTCATCTAGTTCGACACTCATAACAAAGGGTTATGGAGTCGGAAAGCCTTTAAGGTGGTGTTGTAAACTATGTATCCTGCATGTTGGAATCAGATCTCTATGTAGTTCTGAGTGCGTGTAAATGGAATGTATTGAGCAAGGGTTTTGAAACTCCTTTTCTCAAGAAGTGACGATGAAGCTACATGCAAAGCTAAACCTTCATTTGGTATAAGAAGGTGATGAACAATCAAGGTGATCAACTCCGTCGCATGTATGTAAGATATGAATCAATGAGGCTTTACTTGAAGTAGGATGAATGATGAAGCTTGGGGCTTGACTAGGCTCTTCTCTTGGTTCTTGTCCTCTCCTATTTTTCTTATTCTAACCTCATTAAATGCTAAGATACCAATTCGTTCTGGTCCCCTGCTGAACCCTGACTCAGTCTGTTCCCCATACAGGAATGGGTTTGGTCCTTCTCCAAATACGGCCTAGGTTCATCTAGGTTCTTCTGCAGAAGAACTTGAGCGAACCCAGATTGCCCAAATCTGGGCAGAACTCGAGTAGGATCCGCAGTTTAAAATGTTTTTTTAATTTATTTTTGCTCAAAATTAGATGTTTCTAAGTTTTACAGAAGATGATAGGTGTAAATCAATGGAAATGGTCCAATCGTAGTTTCCACATTTATTTATTTATCAGTTGCAGTGGGGTCCTTGCTAAATCTATTCTTGCTTGACACAGATTTTGTTCTACCAGAGGTCTCTTGCAAACATGGTATGGCCCTAATTACATGTAAATTTGTTGAGGGCAAGAAATTAAATCCCTTATATATGCCGTAGTTATTCACAACATCCTCATTTTTCCCTTTTGTTTTTGCAAAATTGCAAGGATGGCAAGGCTCTTATTAGCTTCAATTATATAAATGGAAAGAATATGAGGATTGTCTGGTCGTAGAACAGACTATGCATCTAGAAGAAGCTGCAGCAGACTCTTTTCTGTTTTGTCTCAGATGCAAGTTGAAAACTTGTCACAGTAGCAAAGAAAAAAGCATTTTGATGTAAAATATCTTAGTATGGGTTTGCAGCAGGTTGTGGTTCTCGTATCCATTGCCCACCGGTGCCAAAAATAGAAGACACTGCTAAGTCTGCAATTGTTGAAGTATTTTCATTATATTAAAACAAAATTTATTTTTTCTTATCAGATAGTTTATATTTTAAAGCTCAGGGTAAGAGCTAAAATTCTGTCAAAGCATAAACTTTCATAGTAAGTACTCCATAAAACATAAAGTCAAAAGCACTTACCTCTCATTATCTCATTGCATAATATATGGTTATTTTGTTTTTTATATGCATATTGTGTGGTTAATGTCACTAATTTCCCATTTATTAGGCTACAATTTCTATTTTTTTTTAATTTTTGATATTTTTTTGTACGGCTGAACCCAAGCCATACCCAAGGCGAAAAAAAATCTCCATACTGGCAAACCAGGTTTGTTGAATCCAAATCGAACCCAAATCAACAACTTATATAGACTTGGTAACCGATTTTGTATAAATAGGGTTTTCTAGGACAAGTTATGCACTTAGGTTGCCTCTAGGAGTGATGATAGGCAAATATTAAGGCATATGGCTTCGAATAAAGGGCAGAAGGACCCACAAAATAGTCTTGGCCAGACTTATTGATGTGAACAGTGATCGATAAGTTTGACTAGGGCAAACTTGTACAACCCACGAGTTTGAATAGGGGCTCTAGTATTGATGCACAACATAGAAATGTGTGATATTTAGCTTAGGATTGCTAACGGATGAATTCTGATAGGTGTTAGAACTTAGACATGCTTTTGAGATTGAAGGGCGGACATGAAGATTGGTGTGGGTAAGAATAAGTTCTAAAATTGGGCAATTAGGTACAAGTCAAATTTGATAAATTATGGGAAAGACACTAAGGAAAAGGGTCTTGTACCAAATTTAGGTGTCTACATAGTTCCACACTTTGACGTGGGTATATGAGTGTGTCAAGATATAAATGTAAATAATTGACATACATACCTTCACTTACCTAGGGAAGTGTGAATGTTGTTTTATGAAAGCTTGAGATAAGTTTTTATTCACACTTGATTTTTTTGGTGTTCCTGAAACAATTGGACAATTGCAACAGGGAGTCAATAATATATACTACCAAATAAATATTTGTCATTTTGAACTTTAAAAAAAAATTGAATTTTGAAAGGGACCATAGGAACAAAAACATATGTTTGTAGTTGCCCTAAAAGGCACAAGAAATTTCTTCTGGTACTAAACTTTCGACAAGTGCTGAAACATAGTCAACACTTTTTTGGGAGTTTCTAGTGCCCAATCCACTTCTTGGTCAAGGAAGTAGATAAATTTGCTCTTTAGGAGGGACTTTAACTATTGCTAAGAACTGTTGCTTGACAACCTTCACACTGTGGCATTTTGTAAAAGTGCTAATGTTTGACTTTCATTCTGTTAGAAAGTAATTTGAAACTGTTTTGGTGTATGTATGCCCCCTTTTTTGAGGTGAGGGATGTGACCTTGTTTCTACAGTCACTCATCTCAAAAAAAAAGTCAACTAAATCATATGTTAGAAAAATAATAAAGCCTAAGCGTCAATATCTTGGAAACATATGCCATAATCATGTAAATCATTGTTATCATTGCAAAGTTTGTATATAACACATGTCACTGTCAATGGAAATTACATGCAAACCCTCATTAGTATGGATAAATTGGCATATAGTTTTGCCTCAATAGTAACTACTATGTATAGCAAATGTCATGTCATAGTGTAATCTGGCATAGGAAAGTAAAATCATATAAGGTTTAATAAAAGAGGGGTATGATGCACCCTAAGGCAAAGCAAGATGGGACCAACTAACATGTCCCAAATGTTGAAAAATATGCCCTTGGTTGGGCTAGATATAGCAACAAGAACACTCATAAGTAGCATGCCCCCATAGATGCATGGTAAGTACCATCACAAACATAGGCATCAAACAAGTATAACGCAATATATTTGCATGATGGCAATCATGGCAAAAATCATAGTATAGTAATATGCATGATGGACATCATGGCTACACTCATAGTATAGTAATAATAAATTGAACCTGGGACCACACAAGTTAGTGACCACACAAAAATCAGTGAGACAATATGTAAGGACAAGACTCACTAGACATGATGACAAGAGGATCCTCTATGGACAAGGATGCACAGACAAATATACACATACACATGCGCATGCAAGCAAGGCCCTACATACAATAGTCAATTTAACTCATGGAACATGGAACAATTGCAATGTAGACATCCATGTAATATGTAAGATCTAGGTACTAGAAAGATATGTAATCAATGTAAATAGCTCACTATTATAAATTGATAGTAAGGAAAGATATCAATGCGATAATCTGTTGTATTGAGATGCCCCTCCAAGGTAAGGCATGTCACTATTGAGAATGCTCACCAGGGTGCAAGCAAATAATGGCCATGAAGTATTTGGATGATTGATAATCATGTAAGTCATGGATTTGTTATCTAGTTTCTTTCTCTTCTTTTTAGGAACATGCATGTATGCCTTACATCCAAAAACCCGAAGATGAGCAATGGAAGGTCTATGCCCTATCGATGCTTCTTGTGGAGTCATATCATCAAGCACTGTAGTAGGTGACCTGTTCAACAAATAGACTATTGTCTGTACTGCTTTTGCCCAATATGTATGTGCCAAATCTGAATATTCAATCATGCAATGTACCATTTCCATGATAGTATGACTTCGCCGTTCTACAACACCATTCTGTTGAGTGTATGGTGGAGTCATTTGCTGGCGAACTCCATTTTCTTTCAAATAAGCAAAAAATGCTTTACTGGAGTATTCCCCCCTCAATCTAAGAGGAGAGTTTTGATTTTATGACAGGTTTCAGTTTCCACAGCTGCTTTGAATTCTTTGAAAGTGTTAAGGTTTGTTCTTTGGTCTTCACATAGTATACACACATTTTTTTGTGAGTGTCAACAAAGAGCATAAAATAATGAAACCCATGATGACTAGGTCTCATTGATCCACATAGATTGGTATGCACCAGATCTAATTTTATAGATGCTCTTGAGGAAATTTGACTAAATGTTGTTTCTGTGCTAGATAACTAGGGCAGAGATCGATATGTTTCAACGGACGAAGTCCTCGTACAAATTGGCTAAGTCTAAATCCTTAGCTATAAGTGCCTAATTGTTTGGTTGAACAAAGTCAAGTTGGAACATCTTCCCAACACTTGAGGCTTGTGCAATGGTTTTTGAGTGTTTTGACTTATCTCTGATCAGACACATCTTTTTGCTGCCTTTGCAGTCAAATCAACCTTTAGGTTGTCCTCAAGTAACTGACTGACAGAGAGTAGTTTCTTTGTGAGTCCTGGGACATACAAGACATCAAAAATTTTACGAGCATGTCATCCAAGTGGCAAAGAGATGTATCAATGCCTTGAACATGATAGGATGAATCATCACGCAAAGAGACATGATTTTTAGGAGAGGTCTCATTCATACTGTAGAACCAATCTTGTCTTCCAGTCATGTGTCGAGTTATATCTGAGTCGACATACCAGATATAACTTTGCGAAGATGATTCTTCATGAGACTGTGTGGCATATAGGAAGTCATCATCAGAGTGTCTTCTTGTTTAGCAATGTTGCCTTGCTAATGTGATTTTTTCTTCCAATTACCTTTCTTCTAACCTTGTCCTCTGTGTGCATGTAATGATTGTTGGTTATTGGGCTTCTTGTTTTTTTAGGAGCCCTGTGTGAATAAGTTATACCAACAATCCTTTAGGTCATGGCCTTTCTTTCCATAAATGAGGCAAACTTTCTATTGTTTATTCCCTTGTGGAGTTTGTTGTTGACTTTGCTTTTGTTTAGAAGACTTGACTTGTCTCTTCCCTTTCCGTTGATGAGAGGCAAGATCATGTTCCTTTGATTCTTCTTCTTCTGCATGCATGGACTCTTCTTGTTGGAACATGTTGACCAATTTGTCAAATGATGGTTTTTGTTCTATGACAATCCAGGTAGTCACAAATATCATGTAGGAGGGTGGCAGTGCCTTCAGGGCAATAGGTACAAGAGAGTTATCTATCACTTGCTCTGCCCAATGCTTGAAGCTTTAATTTTTTGAGGAATCAATACTCCTTATGAGGAACCAAGACGTCGTGAAGAGCTTAGGTGGAGAAGCTCAATGTTCCAATGTTTTAGCTACTCCATGTTCAATCCAACACATTAGTTTGTAGGGACAATGTATGCTATTCGGAGCTCATTCGATACAGAGTCTGAATTGAAACGACATGATCCAATATCCAAAGCAACTTGCTGAGTTTGCAGGGTGAGTTTGCACGGCCTGCAAGTGTTTGTTGGTGCAATGTGAGTATTGCACTATCTTCAGCACCTCTGCTACAACACCTCCAATGTTATTAGCTCAACATTCCAATGCTGGGATAGCAGAATATATGCTGGAATGAGCAAAAGGTTCCTTGGAATGAGCAAAATGCTTGCAAGATCGCCAACGTGAGACGAATAATGACATCGTCCAGTCCAATGTCAAAGCAAATGCGTTGATGCAGCTGCTAGCCTTATTCTAGCTGGTGTGAGCTTGGAGAATGAGAGCATGAGCTTCTCTATTCGTCCTTTAGCTAAGCATAGGTCAAAGATCTTAAAAATACTCTGATACCAAATGTAGATAAGATAGATAAGATAAATATATTAATGTCCAACTAATGACCACAAAAGTAGGTCAAAGGGACTGCAGATTACAAAAATGTGTTAAGAAAAAGCGGGAAACCAAAAAGGTCTCCGAAAACAAGAAAAACAATGTGAAAGAAATAGTATAAAAACATGGCAAAGAGTGACCACGCTCAAAGCCAAACCACCAAAAGACCTAACCACACTCAAGTCCAAAGAAGGGAGCAAAACAAATGAGCAATCTCCAACAATCTGTAAACATTGGGAGCACGAGGATGATCCCTAAGATAGAAGAACTAGGAGGGAATCCATCAAGAGTTCAATCCAACTCTCCTAGCATCCAAGGTTGACGAGAAGAAGCTCTAAATAGAAGTCTGATCGGAAGAAGGGGAGGTATAATGCTTGGTCTGTCCTCCAATCCTCTGCCTAGAAGGAAAAGTTCTTTGTGAAGGTCTTGTTGACCAATTTTTGGTCCTGTAGGCCAAAATTGGGCACCCCCCTCCTTTTTTATTGCAAGCTTCATTCAATACATGTTTTGGCTAGTTCATCCCTCAGCTGCCTTGTGCAAAATTTTCTTTGTTAGACCATTTCCCATGAAAAAACCAAGTGTTTTCCTCTTTTGCTTGCCAAGTGCATTTTGGGTTTGACGTGTGACCTGTAAAAAATTATAAGTAAAGCCACTTGCAAACCTCGATTTGGTCTTGGATGCTTCAAAAGACAAGTGAATTACTTCGGAGGGCTTTTCGTCAGCAAAATGGACCAAGTGGAAAAGCCAAAGGGTCGTTTGCAGGATTCCCAAAGGGTATGTGCCCTTGCGGAGGGCAGCCGGTTGGAGCAAAGGGGCAAGACAAAAAGCCCAAAAGGATCTTGCCCTTCGGAAAAAAGTGACAAGCCAAAAGAGAATTCCTTCGGACTTTTTGTCCGAAGGAAAGCCAAAGAAGAAAAGTCCGAAGAATTCCTTCGGACATTTTGTCCAAAGAAATTCGACAGTCACAAAAAGTCCAAATAAATTCGAAAGATCAAAAGTCCGAATGGTAGGTGTCTTTGTGGGGGGCACTTGGTTATGAAAGTGGACCATTACAACTTTTTCGAATGTATTTTGTTGAAGGCAAGGGTCATTTTTGTATGAAAGAGGACCATTTCAATCTTTCTGAAGAGTCACTTTCCTTCAGAAAAGCTTGTTTGCAAAAATGCCGAAGGAATTGTCCTAGTCGGTGACAGGTCCGTGAACGTCAATTTTAGGGCAATAAAGTTCTCCGTTGGGATTCAAATGTCCGATGACAGGCTCGTGAACCTCAATTTCAGGGAAGTAAGCTAGTCGTTGGAAAAAATCAAAGCAGAATTCCTTCGGACATTTTGTCCGAAGGAACTCAGAAAAGGAAGCCCGAAGGTCCGCCAAAGGAAAGTCAAAAAGTGACAAACCCAAAGGAGAATTCATTCGGACAAAATGTTCGAAGGAATTCAAAGCCCAGGAGCTCGGGAGAGAATAATAAGCGCTGAGAGCCCAAATTGCCAGGACAAGAGGGAAATAGCAAAGGGAAAACAAGGCAGGTAAACCAGAACGCGGCCACGTGCATATAAAACAAAAGCTCAAAATGCTCCAGAGGGCGTAACAAGTCAAAGCACAGACCCAAAGATGAACCAGACCAAGACAGGTGGCACAGGTGTCGTCAACAGGAAGAGTAAATGGACTTAGGTGAATTAGTCCACCAAAAACCAATAAAAGGATTGGTTTTCGAACTATTAGAAGAGAGCGGCCTGTGTTTTCTTGTTTTGCCATTAATGAACAACCAGTTGCACTCAGCATTGAAGAGAGCATGGCCCAGTCAACACAACTTGGGGATGGCCTTGTCAATTACTAGAAGTATCCCATGCTTTTGCAGGCCCAAGACAACATGGACAGCGACTTGGACACCTACAACATGGCTCTCCCATACGCAATTGGAAGGAGATGGCAACAACATGGGCTTGTGGTCGCTGCAGAAGTGTTTAATACAGCACAGGTTTCCATCCTTTGATTGGTCTATTATTTGTTTTCCAAGCTTTCTATATATATTGGTAACTTCTCATTTGAGAAGGATCTCTCTCAGCATTGTATGGCGAAGCCCTGAAGAAATTTACCTTGAATCACAAGAAGCATTTTACCTCCATTTGAGCTTGCATTTTTGCATATATCTATGGTCTTATCTTATGTTCAGTCATTTCCTTTAATGCTTTCATAAGTTTATACCAACATATCTAGTGTATTGTGAGTTCTTCTTTGCAGGTCAACAAGAAGTGTCCAGCTCAGAGTATAGGCACATGTGAACAGACTATCCAATAGTGTGTCTTAGAACACCTCTAGTAGTTTCTTCCTCCCTATATCTCCATAGGATCCCCTGTTGAAACACTGATGCAGGCAAGTTTCTTATCCGAATGGAGTGTCTGTTTGCTTCTCTATGGTGTAAAGTGTAGGTCAAAGCTGAGTAAACCAACCAGTTGGGTGCATCACTGCATTAGTTAGGTTCTATTTTCAGTATTTTTCTCTCTTTTCACCCACCCCATTGTTAGCAGTAGGAAATCCAGGGCCTCAAGGTGCATCAAGGGGAGCTAGCCCCTAATCTAGAGATTCATCCCTCAAGTTTGCAACCCACAGCAAGAGGAATGTCTCCATTGTGCCGCATAGAAGGGAGCTGAGTCTCCTTTCAGAGGGTGCAATCCATATTGTCAATAGGTCTGGAGGATCTAGTTTGTCTCTTGATGCCGGGTCTAAGGTGCATATGCCGATGAAAACTCGGGAAATTGTGAATAGTGTCTCTAGGCCTCACTGATTTGGAATGTGGGGCTGTACTGATGTCAATCTGTCGCTTAGTCTCTCCTCGAAGGTAGCACCATGAAAAAGGAAGTAATCCGCTGAGGGGAGACTGGTCTAGTGGGTCTCTGAATAAAATGATCACAAAACTTAAGATCTTCCTATATATATAAAGCCAAGCATCTTTGGTCCTCATATCTGAAAAAGTCAAAAAGAGTCTGTGTCCTCCTAAATAGGCAGTAAAACCTCCTTCTGATCTCATAGTAAATGGGACAACGAAAGATGAAGTGCTCCTCGGACTCCGTCTCCTGGATGCTGCATAACTAACAAATCCTGTTTGCTCAATCTATCTGGTGATCTATCTCAATCCTAAGCTTGTGAGACCCCACTCAAAATTGTTCTAATGGAATGCGAAGAGAGTGCATCCAGTGGCGGACTGTATATTGTGGATGAATGATAAGCCCATCACTCAACTCCAAGAAGTGCTCTGCATAAAATGCCATCTTAGGGCGTAACCCCCCAGGGGGTTTACCCAAGTAGTATGGATAAACTGTCTATAGATATCATCCCTAATAATCCGGTTCAACTCCTGTCTAGTGGGTAGAAGATGAGCTAGTGCATCCAAGGCGTACATAAATGGAGGAAGTCAGTCCATTTTGATTCCCATAGACTCTAGTAGATCAGAAACTCCTGTATACCAACAATGTCCACGAGTTGAAGGAGCTGAGAGCAAGATTCTCTGAAGAACAATATGCTAAGCATGGCTATCTGTCATGTCCACTCACAGAATCAACAAACCTCCGTATGCGATGTATGAAAGTGATTAGATCAAATATAGTCTCCAATCGGAAGGATCGCGCTCTAAAATCTGCAAGAATAATGTGTTGGGGAACTATTTGCTTACATCTGATCATGTGGTGAAGGAGATGGGTTTGGACCCCCTCAAGAACAGTGCAATCACCCTCATGTAGAGAGGGCCCCAAACTACAAATCCATAGAGAAATGTGGGTCTGATAAGTGTATCCATGAGTGACATCTTGGAAGAGATATCCTGAAAGTGATGCCAAAAACATTGTCGTTCAAGGATAGCTAAAAAACCATAACCTTTGTTTATTCTAGGTTGGAGTGCCTACTTCAAGCTAAAATGTGGACCAGAAAATTGTACTCCTTGATAAGTATAGGAAGTGGTAATCTCCACCTCCTTTCCTCTGAAAAAGAAATGGAGGTGGGAGGTCTTCAAGCCATTAAATACCATGACCTTGGTTTTCCAAAAATTAATGGTCAGCTATTGGAGATCACAAAAGAGAGCCAAAGCATCCAACTGCCACTGTAAGCCCTCAGAAGAAGAGGCTAGGAGAACCACATCGTCTGCAAACAAGAGGATAGAAATTAGAACCTGGGGAAGAAGACACCCATCACTAGCTTGAATATGTTCATGAAGAAAGGTCTCTAACTCATCAATGGATATCCCAAATAAGGTTGGGGACAAAGGGCATCCTTGCTTGATCCCAATGGTACTTCTAATAAAGTCTGAAATCGCATTAACCGTGTGGAGACGACCAAGAACTTTCTCGTATAATCTCATAATCGCTGCCAAGAGGGTCTCAGAAATGCCAATATTCCCAAGTCTCTAGAAAAGTGCCTCTCTCGGAACAGAATCAAATGCTTTCCAAAAGTCTACAAACAACGATAGACTTTGGATGAGTGATGACATGCCTCCTCAATAATGGCCCAGAATGTGTGTCCAACCATGATCGTCTTGTACTTATTAGGATTTGAGTAGGACCCTGATTTGTTCAGCTAACAAAATGAATAATACAAAGATATATTTATACGAGTTCATATGCTCGTAATAGGAGAACTAGTTAACAAGAATCCCTAGATAATAGGATCATAACAATATATTAGTCGTATCTTACCCAACCAACAAACATCCTAAATAATATGTGAGTCATTTTATAGCATAACAACCTCACGTTTACAATTTATTTAGATTATGGTGAATTGACCACCATATTTATTCTAACATATTTGCATAGCAACCACTCAGAAATACCATGAAAAGCATGTGCATAGAACATGGATATGAAACCTCTAGCATAGGTAAATATGTAATCATGCACAAAGTAATGTTTTTGGTTTTTTGTATCTTGTAATGTTTTTTTTAAATTTTATTTAAAGAGGCTAGGAACATCATAATGAATGGTTCATAAGGCACAACACTTGCTGAAGGTTTTGCAAATGGGTGTCGCAAGATAAGTGTGATTGATTGTGGGAGAACTCTATGATTTAGGGTGCTTGAACTGGTAGTACTAGGATAGGTGACCTCCTGGGGAGTCTTAGTGCTTCACCCCGGTGAGCATCACCTAGATGCAATGAGTGCTGAGTGGACCATTCATACCCTCATGAGAGATGGGTTCTTGTGAACCACTACTCGTGAAATATGGGTTGACATAGGTTGACTCGAAACTACGTAGTTGAATCCCAAAATCATATACATAATTTGATGCATTGTGGAAAAGCTACTACTTAAATACATTTAAAGAGCTAGGGAGCTCCATAATGAATGGTTCATAGGGCACAATGCTTGCTGAAGGTTTTGCAAATGGGGTTGCAAGCTAAGTGTGATTGATTGTGGGAGAAACTCCATGATTAAGTGTGCTTGAGCTGGAGTAGTATTGGGATGGGTGACCTCCTGGTAAGTTTTGGTGCTTCACTAATGTGAGCATCACCTAGATGCAATGAGCGTTGAGTGGACCATTCATACTCATGAGGGATGGGTTCTTGCGAACTACTCGTGAAATATGGGTTGATGTAAGTTGACTCAAAACTACACAGCTGAATCTCAAAATCATGTCCACAATTTGATGCATTGAGAAAAAACTACCACTTAAATAAATTTAAAGAGCGAGGAAGCTCCATATCGAATGGTTCACGAGGCACAACACTTGTTGAAGGTTTTGCAAATGGAGTCACAAGCTAAGTGTGATTGATTGTGGGGGAAAGTTCATGATTAAGCACACTTGAGCTGGGGTAGTATTGTGTTGAGTGACCTTGGGGGAAGTCCCTGTGCTTCATCCTTGTGAGCATCACCTACATGTAATGAGTGCTGAGTGGACCATTCATACTCATGAGGGATGGGTTCTTGCAAAGACTATTCGTGAAATATGGGTCGACGTAGGTTGACTTGAAACTACGTAGCTGAATCCTAAAATCATATCCATAATTTGATGCACTACGAAAAAAATACCTCCTAAATAAATTTAAAGAGCTAGAGAGCTCTATAATGAATGGTTCATAAGGCACAACACTTGCTAAAGGTTTTGCAAGCTTATTGTGATTGATTGTGAGGTAAAGTCCATGATTAAGCGTGTCTGATCCAGAGTAGTATTGGGACGAGTGACCTCCTAGGAAGACTTGATGCTTCACCCCTGTGAGCATCACATAGATGCAATGAGTGTTGAGTGGACTATTCATAGTCTTGAGAGATGGGTTCTTGTGAACCATTGCTAGTGAAATATGGTTCAATGTAGGTTGACTTAAAACTACACAGTTGGACCCTAAAATCATATTCATAAAGTTTTTCTTGTTTTGTAATATAAGTTTACCTCATGGTGGGCCATGCATTAGTCATACATGTATAAATTAGGATAGTTATAATGTGACAAGGTGTAAAAGAAATGTAGGGCATAAGGACCAATCATTGTAGTAACACAAGGCACATATGTTGTGTTGCTCCCAATTGTAAGATAATGTCAATATGGTCCAATCATAAATATGGATGGCATGGTACCTAGGTGTAGACATCCTTTGATGAGGATGAATGTGTATGTATGGGACAACAACATGCTCCTTGGTGTATGCAAATACTTAAGTAGGATATGTCAATAAATGTATCATGTGTGAACACTAGTCATGTGTAGGGTATATGTATGATTGATTTTTGCATAGGCAATGTAAAAGCTCATGCAACACAAGGGTGTGATGGATTCCATACATTTAGGATATGCCAGTAAGACTCTTGAAGAGATAGATGTGGGTGCCATGCCCTTATAGGCAAATATATGGTCAATAAAATGCATAGGTGTGTATGATGCCCCAATAGGCAAATATTTATACGGATATTTAATTAGTAAAGCATGTGGGTGACAACATAGGGAGGCACAATGGCACATAAGAAGTGGAGAGCAAGGCTCACACAATCGGTAATAGAGGCCAAAGGCTACAACTGGGCTAAAATAGGTAGGCCCAATTGTGCAAAATAGAGGAATAAGATGAGTAGGATTCCAAGCAACCTACAACTTCCCTCAACACTCAATGCATGCTATGAAGAAAAGTTCCAGTGTATATGTTGTCATCATAGGCTTATGCAAGTGCTTAGAATGGGATCAACAATCAAATGGTCTAGGCTAGTGCAATATAGCAATCGACAAAAATCAAGTGGCTAGAAGAATGTTGATGAAAATAGAAGGCAAGTGCCAAGGCATCAGATCAATAAGATGGAAGAATGCAATCAATCTTTAGGAAGAAAGGCACATGTGGTGTACAACACATAAAGAAGCAAGTTATGTACAATAACAAGTGTTTGGTACAATAAGGATGTGTCGATGAACCACATGATGTGAGTTAGCAAGGCTACCTAATTATTCAGTATACAATGCCAGGATTTGAACTACATGATTCAGATGTAATGCTATCATATAAATGATTGTGAGATGTGTAATAATTAATTGTCATCGTCCGTAGGAGGGATGTGTATATAATTTGCTTGTTAAGCTATTGTAAACTATGTAGGAGTGTTAGGTTGTGAAGCTAAAAGCTTCACTGATGCAAACAGGGGAGGAGGTTGCTAAGAGGTTGCTGAGTTGCAGAGCAACCAGCGTCGGTCTGATCAGCCGACGTCGGTCAGATTAGTGAAGAGAAGCAACTGACGTCGGTCACCTCCAGGCAGATAGGGACCGACGTCGGTCGCATGTGCGGTTCAGAACTACGAGTGTTACGGACAATTAGTTAACGAACCGAGTGTTTGCATGTTAAGAGCCAATTTTAGACTTGAAGCTGCGGATCTAATTATTGTAATTAGATGTCTAATTAGTGTTTGCATGAGATCTATATAATAGACTCATGGGCTGTATTGTAATTTGTGCTAATTTGAGTTGAGCAAAGTTAACTCCTTCTGTGTGTGAAGTGAGCAAGGGTGTTCCTCCTAGTTCCACAGCAGTGCTAAGTGTGGGTGCTGGTTTTGGAGAATCGAAAGGGTTCTTCATGTATGTAGGATCTTGGTCAGCAGGGGTTGCAAGGCCACGTTTGGAGATCTACATGGTGTGTGTGTGTGCGAGGTCAAAGGAGATCTGCAGGTGACAGCAGAATCAAAGGTGACAGCAACACATCAAGAGCAAATAGAAGGCAAGGTAGTCCCTTCCAGGTAAGTAAGATCAGGTTGATCTGCAGGTGTATGTGGGTGCGGGATCCAGGTTTGCAGGTGTGCAGAACCAGATTGATTTGCAGGTGTGCAAGATCAGGGAGGACAGTAGCACAACAGGTAGCAAGATCAGGGGAGATCTACTTGGAGTACGTTGAGTACTTGGAGTGCGTGGAGCACTGGTGTACTGGCAGTAGTGGATACTGACTGGTTGGAGGTGAACACCAACTCTGTGTTTGAGTTGTGTGTTGGGACCGTAAGAGAGAGAGCTTTGAGGGAAGATTTACTATTTATGCCCTAGAGGTGTGTAAGGAAGAAGAACTGTGGCAATCTTCTTTGTTGTATTTCCTTCTGGAAGAGTATTAATACAATTGTGTATTGTCTCTCATATTTTGTGTTGTTTCTGAATTCTAATTACTTGTGTATTTTGGTTAATTTTCGCATATTAAGTTGCTTGGTAATCAATTGTGTGCTTCCATAATTCCCAACAAAGGCGGTGGTAGAGTCTTTGGTTGGGTGTCTAACAAGGAGTATGTTGTGGTATAACAATGGATCTTGGTTTTCAAGTCAATTTTACGATGCAAATGGTGAGGTGTTGTGTACCTTGAATGTAAAACTATAGGGGTTGGAAGTATAGGAGCTTTTGTGATGGATGGTGATATACTCGACTCAAATATAGTAGGTGCCTCATAGAATGGTGTTGATGATGGAGGATATGCTAGAATCACAATAGGATGAAGGATTTTTACCTTTTGTGGATTGCTAGTTTACATGTAATTTCTGAGGTGTAACAGGGCTCTCATAGGGTGAGCCATGTATGGTGCATACTTTGTTATTGTGCACAAATTTTATGCAATTTTGTAATGTCAAAGGTATCGTTCTCATTTGATTAAGCCAAGGGCATCCAATTAATAGATTATATTATCCAGTGTTTGGTATAACATAGAACCAAACTAGGTATGTTCGAGGACCAACTGTGAGTGGAAGAGTAATACCACCTAAGGGTGTGTGTTGATGACCATCATAATTGAGAAATGTTTTTGTTGTTTGAGGTAAATTTCATTTAGTATAACCTTGACGAGATAGGAATGACATGGAAATAAGGTTTTTGCTAGAACCATTATCAATCAAATAGAAGAACTATAGTTTACAATTTCATGTATGTATATAGAACCGTTGATTGATGGATCGTTCGGCATTTCATGGTCGTAAAATGTAATAGGAGGTGCTTGCCTTTTAGAGCTTGAAACTATGCCAATAATGTTATTAGTTTCATGTTTGGGTTGAATGTTAGATTGACATATAGATGTGGCCATGCAAATTGTTTTGCTTTGGAGCATTATGGTTTGTCTATGGATTGTTAAAGATTTGCAAGCATTGATTGGGCATTGTCCATCTATTGTAATGACATTCCTATCAATTAGGTCTTGCATCTTGTGTCGTAATTTTATGCACTTATTTGTTGCATGCCCTGAAGCATGATGGTAGTCACAAAATAGATTGGGGTTATAGTTTCTAGGTAGTGCTTGAATTTTATCTAGCTGAAATGGTTTAGGCAAAGTTATCATATTGCATTCAAGTAGCTTCTTTAAAACTTGCTGAGGTGTTTCTAATAATGTTGTAAATTGTTGCCTTTGGATAGGAGCTGGAAATGTGACTCTATCATGTGTTTGTGAAATTGTGTTAATAGTTGTGGCCTCATTAGTCTTAGGTTTAAATGCTGTTTTATCTTGATCTTTGGAGGTATTGGATGTAGGAATAGTAGATGAGTACTTCAACATGCTGAACTTCAATGTCACTCAAGGCATGACAAAGGTCCTCAAATGAATCATATGTATTAACCATAATCTTGTCTTTAAGAGGGTTAAGCAAACTATTTGAAAATATGTGTTGAGGTTCACTTTCAGGTAGTGTATGTGACATCTTGGTTAGCATGTTTTTAAACTTGAGCACATAGTCATCAATATGCACATTAGGTCCTTGTTTGACGGGCAATTTGTGAAAAAGTGAAATTTCGCCTCATGTTGATTGAAAAATGTAATAATAATCTACACATAGATCCTTCAAGTAAAGAATAGAACCAATCTAGGGCATATCGTGTGAGGCTCTTAGGAAACAATTTTGATCACAAGCAATTCTTTTGGGTGGCGTTCAATGCAGATGCAAAGAAAGCTTTAATGTGCAAAGATGGGTCCTCATGTCCATTGAATGTTGCAAGCTTAGGTATGTGAAATGATGGGAGAAAAGGACAAACGAGCACCTTTGGGGCGAAAGGTTTGTGTAATGTCTAAAGACGAAACCACATGGCTTGGCTTGCTAGATGTTGAGATATTTGTGACAAATGCCTTTGCATGCCATTAACTTGTTGCTGTACTACTGGATTAGTTAGATGCACCACTATATGTAGGGTTAACATTGGTATTAGCATGGGTGTTTATATGAAAAGGTGCTTTTGGATGATTGGCATCAGTATGTGAGGCATGGTTTCTGCTGCTGTTATATCCAAGACCAAGAAATTGAATGTATGCATTCATTGGAGGCACTTTGGTATTTGGGTTGTTAGGTGGAATCACATCAGGAATATAAGTACCCATCGAAGGAGGTGTAGGTGCTCTAGGTGGAAGCTTAGGAAGATTGGTCTCATGAGGAGCACTAGCCTCATCACCTATCTAGAAGGGATTGAGTCATTCAATGGAGGTTGCTCATTCAAAGAATCCTTGTTCCTAATTCGTTCATTATGGGATTCAGGAAGCAAATAGATCATAGCATCAAGCTCCTTAGGATTAATGAGCAGATTATTTATGGGTGTCAATTGTGTGTAATATGTTTGATCCAACATATTACATGCAATTGACACCTAGAAATAGTCTACTCAGTCTCATGGACTGTGAAAACATCAAAGCTGCTACTCCTTAGGATTGTTCGTAACATATTCTTCAAATTGCTTCTTAGTCATGTTTTAAAAAATCAAGTATGTCTGTTAAATTGGGTGGCACATTATTGGAAGCATTTTTATTGGTTCTATGCTCATTGGTATCATCTCTATTACTATTGTTTCCATCATATGAAGAGGCATGATCATGTATAGATGCCTCCTCATAGTATGCAATATCATTTTTATATGGAGGAGCATCTTGAGTGGGAGGGTCATTATAAAAGATTAGCATTTTGGGAGACCGAGTAGTGTGTAAAGGTAGTTGTATGAATTGACAAGTATCACCACTCAAGCTAGTACTATATCTAGTGGGGTTGGGAGATCTAGGCCTACTAGGCATAAAATATGAGTATGTAATTGCTCAAAGGAAGCAAAGAACAATTTTAGAAACCCTAGGTAACTTTTAAATAATGTAGGCACCTAAAAAGCAAATGGTAACTAGGGTTTGATCAAGTATGTAGAAAAATTAATGCAAATTAGAACTCAGTCACAAAACCCTAGGAAAATGAAGGTTTAAGAAACCCTAGGTTGTATGTAAGCAAGTGTTGGGGTTCACTATTTATGTTTTCCCTAATTCTATTTTAAATCAAAATAGGCTAAACAAATTGCACTAATGAATAGATCTAACAAGTATGGCATTAAAATACAAAACTCAGATCTACTCTAATGTCTAAATCAGGAACATAGTTCAAGTGTAGCATAACAATGATAATTGCACTGTAAAGAAGAGTGAATGAGCTAGAATTATCACACCTTAATTTATTTAAAAAAATCTGAACCTAGATTTGGAATGTGTAGACAATCAGTCACCTGTGTATAAAATCTAGATCTCTTAGGCAGACTCATTCCCTGTTACAATGATCATTGAGTCTGCCTTGGGTAGACTTGTCGTTGGGCTGATTCATGTGCTAGTCTGTTTGGGAGCACCGAGTCTAACCTACTCAAGGTTTTTGGATCTGTGCTTTTTAGGGCTGCTTCATTGTGTGATGGGGTTCTATCATGTTCTAGTTTATTTTCACTTATTACAAAAAATGCTTCTTCAACTTTTTCCTAAGTGAAGTTACTTACATTAAACCTCCCCTGCTAATTATTAGACTCACCTATAAGGGATAGTCTTAAAATATCTTTCCACGTCTGCGTCTGAACTCCTTAGCATCTAGCGTCTGAACAAACTTTGTGTCTGGAACACCCTCCGCGCTTTGTACGATCATCATCTTCATTTCGTGTTCATTGACGCTTGCATTTCCCTGTTGAGTCTTCCTGGGATTTCATCTTCCTCATTGAGACCCATGAGTGCCATGAACGCGTCCTCCCTCCAATCATGAAGTACTCGTGGGTTTTGGCTTCTCACTGTGATACGCTCAGATCAAGTTGTGTCTATGGTTTAGGTGGTGCAGATTGCCTCATTCACAATGGCTTTAGGCTTAGAGTTTCACTGATGTCTTCTGATGTCCACTCTAGATACATGTGGCTACAGGTTCAGGGAGGTCCACCTTCTTTTGAGGATATCTTCATAGTTGTATGCTACTTCCACCCCACCACATCTCCTTTCATCATTCGCGTTGATGGGGACCTGTACCTTGATCTCTATCCAAAGATCTCTTAATACTCCACTGTTGGTGATTTCATTCTTTTGGGTGAATTTATTGCCCGTAAGGGAAACTACTGGTCACATATTCATGATCTTACACATGATGAGTTATATCTTCATGAGTTGGATAGAGAGGAGTTTGGTTTACAGGGAGCCTTTGCTGAGAGGATTTCTACGGTTATGGCCTATGGGAGACCCTTCTCTAGTTTGGTGAATCTCAAATCCTCCACATTCACAATGGGCTTCCTCACTCCCTCGACTTCGGTAAATTCATTTGTTTTCCCCATGGAGGTGGTGCGAGCATTGCAGACTATGTTCTCACTAGCAGATCCCTCATCCCCCACATTTGTGGCTTCCTTATTTCTGCTCAACTCCTACTTGTTGACAATGATGTCCTTATGTTCATCCTCCATATTGGTTCTCATCCCTCTCCACACCTCGCTCCCTCTACTACCCCGACCCTCAACACTAATCATACCACAATCCACCTTGATGGTGACTACACCTTTGACTATGCTGCCTGTTTCTCCCTTCTTATGTCCGGATTTTACTCCCTCCCTCTTCCCACAATTGATTCCATATATGAGTTCTTACGTCAAACCATTTAGGTCGCTGCCCTTGACTCTATCCCAACATTGTACATTACTCCAGATCTCCTACTTGCCATGGGGCCTACCCCTTGAATTGGTGATATGATGATCAACGTAATTCCCTTCATTAGAGACTTCAGTTTTCCCTAACCCATGACCCATCCTCCTTACCCACCCTCCATTGGGAGTACTGTTTTCTTCTTCGACGTAAGAAATGCAAGTTTTTTGCATCTAGATGGCTTACACTCCTTGCTGATCTCCGCCACTCACCTAAGACATTTTGGCATACTTTTTTCAAGAGAAAAACCACACTTTTAGACATCACCTCTAAAGCATGGGTCTTCTATGCTAGCTCTCTCTATGATATTCTAGACTATCTTGTTGCCATTGCCCCCACTCCACCATCCTCCTTTGTTTTCTCTTCTTCTGTCAAGAGATCTATTTGAAACCATGCATCAACAAAGCAACTGATTGCGAAGGTCTCAAAGCCGAGTTCATCAAATATGGTTTGGATTCCCTTGCCTTTCCCCTTGCCATGCTCTTTAATGAGTTGGTGTGTTCAAGCTTCCATCAGTCATTGTGCCAACACATGATTATCCCGATCCATAAGTCTGCAAATTTCTCTATCCCTGGAAACTCTAGGAACATTATCATTGGGCATACATTTTTCAAACTTTATGTCAATGTTAGACATGTAGGTGTCAAAGTATTTGAAAAGGAATAGTATCAGAGCTAGGGGGTAGGGAGGCTCAAGAGGGACTACTTGACTATTGACCACATCTTTACACTTAGAGCTATTATTGAAGAATTTTGTCATAGGTCTTCCAAAATCTTTTGTTGTTTTGTTAACTTCAAGAAAGCCTTTGTAATATCCCTTTTACTAAATCACTGCAATATGCTTAATCGCTGCTATTAAATCTCTGCCATTAAATCGTTGCACTCAAAGAGGAGTGCCACACTCAAGGGAAGAAATCGTTGTCATTAAGGGAGCATTAGGATATTTCATTAATTAATAACAACATTAATTATTAATTAATTAATTAATTAGTAGTTAGCATTCATTTGACGAAAGGTCACAATCCTTGGAGAAGACATGTCATTTGATGAAAGGTTACAATCCTTGGAGAAGACATGTCGTTTGGTGGAACGCTATGAAGGTATTTATATTTAGCATTTGGTGAGAAGGAAAGTCTTTCATCCAATTATGTATTAAATATATAACTTGTATAAGTAGTCGCTTTACAATGGCTTTTTAAAGATGTAACTATTGTCAACTTGGAGCTGTGCCTTGATTCGAGAACGTGCGCGAAACGGCCAGTCCTCTATCTAGCTGAAACAATGGGATCTTCTCATGAGGGTGGGTGCCTCAATAGTGAGAAGAACCTCCAGAGAAGGCTGGTTCCTGTATGATGTATCAATGAAGATTCCTACTCTATGCTACTGACTACCATGGAAAAGGGAGAAAGAAAACTTAAAGGGGAAATCCTACCTAAAAGGGGGTGATACACCAGAATTATGATCCTGCTCAGCCTGGAACCTTGAACACTGAACGAAAAAGAGATAAGGAAGACCTTAGACTTCAAATTAATCACTTGTGCATAAGTATTTCATGCAGAGGTTCGATCTAATAACTAAAACCTGAGGGAAAACGATGGAGAGAGGTCCGATACAAGACACTTTGCAGCCACCTAACATCCACTTACAATTTCAGCAAAAGACAATAAAGAACACTTTAACATGACCTGCACAAGGATAATATAGCAACTAGGTATGAAACAGAATTTGGGAAGGGAGAGAACTCTACTACTTATGCAAATTGCTAAAGAAGTATACACTATGCCAACACTTGAAATCTAAAAGTATAGTCCTTATTGATCGAAGAGGTTACACAACTCACCAATGGCAGAGTCTGGTTTAACCTAGAGAGATTGCATTATTTTTTTTAATCAAGGCTGAAAACCATTATATAGCAAATTACAAGAGGCCAAAGATAAGCGTATAAACTTGAAGAGAAAGATTTACTTTTGTTAACTCCAAGCTTTACTTGGCCTTAAAATAAAATATATTTTTCTTCTGTCTTTGCATGAAGTTTATTCACTTGATGAAGCGAACTTATCTTTGTTATGAACCGCCCACCTCCTTTTGCATGGAAATCTTCTAGTGGATGCGGCGTTTGATCAATTAGTCAACTCTAAATCTGGAATAGTCAACTCTTTGTTCGAACTCGGAACCCCTGTTGAAGCTGATTTAGACTTTCGAATGCATGGGCTGAATGGAGACGAACAAGTCTTTAATAATCAGTCAACTGAAACTTTGACCGATGTTTGAAAATAGCTCCGATGTTCGAAAATAGCTCTAACGTTCGAAAATAGCTCCAACGTTTGCATGTATTTCGTTCTAATTTTGATCGTGTCTATTTCTGGTAGGATTTCATATTCAATTCTTCGTCGGACTATCTATTTTCTGTTCCTTTTGCACAGTCGGCTTTCATTTATTTCGGATTTTTTGCTACCTTTTTAAATTTCAACGGTTACTTCCTGCAGGAAAAAATTGACGGCCTGCAGGACGTCACCGGAAACTGTCATATTCTCTTCGAAAAAAAATTCGGGCTTATTTCTGTCATTTTTCTCTGTCGGCCCTTTTGTATTGGTCACTGAGTCATATTTTGGCAGTTTATTCTCTTGATTGTCTAAGCTTTATTTCTTGCAGCGTTTCTGTTTTGAATGCCTCCGTGGACACTTCCGAATTTCTTCGGACTTTTTGTGCGAAGGAATTCCTTCGGACAAAAGTCCGAAGAAATTCATACCCTTAGTTTCTCCGTCTTTCAAAGCTTTTTTGCAACTTATTTGACTTTTCCCGGGATTTCTGCTGTGTCGGGATTTCTGCTGTGTAGGTCATTCCGAATTTCTTCGGACAAAAAGTCCGAAGGATTCCAATTGTCTTTTCAAAACTTTGCCTTTTTGAAAAGTCCAGGGTCTTCTTTATATGTTTGACTTGTCTTGAGCCTCTTTCGAATTCCTTTGGACTTTTTGTCTGAAGGAATTCCTTCGGACAAAAGTCCGAAGGATATATCATTCTCTTTGCCTTAGCTTTTATGAAATGCCTTTCGAGATTCCAATGTGTCCTCCGCCAGCCAGTCCAAGTGTCCTTCGTAGTCCACGTGTCATCCAACAGTCCAGGTGTCAGTCCACGTGGCCTCCAGCAGTGCCCTTCAGAAAAATTGGAGGCACTCGGAATTTTTGCAATGGTCATTGATTTTTGATCTTCCTCCTGCTCGAAGGGTAGGTGCCCTTCGGGAATATTGTGTCTCTTCCGAAGGGTATTCTGCCCTTCGAAACTCTTGAAACTGTCTTTTCTGAAAAAATTCTTGGCTTCTTTGTGCAGACTTTCTGTCTTTTGGTCCTTCGAATTTCCTCGAACTATTTGTCCGAAGGAATTCCTTCGGACAAAAGTCTGAAGGATATCCCTTCTTCCTCCTAAGTGCTTTACTGAGTGAGTCCTTAGAATTTTTTTATTGAGCGCGTAGAAAATTGCCTGCCTGAGTCCGTAGAAAATTTCCTCTGAGTGAGTCTTTAGAACCAGCAAAGGAAAACAATGCATTCTTCCTTCCTTGGCTAGAGACGATAACTTTCCAAGTGGCAAAAAATCTGACTCGTGAAAGATTTGTCAACATTCTGGCGACTCAGTTGGGAAGCATGCCTGCTATGTTTGAGGACCCAAGCCATGTATAAATGCTATATGAATCCCAGATGGTGAATCTGATCTCTTATTGAAAATCTTCTCTGATCGTTGCTGTAATAACCTCCTTCAAAAGAAGGGAAACACACGAAAGAAGAAAAAACTAACTAAAAAGCAAATGTGCAAACAAGCACTTATTGAACAAAACTGAAGCAAACTACTGTGCTTGAACAACACTTGGAGGAAAGTAAAAACAATTAAAATAACCTAGTTAACCATGATAGGGCCGATTTGCCTGGATCAAATGGAAAATTCTTGAACTCGCTCCTTTCGAGAGATGGTACAATTTGCAAAGCAGGTTGTTTTTTAGTTATAACTTCAGATGAGGCATTTGCCTTGTTGACCAACTGTATTAGCATCTTCCCAAATGGGTCATCAACAACAAACCAGTCACCAACAAAGACAAACTCACAAAGTATTTCCTGATCGTTTTCAGATTGCTTGTCATCTATCACCATGTCAAGTGATACCCCATCTATGCATGCCTTTTGAGTGACCACATCCTTCTTATTTACTGCTGCAAGTTCATCTAGCTCTTCAAGGAGCTTTGGGCATGCAACTCCATCTGTATTGTGACCTTGAATAGGTGATTCTTGATCAAGCTTTGAATAAACATGCCCTTCAATAGCCAACATATCTGTACAAAGCTCTTCAATCTCTGGTAGAGGCTCAAGGTACAGCTGCCAATCATCTTTTTGTTCCTCATTTTGATCTATTTGAATTGAATCCGTTGTCATGCTATCTGGATCCTTCTCAATAGGAGATCCCTGTAACTCATGTATGACTTCAATTTGTACCAGCTCCTCTTGAAGTTCCTCTATATCAAGATCAGTCTTCTCACTCTCGACTATAACTAGATGCTCAATTACAACCTCAGGAGAAGTATTAATAGGAAATTCCTCCTCAAACACTTGTGAAGCATCCTCTACATGTTCTGCAAGAACTTGACCTGTAGCTGCGACCTCTTTCTCGATACTCCGAAGAACAGGGTCTTCTTGAGGAAGGGTGATGGCGGAAGGGTGATGAAATTCATTTATTTTAGAGGGAAAATGAAGCATGGGAGATTGATCATGATTAGATTTTGGAATCTTGAGGGCAATGGAATTCTCTAGGGAGTTTTGGAGGGGAGGACAAGAGAAATTCTTAAAGACGTTCGTATTTTGCTCCTTCCACTTAGCCATTACCTCATCAAAGTTTGGAACCTGCTTGTCCTCCTAGACAACCTGAGCTTGAGAGATAATTGGTGAGGTAATGATGGGACTATAGGAAGGTCTAGTCTCATAAATAGTCACTTGAATAGGCTTTTGGATATGCTCCTGGATAGGCTTTTGAATAGGCTTTTGATTCCAACTAGGAAGCTCCCTTGGCGCACACTGGGGATGGTTAAGAACTTCGAGAGAATAAGAAGCACCATAGCCTTTTGTAGACAATTCGTTTAACTCGATTCTTTGCCTTTCCCAAGCCTCCATCTTTTTTAATGCGAGAATACATAGTCCATTTATCTCTTCTGGATCATTAGACACATTTCGAAATATAGACCATTTACTTCCTCATACTGAGAGTTAGAACAAACCTTTCTTGCATATGCCAGTATTCTGAGCTCTATTTCATTCATTTTTTCTTGAAGGCAATACTGCTCATATGCAACATCATAACCATATGGGGAAGATGAAATCCGGTCCTGAGACTGATATGGCTCACGAGGAAGGTAAGAGTCATGCTCTTGATAATAAGGATTATGAGAAACTTGATAAGGCTCAACATAGCTTTGATAGTAGCCTTGATAAGGCTGATTAGGCTCATAGATATCATGACCAGGCTGGGATGATCCCTCATTGCGCTGATAAGGAAATATACCATAGGAATTCTCTCCATACATAGCCATCAAAATTCATTCACGATAATAAAAGTAGACTTACATGGAAGCTGCCCTGAACTATTAGAAGCAACTGCTTGAGCTTGGAGTCACCGAATACTTCTTGAAGAACACTGCTGTAACTGTGGTTTCATTTAAACCAGGAAAAATGGGCCCCATCGGGTGTGCCAAAAACTGTTGTCAACCTGGAGCTACGCCCTAATTCGAAGACGTGCGCAAAACAGCCAGTCCTCTATCCGGCTGAAACAATGGGATCTTCTCACGAGGGTGGGTGCCTTAATAGTGAGAAGAAGCTCCAAAGAAGGCTGGTTCTTGTATGATGTATCAATGAAGATTCCTACTCTACGCTGTTGACTACCATGGAAAAGGGAGAAAGAAAACTTAAAGGGGAAATCCTACTTAAAAGGGGGTGATACACCAGAATTATGATCCTACTCAGCGTGGAACCTTGAACACTGAACGAACAAGAGAGAAGGAAGACCTTAGACTTCAAATTAATCACTTGTGCATAAGTATTTCATGCAGAGGTTCGATCTAATAACTAAAACTTGAGGGAAAACGATGGAGAGAGGTCCGATACAAGACACTTTGCAGCCACCTAACATCCACTTACAATTTCCGCAAAAGACAATAAAGAACACTTTAACATGACGTGCACAAGGATAATATAGCAACTAGGTATGAAACAAAATTTGGGAAGGGAGAGAACTCTACCACTTAGGCAAATTGCTGAAGAAGTATACACTATGCCAATGCTTGAAATCTGAAAGTACAGTCCTTATTGATCGAAGAGGTTACATAACTCACCAATGGCAGAGTCTGGTCTAACCAAGAGAGATTGCATTATTTTTTTTAATCAAGGCTGAAAACCATTATATAACAAATTACAAGAGGCCAAAGATAAGCGTATAAACTTGAAGAGAAAGATTTACTTTTGTTAACTCCAAGCTTTACTTGGCCTTAAAATAAAATATATTTTTCTTTTGTCCTTGCATGAAGCTTATTCACTTGATGAAACGAACTTATCGTTGTTATGAACCGCCCACCTCCTTTTGCATGGAAATCTTCTAGTGGATGCGGCGTTTGATCAATTAGTCAACTCTAAATCTGGAATAGTCAACTCCTTGTTCGAACTCGAAACTCCTGTTGAAGCTGATTTAGACTTTCAGATGCATGCTCTGAATGGAGACGAACAGGTCTTCAATAATCAGTCAACTGAAACTTTGACTGATGTTTGAAAATAGCTCCGATGTTCGAAAATAGCTCTAACGTTCGAAAATAGCTCCAACGTTTGCATGTATTTTGTTCTAATTTTGATCGTGTCTATTTCCAACAGGGTTTCATATTCAATTCTTTGTCGGACTATCTATTTTCTGTTCCTTTTGCACAGTCGGCTTTCATTTATTTCGGATTTTCTGCTACCTTTTTAAATTTCAACGGTTACTTCCTGCAAGAAAAATTTGACGGCTTGCAGGACGTCATCGAAAACTGTCATATTCTCTTTGGAAAATTTTCTCAGGGTTATTTTTGTCATTTTCCTCTCTCGGCCCTTTTGTATTAGTAGCTGAGTCATATTCTGGCAGTTTATTCTCTTGATTGTCTAAGGTTTATTTCTTGCGAAATTTTTGTTTTGAACGGCTCCGTGGACACTTCCGAATTTCTTCAAACTTTTTGTCCGAAGGAATTCCTTCGGACAAAAGTCCGAAGAAATTCATACCCTTAGTTTTTCCGTCTTTCAAAGATTTTTCGCAACTTCTAAGACTTTTCCCGCGATTTCTGCTTTGTGTCGGTATTTTTGCTGTCTGTAGGTCATTCCGAATTGCTTCAGACAAAAAGTCTGAACGATTCCAATTGTCTTTGCAAAACTTTGCCTTATTGAAAAGCCTGGGGTCTTCTTTATATGTTTGACTTGTCTTGAGCCTCTTCCAAATTCCTTCGGACAAAAGTCCGAAGGATATATCATTCTCTTTGCCTTAGCGTTTATGAAATGCCTTTCCAGATTCCAATGTGTCCTCCGCCAGCCAGTCCAGGTGTCCTTCGTAGTCCACGTGTCATCCAACAGTCCAGGTGTCAGTCCACATGGCCTCCAACAGTGCCCTTCGGAAAAATTGGTGGCACCCGGACTTTTTGCAACGGTCACTGATTTTTGATCTTTCTCCTGCCCGAAGGGTAGGTGCCCTTCGGGAATATTGTAAGTGTCCCTTCCAAAAGGTATTCTGCGCTTCGAAACTCTTGAAACTGTCTTTTCCGAAAACATTCTTGGCTTCTTTGTGCGGATTTTCTGTCTTGTGGTCCTTCGAATTTCCTCGGACTATTTGTCCGAAGGAATTCCTTTGGACAAAAGTCCGAAGGATATCCTTTCTTCCTCCTAAGTGCTTTACTGAGTGAGTCCTTAGAATTTTTTTACTGAGTGCATAGAAAATTGCCTGCCTGAGTCCGTAGAAAATTTCCTCTGAGTGTGTCCTTAGAATTAGCAAAGGAAAACAATGCATTCTTCCTTCCTTGGCTAGAGACGATAACTTTCCAAGTGGCAAGAAATCTAACTTGTGGAAGATTTGTCAACATTCTGGCGACTCAGCTGGGAAGCATGCCTGCTATGCTTGAGGATCCAGGCCATGTATAAACGCTATATGAATCCCAAATGGTGAATCTGATCTCTTATTGAAAATCTGCTCTGATTGTTGCTGTAATAACCTCCTCCTTCAAAAGAATGGAAACACACGAAAGAAGAAAAAACTAACTAAAAAGCAAATGTGCAAACAAGCACTTATTGAACAAAACTGAAGCAAACTACTGTGCTTGAACAACACTTGGAGGAAAGTAAAAACAATTAAAATAACCTAGTTTACCATGATAGGGCTGATTTGCCTGGATCAAATGGAAAATTCTTGAACTCGCTCCTTTCAAGAGATGGTACAATTTGCAAAGCAAGTTGTTTCTTAGTTATAACTTCAAATGAGGCATTTGCCTTGTCGACCAACTGTATTAGCATCTTCCCAAATGGGTCATCAACAACAAACCAGTCACCAACAAAGACAAACTCACAAAGTATTTCCTGATCGTTTTCAGATTGCTTGTCATCTATCACCATGTCAAGTGATACCCCATCTATGCATGCCTTTTGAGTGACCACATCCTTCTTGTTTACTGCTGCAAGTTCATCTAGCTCTTCAAGGAGCTTTGGGCATGCAACTCCATCTGTATTGTGACCTTGAATTGGTGATTCTTGATCAAGCTTCGAATAAACATGCCCTTCAATAGCCAACATATCTGTACAAAGCTCTTCAATCTCTGGGAGAGGCTCAAGGTACAGCTGCCAATCATCTTTTTGTTCCTCATTTTGATCTATTTGAACTGAATCCGTTGTCACGCTATCTGGATCCTTCTCAATAGGAGATACCTGTAACTCATGTATGACTTCAATTTGTACCAGCTCCTCTTGAAGTTCCTCTATATCAAGATCAATCCTCCCACTCTCGGCTATAACTGGATGCTCAATTACGACCTCAGGAGAAGTATTAATAGGAAATTCCTCCTCAAACACTTGTGAAGCATCCTTTACACGTTCTGCAAAAACCTGCCCTGTAGCTGCGACCTCTTTCTCGATACTCTAAAGAACAGGGTCTTCTTGAGGAAGGGTGATGGCGGGAGGGTGATGAAATTCATTTATTTTGATAGGGAAAATGAAGCATGGGAGATTGATCATGATCAGATTTTGGAATCTTGAGGGCAATGGAATTCTCTAGGGAGTTTTGGAGGGGAGGAAAAGAGAAATTCTTAAAGACGTTTGTATTTTGCTCCTTCCACTTGGCCATTACCTCATCAAAGTTTGAAACCTGCTTGTCCTCCTGGACAACCTGAGCTTGAGAGATAATTGGTGAGGTAATGATGGGATTATAGAAAGGTCTAGTCTCATAAATAGTCACTTGAATAGGCTTTTGGATATGCTCCTAGATAGGCTCTTGAATAGGCTTTTCATTCCAACTAGGAAGCTCCCTTGGCGCACACTGGAGATGGTTAAGAACTTCGAGAGAACAAGAAGCACCATAGCTTTTTGTAGACAATTCGTTTAACTCGATTCTTTGCCTTTCCCAAGCCTCCATCTTTTCTAATGCGAGAATACATAGTCCATTTATCTCTTCTGGATCATTAGACACATTTCGAAATACACCATTTACTTCCTCATACTGAGAGTTAGAACAAACCTTTCTTGCATATGCCAGTATTCTGAGCTCTATTTCATTCATTTTTTCTTGAAGGCAATACTGCTCATATGCAACATCATAACCATATGGGGAAGATGAAATCCGGTCCTGAGACTGATATGGCTCACGAGGAAGGTAAGAGTCATGCTCTTGATAATAAGGATCATGATAAACTTGATAAGGCTCAACATAGCTTTGATAGTAGCCTTGATAAGGCCGATTAGGCTCATAGATATCATGACCAGACTGGGATGATCCCTCTTGGGCTGATAAGGAAATAGACCATAGGAATTCTCTCCATACATAGCCATCAAAATTCATTCACGATAATAAAAAGACTTACATGGAAGTTGTCCTGAACTATTAGAAGCAACTGCTTGAGCTTGGAGTCACCGAATACTTCTTGAAGAACACTGTTGTAACTGTGATTTCATTTAAACAAGGAAAAATGGGTCCCACCGGGTGTGCCAAAAACTGTTGTCAACCTGGAGCTATGCCCTGATTCGAAGATGTGTGCGAAACGGCCAGTCCTCTATCCAGCTGAAACAATGGGATCTTCTCATGAGGGTGGGTGCCTCAATAGTGAGAAGAACCTTCAGAGAAGGTTGGTCCCTGTATGATGTATGAATGAAGATTCCTACTCTATGCTGCTGACTACCATGGAAAAGGGAGAAAGAAAACTTAAAGGGGAAATCCTACCTAAAAGGGGGTGATACACCAGAATTATGATCCTACTCAGCGTGGAACCTTGAACACTGAACAAACAAGAGAGAAGGAAGACCTTAGACTTCAAATTAATCACTTGTGCATAAGTATTTCATGCAGAGGTTCGATCTAATAACTAAAACTTGAGGGAAAATGATGGAGAGAGGTACGATACAAGACACTTTGCAGCCACCTAACGTCCACTTACAATTTCAGCAAAAGACAATAAAGAACACTTTAACATGACCTGCATAAGGATAATATAGCAACTAGGTATGAAACAGAATTTGGGAAGGGAGAGAACTCTACCACTTATGCAAATTGCTGAAGAAGTATACACTATGCCAACGCTTGAAATCTGCAAGTACAGTCCTTATTGATCGAAGAGGTTACACAACTCACCAATGGCAGAGTCTGGTCTAACCAAGAGAGATTGGATTATTTTTTTTAATCAAGGCTGAAAGCCATTATATAGCAAATTACAAGAGGCCAAAGATAGGTGTATAAACTTGAAGAGAAATATTTACTTTTGTTAACTCCAAGCTTTACTTGGCCTTAAAATAATATATATTTTTCCTCTGTCCTTGGATGAAGCTTATTCACTTGATGAAGCAAACTTATCTTTGTTATGAACCGCCCACGCTGCATAGTCAACTAGAAAATTTCTCGGGCTTATTTCTAGTTGACTAATTTTCTCGGTCTTATTTCTATTATTTTTCTCTGTCGGCCCTTTTGTATTGGTTGCTGAGTCATATTCTGGCGGTTTATTCTCTTGATTGTCTACGCTTTATTTCTTGCGGCCTTTTTGTTTTGAACGCCTCCATGGACACTTCCGAATTTCTTCAGACTTTTTGTGCGAAGGAATTCCTTTGGACAAAAGTCCGAAGAAATTCATACCCTTAGTTTTTCCGTTTTTCAAAGCTTTTTCGCAACTTCTTTGACTTTTCTCGAGATTTCTGCTGTGTCAGGATTTCTGCTGTGTAGGTCATTCCGAATTCCTTCAGACTTTTGTTTGAAGGAATTCCTTCGGACAAAAAGTCTGAAGGATTCCAATTGTCTTTGCAAAACTTTGCCTTTTTGAAAAGTCCGGGGTCTTCTTTATATGTTTGACTTGTCTTGAGCCTCTTCCGAATTCCTTCGGACAAAAGTCCGAAGGATATATCATTCTCTTTGCCTTAGCTTTTATGAAATGCCTTTCAGGATTCCAATGTGTCCTCCGCCAGCCAGTCCAGCTGTCCTTCATAGTCCACGTGTCATCCAGCAGTCCATGTGGCCTCTAGCAGTGCCCTTCGGAAAAATTGGAGGCACCCGGACTTTTTGCAACTGTCACTGATTTTTGATCTTCCTCCTGCCCGAAGGGTAGGTGCCCTTCAGGAATATTGTAAGTGTCCTTTCCAAAGGGTATTCTGCGCTTCAGAACTCTTGAAACTGTCTTTTTCGAATTTTTTTTTGGCTTCTTTGTGCGGACTTTCTGTCTTGTGGTCCTCCGAATTTCCTCGGACTATTTGTCCGAAGGATATCCCTTCTTGCTCCTAAGTGCTTTACTGAGTGAGTCAGATTTTTTTACTGAGCGCGTAGAAAATTCCCTGCCTGAGTCCGTAGAAAATTTCCTGAGTGAGTCCTTAGAATTAGCAAAGGAAAACAATGCATTCTTCTTTACTTGGCTAGAGACGATAACTTTCCAAGTGGAAAAAAATCTGACTCATGGAAGATTTGTCAACAGTAACCTCTTAATTGCGTAACCCAGATACAAGGTTGAAAATCCTTTTTATCGAACCCAAGGACAAAACCCCTTGTGGTGTAATTTTGTAATATGCGAAATCCGTATGCAAAGATAAACAATTAATCCAACTTGACTTTATTATTATTTAAATTATTATTTTATAAAATATTATTTTAAAAAGGAATTTCGAGAAAACCAAATTAATGTAAAATATTCTGATTTTGAATATTACAGTGGTATCAGAGCTGTTTTTCTTGCCAACCTGTGAACCATGGGGTCACTACATAAGGAAATTATGGACAGTTTCGAGTCGTACAATGCCCTTTCAGCAGAGATTCGAAAAGAAATCTCTTTTTCAGACTTTTTGCAGTTGAAAGAGTTATGGAATAGAAACAGACACTATAAGGAAGACAAGTTCGTGAGTCATAGTTATGACAGCTCAGAATATGAAGAGAAATTCAATTTTCAAGAGGTTGTAGAAGAAAGGAAAACAAGAAAATCAATAGTGAATGTATCTCCTTCTGGCAATGGTAGTGAGATGGATGAAAATTGGAGAGAGGATGAAGGTTACATGCTACACAAATTCCAAAGAAGTATTCCTCACGATTTAGATAATAACAATCTTAATAAATGTCAGAAAATAACTGAAATAGTAGTTGACAATGCTAATCTTAACCATAACAACAAGTACTCTTATCAAGCGGCTGAGACTAAATATAGTGATTTTGGTAAGCTTAAGAGTAGGTCTAAGAAGACAAAGGAAGCTACTTTGTCATCATTTTCTTGTCCCAAAAATGTGTCAGACATAACATTTGACTGTATTCAATGGTCTTCGTAGCAGATATGTGGGTATAAATAAAAAATACTCCGCCACAAATTAATGTATGTTTTATACATAGTAGTAAAGATAAGAAAAGCAATGAATACCTGGAAATAGAGTGGGAAACCCAGGTTCTTGATTGTGGCATGGGAATTTCAAATGAAATCCCAATGAAGTTCAAGACAAAGCCTTGTTTATTTCATATTGATTATGATGAAGCTCAATCATCATGGTACAATGACAAGAACAAAGATGTGCCTTCTAAGCATATGTTTGCCGAAAAGCTGATGAATGATGTATTGGCACTTGTTTTTAGCAATGAGAAGATTTTAAGTGAAAAAGTTAGTTTTAAGCTGGACGAGGGAGAATGCAGTAACTCACACGTTGCTTATCAGTTTGTATTGCTTGATTTTAGCAGTGATGAGGAGCATTCATTGCCTTCTCAAATTTTCTATTCTTTTCAATCTCTAATAACTAATAGCTGGACCCCGCTAATCGAAAAACCGAGAGGCCTTAAGTTGGGAGATGATCATAATGCTTATAAAGAAATGGATTGGCCCAGAACATAAGACTTCTTGGAAATTGATTAGCTGATATCTAAAGATAATATTCAACCAATAAAGGCACATTCTACATTATATCATAGGAGAAATCATTTAGTTAAAAACAGATCTCTGTGAATGGATTAGGACACTGAATCATTCAAAGATAAGTGTAACCGGAAAACAAGTGATGTCGAGAATATCTCTTTCTATGATAAATCAGATACGCTTCTTAAAGATTCATGGTTGTATCTCAAGAATGTCATGGATTCACATCAATTAAAATTTGGAAGAAATGGTAAAGAAGTAAGGATTGTTTATGAAATCCAAGATAATTGGGAAAATTTAATAAGTGTTTGTCTAAGTGTTGATTGTGGTAGGGGCAGTCGTAACAACAATAACACAAGTTTTATACAAGCTTACATATATTCGGTTAGGATATGTACCAATAACTCTGACCATAAATATGGGGAATCATAATGGGTCAACTGAGGAAGAGACTCTTGACAGAAAACATAACATGTTTCAAGGCCTATGTAAGGGTGCCGTGACCATAAATAGTACAGTTATTAGAAATCTTAGAGAGCACAAAGATTTTGATTGTACACAAAAGGATTCTAGTAATTTTGGAATTGAACTTGACTTTTCCCTCAATGTGTAAGAATTCTCTCCGTTACTATTGCATTGTAGAAAGAGGAGACTCAGAGCTGATCAAATTATTGAAAATGATTATGAAGACAGTTTCAATATGATAAGAGTACATTTTTCAAAAGATATTATTGAATACCATGCATATACGTGAAAGATATGCCCAGGCCAGCCGTATTTACAAACATAGCGTGGACAATGGTTTGAGTGAATTTGATAAACAAGATCAAATTTTCCAAGAGAATACTTTTGCAAAAATAGAATGTCTTCATCAGAAACAACATATCCATTCTCAAGTTGAAATTAAAAAAGATGATAAGCAAAATGAGATCCACATTTTAACTAATGCAGGAAGAGTTTTGAGACCTTTCCTTATAGTAAAAAATAAAAAGTTATGTATACCTAAACAACAGTTTGAAAATTTTAAGAAAGGTCACAAACCTTTCAAGTATCTTATGCAAAAGGGCATCATAGAAATATTTGATGTTGTAGATTATGCAGTACTAGAATTTCCGTGGGAGAGAGATGCAAAATGAAAGTGATGAAGAAGACAATGACGAGGTCTCATTAATGTGGAACCAAATGTCATTATCTTTCAAATGTTCCCAGAGTACGGTAAATTGTGACATGGATTCTACTTACGACAAAGATGATACAGATTATTGCCTTCATAGCTTCATTTTAGAAGATGATCGTGGTAAAGTTTACACTTTGTGTGGCTTTATTGGGCAAAACATTGAAACAATCTTTGACATCCAATGGCCACAAGTTCAAAAAGGTACAAAATATTCAAGGCTTGTCCCTACCAGAAACCTGGGGACTGTTTTAGGTACCAATAATCAGACATTGTTGGTTTTAGATGAGGGTCATTTCCCTCAAAAGAACGACACCAACATACTAAAAGCGCTCACCCAAATACATACCAAGAAACGGATTTTAACGGCAGACTCCTTTCGTGCAATCTTTAGACGGTTGCTTACAAGCATTGTTGGAAGTGAAATACATCAAAAATTGCTTTACCAGAGACATAGTCAAGGTCCACTGAAAAGAATATTTTGCAATGTGCTTGATCATGTACTACAAAGTAGCTATGAAGAGATAAAGATGTCCACGCTGCATGATCTTCAAGAGTTAACTGCACTATTTGTACACTACTATAAAGAAGATATACTAGAGGATTTACCTCCACTGTTTTATTTTACTGTCAAGTTGGATTTAAGTGAGAAACAAAGGCACTTGAACATCCCAATTTCCAATTGCTTGCAAACAAGAAATTTGGGAAGGGAGGTCTGTAATATCCCTTTTACTAAATCACTGCAATATGCTCAATCGCTGCTATTAAATTGCTGCCATTAAATCGTTGCATTCAAAGAGGAGCACCACACTCAAGGGAGGAAATTGTTGTCATTAAGGAAGCATTAGTATATTTCATTAATTAATAACAACATTAATTATTAATTAATTAATTAGTAGTTAGCATTCATTTGATGAAAGGTCACAATCCTTGGAGAAGACATGTCATTTGGTGGAACGCTATGAAGGTATTTATATTCAGCGTTTGGTGAGAAGGAAAGACATTCATCCAATTATGTATTAAATATATAACTTGTATAAGCAATCGCTTTACAATGGCTTTTAAGGATGTAACCCTTTAATTGCATAACTGTTGACCATTTTTAGTCCTGTAGGCCAAAATCGGTCTCCCTTTTCGGTTTTTGCCATTTCCACGCCTAGACATGAAGGATAATGAAAAATATGCTTCTGCAACTCATTTTCCCCTCTTAAGTTGAGCACTTGGTACGAAAGGTACAGGGAAAGTTGGAAGGAGTGATTATACAGGAGTTTGCAAAAGGTGCTAGTTTCATGAGAGTTCCAAAGTTGAGTGCAAGTTTTGCGTTTTCAAACGTCCAAGGAGCTCCATGATGTGTTCTCAGGTCTGACAGAGCAAATAAACTACTTCAAAGGGCTTTTAATTGGCAAGATGGACCAAGTTCAAAAGACCAAAGGATCATTTTCAAAAGCCTAAAGGGCAGGTGCCCTTGCGGAGGGCAGGGAACACTTGCAGAGGGATTAAAGAGAAGGCCGAAACGGGGCAGAGTTTTCCTTCGAAAAAGACTAAGGCAAAAGGAAGGATTTCCTTCGGACTTTTGTCCAAGGAATAAATCCGAAAGAATCCAAGGCAGAGGTCAAAAGTCCTTCAGACATTTTGTCCGAAGGAAAAGACAAGGAAATTCAAAGGATCAATTCCTTCGGACATTTTGTCCGAAGGCATTTTTCGGAGGGTTTTCCCGAAAGAAAGGGCCGGACTTTCGAAGACACATCTTCTTTGGACAAAATGTTTGAAGGAATTGAGAGGCCCAGGCAGCCCGAAGGATCCCGAAGGGCAAGCGCCCTTGCGGGGGACTCTCGGCTGCCAAAAGGGGAACTTTTATCCAAGCCCGTAGTGGACACCTTCTCTTCAGGAGGGTTCAACGATAGAGGACTGAACAAAGAAAAAGAAATGGGAGATATCCTTCGGGAAAAAGTTCGAAGGAACACTTCAGAAAGTGAAGCCGAAGGAAAGAAAAGTCCGAAGGAAAGTGAAGCCGAAGGAGTTGCTAAAGGGGTGACGGGCACGCGAACGTCAACTTTGCGGCAATGAAATAACCGTTGGTCTTTAAATGATTGAGTGCAAATCCAAAGGAATTCAAAGGCCTTTAGGCCAAAAGGGAAAGACCATTGAGGAAGGATCCCAAAGAGCCAAAGATTGATAGAAGATAGCCCTGAGGGCTGAAAGGGCCAAGAAAAGACAAAAACTGGGAAAAGACAAAGGTCAAAAGTGAACTCAGCAACCTGCCAAGAAAGGAGCCCGAGGAGCCAAGTGCAGATATGGACAAAACAACCCAGGTGGCAAAAAGGGAAGTGTTGGCAGAGGAGTTATTCCAACAGTTGAAGCGGTCTCTGCCAAGTGGTCATCAAGGCGTGGCCTGTTTTTCCTCATTTTGCATTAATGAGTAGACAACTGCATGAATCTCTTAAATAAGGGGTCTTGTTTGTAGACAAAGGGGCGCGGCCCATGCTTTCACCATGACATTTAATATGATTTAAGTGCAAAAGTCAAGACTGGCAACTGCCGCAGCATGGCTTCCTTCACCAAACTTTCCTCTTCCCAATGAATTAAATGCAGCATGGGCCAATTGTAAAAAAGGGCGCCATGGCTTCCTCTTTCTATATATATATTGTAATCTCTCATTTGAAAAGGGATCTCTCAGCTTGTAAGGCGAATCTCTCTCGAAATTTACCTTGAATAGAAAAGAAGCATTTTTGCCTCCATTTGAGCTTGCACTTTTGCATGTTTATGGCTTTGTCTTGTGTTAAGTCATTTTTCTTCATGCTTTCACAGAATGATTCCAGCATGTCTAGTGTATTGAGAGTTCTTTTGCAGGTTAGCCAGAAGTGTCCACAGCAGAGTATAGACGCATGTGAACAGGCTGCCATAGTGTGTCTTAGAACATCTCTGGTAGTTCTTTCTCCCTGTATCTCCAAAGGACCCCTAGCTCACTGATGCAGAATAATTTTTCATATCAAATGAAGTGTATATCAGCTTGTTCTTGGTGGAAAGTGTATGTTCAAGCTAAGTAGATCAACCATTTTTGGTGCATCTCCGTTTAATCTAGGCTCTAATTTTAGCAATCCTTCTCTCTTTTCAACCCCCCCTTTATATATATATATTAGCAATAGTATTGGAATAACTCAGAGATGCATCAAAGGGAGCTAGCCCTTATCTAGAGATTCTCCCCTTAGTTTTGCCAGACCCACAGGGAAGAGAGGAGTTTTCATTGTGCCGCGTGGAAGACAAAAGATCAGCGTTCTGTCAAGGGTGCAATCCACAGCGTCAACAATAACCTAGATACAAGGACGAAAATCCTTGTTATCGAACCCAAGGACGAAACCCCATGTGATGTGATTTTGTAATATTCGAAATCTGTATTCAAAGATAAACAATTAATCCAATTCGACTTTATTATTATTTAAGTTATTATTTTATAAGATACTATTTTAAAAAGGAATTCCGAGAAAATCAAATTAAATGTAAAATATTCGGATTTGGAATATTACAACGTTTGACTTGGTTTCGAGAAATTGAGAGACATTGATATCCCATATTCTTTGATTACTGTCATTTGGAGGCTTTATGAGACAATTATTGGACAGTTTCATACTTTTCACGATTTCTATGATTTTGTGAAGAGTACCATTGGGGTTAAGCAAGAATGTCCTCTCTCACCGACCCCATTCAACATCTACATTGATGAGTTAGAGGAGTTTCTTTGGTAGCATACCCTTATGGGTGATGGTTGTATTCTGCATGAGGTGCTTATAACCCTCCTTTTTTCCGACAATGTTGTCATCTCACACTCTACCAAAGGCTTACAATGACAAATTCTGCTAACTTTGACAGCTTGTGGTCAACCTTAATAAAACTAAGGTCATGATCTTCAATATCTCCAAGTGCATTGTCTCTAGACTCTAGCTTATCTACAAAAGGGAACTTCTAGAGATCACATCGGCCTACACATACTTGGGGGTCCAATTTTCTAGGCCATCTCTTAGCATGAAATCTGCTTCTCATTTACACCTTTGCAAGGGTTATGCCTCTCTTTTTGTCTTGGAACATCAATGTTTCTATATCCGCTTCTAGGACATCCTTTCCAAGTTACATCTTTTTGATAGAATCATCAAACCTATAGTTTTATATGGTTCAAAGGTTTGGGGACCTGGCATGGGGGCCGTTGACTAGGCACATATTGAGAGGGTCTAGGTTCTCATGTTGTAGTGCATGATCCATTGCAAGCAAATAGTTCCTCAGAGCATCATCCAATCTGAATTTACCGCTCAACCGCTACATCTCGAGACTATCTGTAGGCATACTTTCTACATGCACAGGGTCAAAGCCTTGGGGGACTCAACTTATGGTTGTGAGAGATATCCATACTTAACATTTTGCTCCATAGGGAAGATTACTTAACTAGTACCCACTAGATGATGGTACTATTGGTACTTTGAGACTAGGTTATTCCTTTATATTGACATGTCTATAGGTAATCTACCCCCTTTCATGTACTCCTTGGACACCGCCCTCCCTATGTCCGACCCCCTGCCCCCGACTCCTTCCCACAAAGGACGTCATCACTAGAGTTGCTAGAGTGGACATCTACAAATATTATATCTAGGCTACTTGGATCTCTCCCCTCAATTTGCTTAGCCCCAAGCTTGCTTTTTATGCCGAGCATTTCTTAGAAGTAGTGGATGGTATTATTTGTCGCCCTCACTATCTCCAGTGCCATTGGTTCCACGGCTTGAGGTTTCTCCCTGGCTGGATGAGAGTGTGTTCTCACTAGTTATGGGTTGAAATTGATCACCACTATCTTCGTTAGGACTGGATCTTCCATCTTTGCTCCCTCCAGGAGGTGGAGACCAAGGAACACTTCATTTTCAGATGTCCCATTTACCATGAGATCTAGGGAAGATATCACTGCCCCTATAGGGACTCAGGGAATAGTCTACCTAATTTCTTCAGATATCTAGACTAGCAGTGCTTGACTCTTTATCTTCTTGAACTTTTCAACCTTTGATGCAGGTCCTTATGGGGGGAGCCTAGAGGCTTTAGAGCCTCCATGTTGATCACCTCTTTCTTCTAGCCCATCTAGGCGATTGGAAACACTATGCCCTTTGGACACAGATACCGCACACATCAAAGCTAATAGATCAGTTAGATGGTGCTTCTCTTAGCATACCTTTACTTCTCAGATTACCAAGATCCCTTAGCCTGATCTTCCTCGTTAATGTGGCTCCACTCCTTGTCGACGTGGCTTTACCACTTTTTGGTGACATGGATCTACTACTTGCCAACTGCCCCCCAAAGCATAAGGGCAAACTTGTATTATGGGTTTCTTTTCTACTATAGGAGGTACACCGGTGTTGGATGTTAGGGGAGATTCTAGAGGAAGTTCTTTGCTTCTAGGATCTCTCGGCCTGGCCCCTCCAACATTGGGTACTCAGTGAGCACTATCAAATCTTTTCACAGTGATCATTGATGGCTTAGACATCTCCTCCACTTCAGGGACAAAGAAAGATATTTGATGAGGTTTCTTTCCTGTCATCATCGACACATGTTTATAGGGGATTCTTGTTTGCCCTACATTTCTATTTGTATTGGTTTCATTATGATCTATGTTAGTGGCACATTGCTTTACTTTGTCTTATGTACTTCCCCCCCCTTATTTGGCTTCTAGGATTCTCTCTTCCTAGAACTTTCTATTGTTAATTGTTGTATGTCCCATTGACCTACTTTTGGTCATGTGTGGATATTAATATATTTTCTTTCTTTATGTTCCATACATGTCTTAGTGCTCTTATGTCTTAGGGGTTAGCCACTTTAGGTTTACCCCTCTTGCTTTGCTCATCTATCTTTTGTACTTTGTGTTTAATTACTTTTCATTACCTAGAATCTTTTTAGCTTGGTATTTCTCGTGTAATTGATTTTACTTCGTGAGTTCTATTAACCTATTTTGTTTATTCGTGGACATTAATATAATTGCTTTTTTTTTTCTTAGAGTTTTGAAACCATCTTCCAATATCAATATTAATTTCCTTCCATGAAATGCCCAAAACTTGTGTAAATTAAGCCATTTTTCCAACAAAAAATAACAATTTTGGAAGGTCCAACTTTCAGAGGTCGTATTTGCCTCAATCCCATCTAGAATCTTTACTATGACTCCATGCAAATCTCTCATGCCGTTTGTAACAATAGCAAACCACTCCTGTAGTTTAACATCAAGAATGCTAAGAACACTAAAAAAATTCAATAAAAAGGCAAAGTTGCAACACTTTTATTAAATATTTGAAAAAGGAAGTTATAGGAGATTAAAGGAAGAATTTATATATTAACAAATTGAGGTCTATTCATCAAGATAGGGAGGCATACTGAATATTTTTTTAATGAAAGCAAAAATTGAAGGTAGGAGTCACCTCAATTGCCAAGAATGCACAGAGATAGTCACCATAAAATATTAATGGTCATGACAACCAAGAGTGATGCCATCAATTAGTAGAGCCATTGTGATTTTGATCCAAAATATGGATCTAGTGTGTACTAGCTATACTTTCTAGATGTTTCCACTATTCCCAATGTATGTAATTCATGCTTGTAAAACACTTCATGTTAAAATATCAGGGCATATAAGTTGCAATGGAAGAGTTAGTAGTGATCCAAACATCTTGAGAGTGATGAAGTCAACAATTTCCTTCTCTTGAATTGGAGGGGTTTGTCATTGAGATGGAACAACCGCTATATGCAGGTGTGTTTCAAGTAGCAGTTGTGTAATCGTCAAGTCTGCATAAACCGATGGTTTCGCCTCCATACAAAACATAGGCATGGGAACGGTCTCAAATGTTTCCTTTTCTCAATGATGGTTCATTTGAACTTCTTGGTGGATTGCACAGTAAGAGGGCATAAATATGAACCTTGTGGAAGGAAAAAGACATACGAGAAGTCAGTGAGTTGTGAAGTTGGGTTCACATTGCAATTTGCAAGTTTGAGTCTTTGTTCGTATTATCTAATTGTTTTCTAACAATTAGTGGTTGTTACAGTGTTGGATTTGTTGGAAATATTGATGTCAAAGGTCTAGCATTGGTGATGTTGATGCAATGGATTGCACCTTTTGAAAAGGAAAATCAGCTCCTTTCCTCCATGCGGCACAATGGAGACATTCCTCTTGCTGTGGGTAGCAAAACTGAGGAGTGAATCTCTAGATCAGGGGCTAGCTCCCCTTGATGCACCTTAAAGTCCTGGATTTCTACTGCTAACAATGGGTGGGGTGAAAAGAGAGAGGGATGCTATAAAAACAGAATCTAACTAAAGTGGTGATGCACCAAAATTGATTGGTCTACTCAGTGTTTACCTACACTTTGCACCAAAAGGAGCAGAAAGACACTTCATTTGAATAAAAAACTAAACTGCATCAATGCTTCAACAAGGGGTCTTATGGAGGTATAATGAGGAAGAACCTACCAGAGGTGCTCTAGAGGCACACTGTTGGATGGTTGCTCTCATGTGTCTATACTTCAACCTGGACTCTTCTTGTTGACCTACAAAAGAGAATCTTGAATACATTAGATATACTAGCATCAACCTATGAAAGCATTAAAATAAATGATTAAAGACAATACACAGGTATATGCAAAAGTGCAAAATCAAATAGAGGTAAAACACTTCTTTTGATTAACGACAATTTTTCAGGGCTTCACCATACAAAACTGAGAGATCCCTTTTCAAAACTGAGAGGTTACAATATATATAGAAATTGGAGAAAGATCCTTGACCAGTAAAGAGCAAGAAGCCCATACTGCATTGAACACTTCTGCAACAAAGAATTTGCCCATGCTGTTGTTGCTTCTCATTAAACGCATTTGTGAAAGCCGTGTTGTAGGTGTCTCATATATTGACTTTGTTGCCTTAGCTACATTAAACACTTCTGCAAGAGTATGGGTCGCTTCTCTCAGCAACCGACAAGGGCATCCCTCATCATGTTTTGGGCCATGCTCTCCCTTGAATGCTCGTGCAACTGTCTACTTATTAATGTCAAAATAAGGGAGAATGGGTCGCTCCCTTGAATGCTCGCACAACTCTCTTAATGGCTATTCGGTGGAGACTATTTCATCTGCAAGCATTTACTTCTCCCGTTGACCTCCTGTTCCACTTGGCGTGGTCTGGTTCGTCTTACGCTCGATTCGCTGTGCCACCTGGAGCGTTCCGAGCATTTGTCGTATATGTGCATGGCTATGTTCTTGACCATGCTCTCTCTTCTCTTTTCTTGCTATTTCTTGTCTTTTTCCTGGCAATTCAAGCTCCTAGGGGTTATCTTTTCTCTCTCTGGCTTTTTTCTCGACGGGTTGCTGAGTCTTCCTTCGGGCTTTCGGGCCTTTGAATTTCTTCGAGCTAAATGCCCGAAAGAATTCCTTCATTGTGCTTGCCACTTTGACAGCTCGCCTTTGATGACATTTAGGGCCTCCGCTTATGAGTTCTTTCAAACAAAATGTCCAAAAGAATTATTTCGGACATTCTGTCCAAAAGAATTGTTTTTTGTCCTCTCCAACTGCTAATCCATCCCTTTAATTTTGATGTTCGCGGGTCTGTCATCTTATTTGAAAACCAACGGCTAATTCGCTACCTTGAATTTGACATCCACGGGCCTGTCATCACCCTTTGGCAATTCGTTCGAATTTTTTGCAAATGGATTTTCTGAAGGGAAAGTGACCCTTCGAAAAAATGGGAAGGTCCTCTTGACATGACCAAGTGTCCTCCGAAAGGGCACTACCCTTTGGACTCTTGTCCTCTGAATTCCTTCGAACATTTTGCCCAAAGAAATTCGTGCCTTGGGCGTTCCTTCTTGGATTTTCTTTGAACATTTTGTCCGAAGGAATTCCTTCTTTGGCTTGTCATGTTCCCTGAAGAATCCTTCCTTTATGGGCTTTCTGCCTTGGCTTTTTGCAAACGGACTTTCTGCCCTCCGCAAGGACACTTTGGGCCCAAGGTTGCCCTTCGAGCTTTTTGAAAAGGGTTCATTTTGTCGCTTTCTTGTCCTCTGCAAGGACACTTTGGCCTCTGAGTAGCCTTTCGAAAGAATTTGCAAAGGCCCTATTTGGCACCTGAGTGCCCTTCGCAAGGGTAACTACCCTTCGGACTTTTTGTAAAAGACCCCTGCCCCTTTGAACGTGGCCCATTTTGCTCATAAAGGCCCACCCAAAGTACTTGTTTCCCCTGCTAAACATCTAGGATCAAAATGAGTTCCAAATCAACCCAAGTGCTTGTCAGACTCAAAACACTTGGCGATCAAGAGGAAACACTGGGTTTTTTCATGGAAAGAGGCCTGTCATAGAGAAAACCCATAAAACGTCTATGGGATGAACTTGTTAGAAACTGGTTAGAAGATCCTGCTAGGGAAAGGAAAGGGGGTGCTCAATTTTGTCCTGTAGGACCAAAATTGGTCAACAGATGATAAAGGCCCCATAGCATTTATTGTCTAAAGGTGTTTGAATGTTCATATTTTGGCTAAAATGTGTTGATATTTATTTAATATTAATGAATATATTTTTGGTTGTATAAAAATCAAAAGAGGGCTTATGGAAAAGTCAAAGAGTCACAGGATAAAGACAAAAGAGGAATTGGACGCATTTTTTCATGAAGAGTCATCTTGAGGAATTCCAAGAGTCACCAAATGAAGACAGAAGAGGGTATGGTGCATTTTTCCATGAAGAGTCACCTTAAAGAATTTGAAAGGTCACCAAGATAAAGACAAAAGAGGAAATGACGCATTTGTTTATGAAAGGTCACCATGTGACTTTTCAAATACAAGGATTCGAAAGGTCATGCAAGTTTGGCGTCATTTTTCATGAGTGAAGAGTCATAAAGGGTGAATGCCAAAGGTCATTTGGAAAGCTATAAATAAAGGATTGGGAAGCCATTTATAATATGCAAGAGAGTGCATGGTTTGTAATTGTTTTATATAAGAAAAAATGAGAGAATAGAAAGAGATATTGTAGAGTTCTATCATTTGTTGAGAAAACAACATTAAAAGATAGTTATATTGTAGAGTTCTATCATTTGTTGAGAAAACAACATTAAAAGATAGTTGTGTTTTATACACAAGAGGGGTTGGTGCCCCTGTGGGTTGGTGCTCACAAATAGTTGTGTTGGTGCTTCTGCAAGTTGATGTTTGCAAACTTTGTAGTTTGAGTTGGTGCTCATTCATATACTTGAGATTGTTTTCTATGGTTTTTTCTACATTGGGTTTCCACGTAAAATTCTGGTGTCCTCTCTCTCTCTCTTGTGTGGTGCATGTTATTGTTTCAGTTTTATTGCATATCTTGAATGAATGGTTAAGTGGAATTTGATTAAGTTTATATATGATATACTGATTCACCTCCCTCTTGGTATATCTCGTGCTTAACAATTGGTATTAGAGCAAGTTCTTTTAGAAAGAGTTTTATAGCTTGAAGGTAGATTAAAAAAAGCACAATGGCTGGATCACATGAAAGTTTTTCTACAAATAAAGCACATTTGTTTGATGGGACAAATTATGCTTTTTGGAGCATAAAGATGAGGACTTATTTGATATCTCTTGGATTCGACATTTAGCAAGCACTTGTGGAGGAATAAGAAGAACCACAAACACTTGTGACTACTTCGACAAAAAAGAAGGCAAGTGAAAATAATGCTAATGCTTTAAATGCTATGTTATGTGGTTTATGTGAATCATAATTTGTTAAAGTTATGCAATTCAAATCTGCTCATGAGACTTGGGTAAAGCTTGAAAATATTTACAAAGTTGATGAAAAGGTTCAACAAGCTAAGCTCCAAACTTTTAGAAGACAGTTTGAGAGTTAAAAAATGGAATAAGAAGAAAATATAACGAGTTATCTTTTACGGCTTGATCAAATAATTAATCATATTCAAGGGCTTGGAGAAAAGTTAGAAGAGTCAGCGGTGATACAAAAAGTTTTGAGATCTCTACCAATGAGATATGATGCAAAGGTTTCGGCAATCGAGGAGATGAAGGATCTAGTCAAGCTAAAGATGGATGAACTACATGGTATTCTTATGGCGTATGAGATGTGGATCGAACAAGAAAAACCCTAAAAAAGGGAAGCTGCTTTCAAGACATCAAAGAAAGACAAGGTTAAGATTCAAGAATCAAGTGACAGCTCGAGTGATGATGAAGATGACAATGAAGCTCTATTCATTTGCAAGCTGAAAAAGAGCACAGGTAAATATTAAAAAAATTGCTTTTTAAATGTTTTAATTGTGAAAAGATTGAATATTTTGCAGCTAAATGCCTAGATAAGAGTAATGGTGACAATGAAGAAGGAAGGTCTACATACAAGAATTTCAAGAGCAAATTCAAGAAAAGATTCGAGAAGAAGAGTTTATATTATAAAGAACCTAACTCAGCGAAAAACAGTGGAGTCAGTGACTCAGATGAAGAAGAGATTCTATTCATGACTATACATGAAGATGCCTCCATAAGCAAAAGTACAGATGATCAAGAAGAACAAGATGAAGCTGAAGTGAATTTGAAAGAACTCATTTGTGCCTTAGAAGAATTACAAGTTGTTGAGAAGAAGAATCACAGATTGAAGTGCCAAATTGAGAAAAATGACAAGGAGTCAAAAGAAATGATTGAAGATCTATAAGCACACATTAAAGAAGCCAAAAAGACTAAAGAAGATCTAACAGCTTAGTTACAAAAAGTAAGTGAAGAATGTGAAAGGCATATTGTTGAAATTACCTCTTTAAAAGCAGATTTGAGAAAACAAATAAAACAGTGAATGATAGAGTAGTCAATGATTCAAAATTTGAGAATAGCACCCATATGTTGAATAAGATATTAGAAAGTCAAAGATCAATATCAACTAAGACAAGTATCGGATTTGAAAAAGAGAAAGGGGAGGCCACTACTTTCACAGATAAGGTTAACACAGAAAAAGAAAAGAGCTATGCTAAAGCTCTAACAAAAGAGGAAATGAAAAAGGAATAAATTAAGAATATAGAGGACATCTCAAACAAAGAAGGCTAGAAGGAACAAAGCTACAAAAGGCAATCAGGTTAGAGATACACAAACAAGTTTTATTTTTATGGTTGCTGTTTTTATTGTAATGGATATGGTCATAAGAAAATAGAATGTCGAAAAAGAGCTAACAATTTCAGAAATAAGGAAAAAAACTCATGCAAAGTCAAACAGAAGCCATAAATCTTTTGCTCTTCTATCAGGCTTTAATGAAAAAGCCATAATATGTTATAAATGAAATAACTTTAGACACATAGCTCGGTACTGTAGAAGCATATTTGAGTCAGTCAAGAAGGATCAGAATTTCAAGGTTCCATTCATCAAGAAGAAAGTTCAGACAGGGTCATGGCAGAAGAAACAACCTGAAAAGTTTATGTTTGTATAGATAGTTTTGCATGTAAGAAACGAAGAAAATCCATGGTTTATTGACAACAGATATTTGAGGCACATGACAGGGGACAAAAGCAAATTCATAACTTGAAGATCAATGGTGGCACAATAAAATTTGGAGACAATATTACTGCCAGAATTATCAAAAAAGTACACTAAGTTTGGATAATGGTAAAACTAAGACTAAAAATGTTCTATATTAGAAGGTCTTAAACATAATCTTTTGAGTGTAAGTCAAATGTGTGATCAAAGACACTAAAATTTTATGTAGAAGGTTGTGAAATTAAGAGAAAAGATTCAAATGTGTTGATTGTAGATGCTCAGAGAAAAGACAATAATTTGTATATGTTATTGATATCAAAGGTCAATAAATTGTTTGAGTCAAGTTGAGAAAAGTTGACTATGGCGCAGTTGGAATGAGACACATAATTTTTGACAGTCTTGTCAACATCAACAAGAAGCAAACAGTTAGAGATCTTTCAAAGATTACAAAGCCCTCCAACACGCTTTGTGAACCATGTCAACATGGGAAACAGGTCAGAAAACGGTTAAGAACAAAATAATACTCGACCACTCAGATGTTAGAGCTTGTTCACATTGATTTGTGTGGACCTATGAGAACTCAAAGTACTCAAAGTGAAAAATATTTCATGTTGCTTATTGATGATTTTACATGTATGACTTGGATATGTTTTTGAAGAAAAAATCAAAAGCTTTCAGCCACTTCAAAGCATTCAAGGCTTTTGTTGAGAATGAAACTGATTTGAAGATTAAGTACATGAGATCAGATCGAGGAGGAGAATTCATGTCAGATGATTTTATTGAGTATTGTGAAGACCATGGGATAAAGAGACATTATTTAGCAGATAGAATTCTACAGCAAAATGGAGTAGTTGAACGAAAAACAAAACAGTTCAAGAGATGGCAAAGACAATGCTGAACTTGTCATAAATACTCGCGTGCTTTTTTTGAATAATTGTGAGTATTCCCACAATACTTGCGACGAGTACTGCGGGAATACTCACTCACATTTGCACACACCCAGTATGTGGCCGGAAAGGTAAAAAAATGCATCAATAACATTCTAAAATCACAGTAAAAATATAGAAATGTATTATTTAAGCATACATGCCTTCACACTCTCATCACACATCATTTGGAATGAATTGGAGGGAGCAGATTTGATTTTCAGGTCAATTTTTTTTTTAATTTATTTATTTACAAGCATGAAATTTTTTTGTCAATGTGTTTGACAAATTTACATGCATTCCATTCAATTCTATAATTATTATTCATGATTTATGCTAGTTTTTCATAAATTTTTAATAAAATTGTTGGTTTTTTCATGTTTATAGGTTTAGTTTTAAAAATTTATAGTATAGGTTTAGTTTAAATGTCGTTTTTATTTATTTTTTATATGTGTAGGCCCTAGGGTTTAGTGTTTATGTTTACAACTTTATGGTATAAGTTTTTTTCTAAAAGTTGTTTTTTATTTTTTTTTGCATTTGAATATGTTGCAGGTTAATCGTTAGCATACAATGGCATCCAGTGCTGCATTAGGGTCAACATCAATCAGTGGTAGTTGTCTCGCTAAAGCTTGCACCATTGTTTGGAAGTATGTTGTATAGGTTGGATTGTCTCAGTCAAGTGTGATTTGTGTGTTTTGTTCGAAGAAGATATCTAGAGGCATCAATCGTCTCAAGTTCGATATCACATGCATATTTGTTGTGATGTCACACTGTATCCCAGTACAACGGAAGAGGCAAAATGAGAGATAATTGCAGAGATTGCATTGTTGAATGAGAATAAAGTAGAGGGCAAAGGTACAAGCAACCTTAATAGTAGCCATTGCTTCTACATCAATAGAGGAAACTGAGGTAGCTATGAAAAATATTGTGGGATTTAGTCATGGTTCACACATGCGAGACATCCACCACATCCAATTCGAGCAAAATCAAGACACATTTTTTTATACCTAGAAATATACCTGGGGCACAACCTATATTGCAAGGTATAACATGGAACAAGGAGGCACACGCAGAAGTAGATAAGGAATGTACTTCAATTACCTTCTCTTCAATGTGGCGAAGAGCCCGTGTTAGGAGTATTTGGTGACGACATTGACAATTGCAGAGAAGACTTAAGTGGGAAGTTGCTCCAGGATGCTATTGAAGATGCAAAGTCAATTATAGAAAATCAAAAGAGGCAGTGGCGAAAGTTTAGATGCACAATTCTTTCATATGGGTGGACAGATGGAAAGAGCCTCACCCTCATCAATTTTTTGATAGCTTCAAATGGTGAAATGGTTTTTTTTAAGTCAATTGAGACCTCTAACAAAGTAAAAAAATGTATAAACTTTGACCTTGATGCTCGAGGAGGTTGTCTTAAAGGTGGGCATCGAGAATGTTGTGCAAGTTATCATTGACAATGCAACAACATATGTGGTGGCTAGGAAACTGCTTAAAGAGATGCACCCATCACTTTTTTGGGCCCCTTGCATGGCCTATTACCTTGACCTTTAGAAGATATAGACAAAATTGATTGGGTGAGACAAGTTGTCGTCCTTGGGTTCTCATTGTGATGAGAAATTACACCAAGGGGAAAAAGCTTGTGCGAACAAGTGTCACAAAGTTTGCAACTAACTTCCTTCCTTTGCAAAGTATTTGTAGTTTGTTGATAGCATTGAAGCAAGATGTTTGTGAGTCAAGCATCGCTGGACTCAACATATTAAAAGAAATTTGATGGAGAGAAGACCACAAAAACAATTTTTTATGATGCCTTTGCGAAGAGAGCTATAGAGATTGTTAGGTAACTTCAAATTTAAATTTACAAGTAGATTCCTTTATTTTCAAAATTTTAAAGTATTTACTTTTTTTGTTTGTAATTTTAATTTGTTTCAGTTTGTAGGTGTCAGAGCCTTTGGTGAGGGTTTTGCACTTGGACGGGGAGTAAAACCCAATGGGATACATTTATAAGGCCATGGATAGGGCCAAAGAAGCCATCCAAAACTTTTATAGGGGGATAGTGTCAGATTTGATTCCATTTGAGAGCTAATTGATCAAAGGTGGAACAATCACGTCCACCAATCCATCCATGCAACATGATACTACCTTAATCCCAAGTTTTTCTGCTTTGATGGCTTCACAAATGCTAATGGAGAGGTTATGGAGGGACTCTCAACATGCATTGAGAGTAGACCCCTGAGGTTGAGGTGGGGGAGCTCATTATTTCAAAGTTGCAGAACTACAAGTAGGCTAAGGGGAGGCTCTTTTCTTCAGCACTAGCTATTTCAAGGAGATCTACTTAGTCACCAGGGAATAAAAAATAAAGTCTTTACTTGTACTTTACAAGTTACAAAGAAACAATTATCAATTACTTACAAACTTTTGAATATATTGTTTGCAATTCGTGGTGGGAAGATGGGGGTGGAAATAAATAAAATCTTTAAAAGCCAGCCCTCCGAATTTTATTTCAACCTTGTAAGGCTTCTGAATGTGAGCGCAACAGGAGTTTGTTTGATGCCATTCACACAAAATGCAATAAGTTGAGTCAACAACACCTTAATGACCTAGTTTTTGTGCAATACAACCTTCGATTTCACACAAAAAATGTGGATAATATATCATAGGAGCCTTTCAATTTGAATGAGATTGATCCCTAAAGTGATTGGACTGCACCAGACGAGGAGACCTCCTTTTTCACAGAGGATGAGATTGCTAATTTTGAGAGGCAAGCTATGGAGGGTGTAGGCAGTGGTACAATAGGAGGAGAGATGGATTGGATAACATACTTGTAGATGTTGTCAAACATGAGGCAGAGGAGTCACAACCATCTGGTACTAGGGTAGAGCCACAGGTGCAGCATTCTAAGCAACACGAGGAGGGCCAACAGAGTGTGAGGACTAGACTCTCTCATTCTCTTTTATTTTTCACTAGAATGGGGAAGAGAAAATTGTAGATTCTTGTAATTTGTATCTTGCATTCATATGCAATTTATGATGATGATTTTCAATCACAATCATTATAAATTTATATGTATTAGTTTGTTGTTGTATTTGCGTGATTATGCAATTTTGTGCTCTATTTGTATTCAAATCTATTATAGAAAACACTCACCCAACATTTTACATACTCATTTGGTACATGTTGTAACTTTAATTTGTATAAAATTTATGTTTTTTTAATAAATTTTAGCATTTTTTTAAGTTGTTGAGAATTCGCCAAGCAATTTTTTGCGGGGCTTGGGGAGTACTTGCTGACTATGGGTATGTAAACTATGGGGAATATTATTGGAAAGCTAGTGACATTACAAAAGAAAAGACAATTAGATTATTTTCTAGGGACATTGCAAGAAAATGCAATTCAGTGGTTTGATCATTTAAAAACGTTTTAAGGGAAGTATGTGGCAGAGAATTAAAACAGCATTCAACAAAGAATTCAAAAAGTGGCATATTGATGCCCAAATCCTTAAAGAGCTGACTATTATAAAACAAGGAAAAGATGAATCTGTTAGAAAATTACAATAGGGAAATGCTGAATTTAGTACAAATGTTTTATAACCCAATAGGGGATGACTTAAAACAAGAATCCTTAGTAAGCAGATTAAGGAAAATATTCAAAGAAAGCCTAAGGGTAGTACCAACATCAAAATACCAAGATACATATCAATGGATGCTAGTTGTTGAGCAACAAAAGTTTCTACAGAAAAGAGAAGAAGATGAAGCTGGACATGACTCCAAATTAGAAGAAATCATAAAGTTGTTAAATGATAAAAATGACAAGAAAGTTCAATTGGGAAAAGTGGGAATTCGGTGTTTGAAGCGTAAAATTGAGTTACACAGAGGAAGAATGACTTGTTGAATACTGTGCAATTTGTAATGCAAAGAATAATGATTTTAGCGAGTGCCCATTCAATCTCCAAAATAACAAAATTGACAAACATTGCATGATGGCACAGAAAACACCATCAAGTCAAGGATATAGGAACAATAGAAACCATAGATTATCAAGTCACAGTAGTAGTGGGAGTAGAGGACCACATCTCCAATTTAAAAGATACATAAGGTAGACCAATGATTCAGTTTTAAAAATGCAATAAATGGGGCATTTGACTGGAGAATGCCTGACTGTAACAGACCAAATATCAAAGCTTTGCATAGAATGTGGTCCTAGTGACCATGACAACTGCTCGAAACTGAAAACAACTAACATATGGTGGAGATTGAATAAGAATAGTATAAATATTTACTCGCTGTTACAAGGGCAGATGGTAAAGGAGAATTGGATATGCAAGTCGAGAAAAAAAGAATGCAATATGCTATCCAAGCTGTTAAGGATATAAATGATTAAGCCGACCAAGTGAGATGGGTATACAAAATTTACCTATAACTTAAAACCAATATACAAGAGGAGAATAGTCCAATACAACAATTGGTGTCATAATATATGGAATTATGGTTACAGTACTAGTCAAATTATTTATGTAATGTTTACCACAATTAACTCAAGCACAGTCACTGCAGCCACCAAAAATAAAACAAACAACAGAGGAAAGAGAGGGTATATTTATTGGGAAAATATAGGCTTCCAAAAATAACCATTGAAATAGGAGATATGGTTCTGCCAAATGCTTTAATTGATGCAGGATCAGGTGTAAATATATTACCAGAAAAAGTATGGAAAATTTTGGGGAAATTGGCATTGCTAAGAGCTGAATTTAGATTGAAACTAGCAAATTTTGAGGGGATTGTTCCTTTAGACACTCTTATAGATCGAGAAATTACGATAGCAGGAAAACTAGTAAAGGTAGTCTTCATAATTATAACAATGGAAAGTGTTTAAAAACATTATGATGCGACACCAGCACACCCATCATTGGAACAGGTAAAAACTATTCATAACTAGGAAGAAAAAAACAATTATAGTAAAAAATGGTAAAGGCTGATTAATGATTGATATATTAATAGACTAAATAATTGGAGAAGAGCACTCTAGTTCGAGTGGAGATTTAGATAATAAATTCGAACCTGATGATGATGGTGCCCTACATTTGGATGAATGCTCAAAAGATAATAGATACATAGACAGAGGTTTTCTACATTGGAGAATGGGTGAGTATGGTAATGCTGAAACTAGCGTATATGATAGCAGGAGAAAAGGACAGGATTCAAAGAAGTCAATAGAAGAGACAACCTTTGTATTTAATAGAGACATAGACATGGAGAGCGATACAACAGCGTACAAAAGCAAAGTTGTGGATGGAAATGATTATACACCATATTTTATTGAGTATCAATCATGAAATGTAGAATTAAAGATGCAGCCTGTATGTGAATCTACACAAGAAACAAACATACAATATATAGGGACAGCTACCCAAGAAGTCAATTTGGGGGCGGATGAATCCCGAGCCCTTCATACCAATGGAATCACTGTCTTCACTTCCAAGATTTTTATTATATCCTAGATATTCCTCCAATACCAGGACGGTTCAGGACTACACGAACCAATGGATTGAACCCTGGCACTACGCTCATGATTCAAACCAGCGATACATCAGACAAAATGATCATGATTGGGACAGACTTTGAGCTAGAATTGGCACAAGCAATATTAAATAGATTTACAGAACATAACGAAGTATTTGCATGGACATATAAGGACTTAAAAAGATTGCTAGAAGAATTGTGTGTTCATCACATTGACCTTATATTAGGTGCAATGCTAATTAGAATAAGAACATATAGAATGAATCCTTGGTATGCAGCCTGTGTGCATGAGCAAATTGAAAGAATGTTAGAAGCAAGAATAAACTTTGAAGTAGAAACAAGTGATTGGATATCACCGATTGTGATAGCCCAAAAGAAAAATACGGATAGACTTAGGGTATGCAGGGATTCCCGTAGTCTAAATGTAGTAACACAGAAGGATCTATTTCCAATATTATTTATGGGCACAATTTTAGAGGAAGTAGCAGGTAATAAATTGTATTCATTCTTAGATGGATTTTTAGGCTACAACCAAATCAGTATTGTTGAACAAGACAAGTTAAATACAATAGGGTTTGGTACATATGCATATAATTGAAAGCCATTTGGGCTGTGTAATGCACTTTCCACATTCCAATGGACAATTTTGTTTATTTTTAGGGAAATGTCCACTAAGGATTTCAAAACCTTTTTTGGATGATTGCTGTATTAATGGACAGTGAGATAATCATTTATGAGCATTATCTCAGTGCATGCATTTGTGTTAGAGGAAAGTGCGACTTTGAATCCCAAGACATGTCAATCGTTGGCCTCTTATGGTAAATTGTTAGTTCATGTATGTAAAGTGGGATTGAAAATGAATCTTGACAAAATAAAAATAATAAGTGAACTACCTAGCCCTAAGATGTGGGTCAAGTAAGGTCATTTCATGTTAGATTAGTGATCCAAATTGTATTTTTCAGGAGGCTTACCTTTATTTTTGTTTAGTAAGTTTTATGAGTGTCGTAAATATTTATGCAAACCTAAATTACTCAATCAATAAAGTTATTAGGTATCTGGGTGATTAGGTGGTTAGATAATTAAGTCTTTGAGTGGTTAGGGAGTTTATTCCCTCTGCAGATTATATATGAGCCGCCATTTGGATGGAGAGGTCAGGGATTTTAGTCCTCCCTAATTGCATTGTACTTCTTATTTTTAATCAGTAAATTTATAGCCACCAAGATACAATATCTCCATTTTTTAATATGTGGAACAGAGCCATTCTTGAAATGGGGAGGAAGATGAGTATTTCTTGATGTGGGTTGAAGGAAGAAAGACCCATATAGATGCAATAAGGAAAAAAATAAGCTTTTTACAAAGGATGCAATGATGGAAAATATGAAGAGTTTGACGAAGTAGGTGGGGCCCAACAATTGTTAAGGTGCAACTTTTAGATTTTCTTTTTCCAAAGAATAAATCATCTTATTGTTTGATGTGGTATGGACAAAATTTGATGGAAATACATGGCCGTGTTGAATTCAAGACATCATGGAATTTTTTAAAGTTTTGAGAAAGTATGCTTTTTCAAAGTTTTTTCTTTCAAATTTAAAGGTTCATATTATTTCAATCAATCTTATCCTACATTATATCGAGTTGCAGGTATGGGAGAGTTCGTTAAAGTTATGGAATGAACATTTGGTAGTCATAAGTTCAAACCCCAATAAGATGATTTTCTAAAGAAGTTTTTTTTAACACAAGGAGAACAAAAGGAAAGAAGAATGTTGGCTGAATGTTTTTTTGGCCTCAATCTATTAAATATTTTTTATGCACACTAAAGGCTTACCAATACAACATTTGACCAAAATTTCGACATCGAAATCTGAGGATTTAACTCTTGGATTGAAATTTCCACATTGGAGTTGAAATCTAAGTTTTGACTTATGTGTGTATCATGTTGAAATTTTGACTGCGTTGATTTCTCTTTTGGGGTTGAATTTCCACATGGTCTCATTCATTTCGACATGCACGTGTATGTGAAATTTTGACATACAATGTACATTGAATTTTCAACGTCAATGTCATATTGATAAATATATTTATATGTATAGCCAACATGGCCATGCTTGGTAGTAGGTGTCTTCCTTGCTATAGTGATGCCTTGCATATCTTGTAATCATTGCATTCAGTGCAACATGTAATGTCCTCATTTCAGAGCAATTTTTGATTTTCTGAAATTGTCATCAAACCCTAGTTGAATAAAGAATTTTCTGATTTTCTTTTGGGCAGCAAACCCTATTTGAAGAATTCTTCTACAAGCTGCCAACAGATTAGCCTAAAAGCAAATAGAATTAAATGAATCTTAAAGAGATATTGTTGACCATTTTGGTCCTACAGGCCAAAATCGGTGTCCTTCCCTTGCTGTTCTGAGCCAATTTAATTTGGTTCGCACAAGTCTTCTGGCAAAAGATGACCCAGTTTGAAGAATGCAAGGCCTTTTACAAAGCTTCTTCAGACTTTTGGCAGAAGAAATTCACAACGAAAGAGAACGAAAATGTTCAAGACACTTTTCCTTAAGGTTGAAAAAAGTAGTTCGACGTCAGGGTTCAACGACATGATCTTTCCAAAGAGCTTAGAGCTTTGAACTTGAACTTTGAACCATAGTTGGTTCAAACAGTTGGTTCAATCGCTTGGTTCAATCGGAAGGTTCAATAGGGTCTTCCAAAGCCCGAAGGACAAGTGCCCCTGCAGAAGGTAGTCAGGCACAAAACGGACCATTCCAGCAAGCTGCGGAGGGCAGTTCCAAACCCAAAAGAACCCTTGCGGAGGAATCAAAAGGGTGAGTTTTCCTTTGGAAATGCTAAAGCAAAAAGATAAGACAAGATTGAATTTCTTCGGGCAAAGTGCCCGAAGGAATTCCTTCAGACATTTTGTCTGAAGAAATTCACAAAGCAAAGACTGTCTTTCGGAAGGAAAATTTCGTGGAAAAAATTCCCAAGGCAAATCTTTCGGACAAAAACCCCGAAAGAATTCCTTTGGACTTTTGTCCAAAGAAATTTGCCCTAAGAAAAGAGCCAACCGAAAGAAACAAGCAAGGAAACAAACAAGAAATTCTTTCGGGAGAAGTTCCCTCGGCAAAGTGAACGAGAGAATTCTTTCGGACAAAAGTCCGAAGGAATTCACTCGACGGAAAAAGCCCGACCAAAGGAAAGCAAATGCTAAGGATTGAAGGAAAGATTTCCTTTGGACATTTTTGTTTGAAGGAATTCCTTCGGACATTTTGTTTGAAGGTTGTGACTACCAAAAGGAGCCCGAAGGACCCCGAAGGGCAGGTGCCCTTGCGGGGGACTCTCGACTGCCTAAAGGAGGACCTTCCCCAAGCCCCAAAGGGACACTTTCCCTTCGGGAGGTTAAAAAACAAAGACCTGGACAAAGGAAAAGGGCCCAAAGTAAAAATGCCAAAGGAAAGAAAGCCGAAGAAATTGCCAAAGGGGATGACGGGCCTGCAGACGTCAAATTGGGCATCATGAACTAGCCATTGGAATCCGAACATCAGACAACGTCCCCGAAGACGTCAAATTCGAGACAAGGGAATAGCCGCTGATTTTTTTAAGAGCTTAAGGATAGGGTGCAAGTGAACTCAGCAACCCGCCGAGAAGATAGCCTCGAGGGCTCAAATTGCCGGAAGGAGTCAAGACAAGAAAAGACAAAACCAGGAAGAGACAAAGCTAGGAAAAGACAAAAGTTAAGAATCAACTCAGCGACCTGCTGATGAAAGAGCCCAAGGAGCCAGCAAACGATGATAAGATAGCCTTGAGAACTCAAATTCCAGGAAAAGACAAAGCCACGAAGAGACAAAATGAATATGGACAAAACAGCCCAGGTGGCAAAGGGGAGGCGAGTTATTCCTGCAGTTGGAACAGTCTCCGCCAAGTGGTCATAAAGGAGCGCAAACAGTGAAGACGCGGCCTGTTTTTCCACACTTTGCATTGATAAGCAGACAAACCGCGTGGATGTCTTGAAGGAGCGGTCTTGTTTGCATGAAAAGAGGCGTGGCCCATGCTTTCACATTAATGTCTGAACGCCAAAGTCAAGATTGACAGCCAACACAACATTCTCTTTCAACGGTTTTCTCTTCGCGATGCTCTCAATGCACATGGGCCACTTGCAAAAAAGGGGCGTCAAAATCTTCTCAAAGGTGGCGCCATTTGCTTCCTCTCTCTATATATATTGTAACTTCTCATTTGAGAAAAAGATATCTCTCAGCTTGTAAGGCAGAGCCCTACCGAAATTTACGTTGAATAAAAAAGAAGCATTTTTGCCTCCATTTGAGCTTGCACTTTTGCATATGTCTATGACTTTGTCTAGTGTTCAGTCATTTTACCTTATGCTTTCACAGAATGATTCCAGCATGTCTAATGTATTGTGAGTTCTTCTTTTGTAGGTTAGCCAGAAGTGTCTACAGCAGAGTATAGGCGCATGTGAACAAACTGTCATAGTGTGTCTTAGAACACCTCTGGTAGTTCTTCCTCCCTGTATCTCCAGAGGACCCCTAGCTCACTGATGCAGAAGAATTTCTCATATCAAATGAAGTGTATATCAGCATGTTCTTGGTGGAAAGTGTATGTTCAAGTTAAGTAGATCGAACTTTTTTGATGCATCACCCTTTTAGTTTAGGTTCTGTTTCAGTATCTTTCTCTCTTTTCAACCCCCCATTATATATATATATATATATATATATATATATATATATATATATATATATATATATATATATATATTAGCAAATGTACTGGAATAAATCAAAGATGCATCAAAGGGAGCTAGCCCGTATCTAGAGACTCTCCCCTCAGTTTTGCCAGACCCACAGGCAAGAGAGGAGTTTCCATTGTGCCGCGTGGAAGACAGAAGCTCAGCGTTCTGTCAAGGGTGCAATCCACAGTGTCAACAGATATTAGGGCCTTCAAAGGAAGGTAAAAACCTCCAAACCCTAGGCATCAAAATTTCTCAAATTGCTGTAATAAATTATGAAACCCTAGCCAACAATGATGCCAATAATTCAAAAATCACAGCGAGTATAAATACCTCTTTTCTCATATGAAACAATTGAAAATATGACAAGATATTTAGGAAATTTCAAAATATTTAGTTGGCCATAATAGGCCCTCAAAAACCTAAAAATATGTCCTTGAGCCAAATCGCCCAAGCTGGAAATAATTACAAAAATTATCAAATATTTTAAGGCTGCTGATCAGCCCTTCAAACCCTCATGAATGTCTCCCAATGAGGTCACCTAAGATGGAAAAATTACTAAAATGATAACTGTTGTGTTTGACCCTCAAAACCCTCAATTTGGGTCCCCTTGCCAAGTCGCCAAGGCTAGAAAATGATGATAGAAAATTAGTATAATATAGTCGTTGTTGTTTGATGCTCAAGGAGGCCAAAATATTCCTTGTAAACCCTTTGCCAATCTGCCCAAGGTGTTCGCCCACCTCTCCTAGGGTTTGATCTACGACCTTCTTGCCTTCTTCCCCACTTGCCACAACCCCAATGGGTGGCCTTCACTGCTGAATCTGATTTGGTGTTCAAAACACCCTTTTTGTCTTGTAGTTTCACTTGCAATTCCCCTACGGAATTGCCCTAATTGGTAGTTAAGGGTTTTCATCCTTAACACCAATGCCCTTGTAGGGTTTTGTCCTCAAGGAGCTGATCACAAGCTATTTCGTGCTTGAAATTCATAAAATCCAATATTAACCATGCATATTTTCCAAATGATTCCCCTCCTCCTTAAACAGCCACCTTTCCAAGTGAGGCACCCAAATTGGAGGTAAAGGTTCGAAAGTTATAAGGCTAATTTTCTTTTAAAATTACTTAATAGACTATGAAAGCCCCATTAAGCCAAAAAGCACACTCCCAACATAAAATTAGAATGACTTACTCAAAAGTATCTTTTTATCACTTAAGGGTTAGTGCTTCCTTTTTATTCCTCCCTTTCCCTTAGCCCAAAGGAAACATAAAGAAATAAGGCTAAGGGGTCTTTGTCCATGCTTATGTCAAAATTAGGGACATGACACAACATACACAAGGCACATGAACAGTTTGATAAAATCACTTAGCAAAATGTGGTGACATGGACTACAATGATGGACTTCAGTCATATAGTTGTGTTTTGTGAAGAATCAAGGATCTTCGCATTATAGTTGTGTTTCTCCCATGCCTTTGCGTGATTATGACAAGCTTTAAATATGGTTAATTGTTGCAGATATCTTAACTTGACCATTTTTCTTGGCATGTGACCTTTGGGATGGTTGGAAGAAGATGGGAATATGTATTTTGGTGACTATATTAAAGCACATGCGATAATTGGGAGTTTGGTTGCAAATTATATGTGTAAGCTTGTGGCGCTCCCCAAGGTCTACGATAGAGTCATTTGACTGATAACATGTTGAGATGACTTTAACAGATAAAAGCAAATTTGTGACCCACTTCCCTTCAATGAATGCATTTTCTTATGTAGATATTTGAACTTGTACATGCCAAATGCTTGTGTTAAGTGGACTTACGGAAGTGATTTATTACACAAATGAAACTGGTTTGCCCATTGTCTTAATTTTTAAAGCTATATGTGATTAATCTGTGCTTTACATGCTTACTAATTGTTGCAAGTCAATAATCATTTGCCTGGGCATTCATTACATTAGATTTTTTTATTGTTATTTTCATATATAGATATAATGCAAATTTCAATCATTGGTAGTTAATAATAACTTCAGATTCTTATAACCTTAAGGTGCCAGGCTAAACCCATTAGAAGCCCATCAAATAACATTTCATAGCATTAGACATTTTAAGAATGGAGAGTATATCCTAAGCAATAATTCATGACCTAAATAGATACAAATGAAAGAATGATTACACCACAAATTTCATATGCCACGTTGTTATACACATAAACTGAACCATATACGTATGTTGTGTTTCATGCAAATAAAAATGATATGAGGCTTGCTGGCTGTATAATGATAATCAAACATGGAACTATCGATAGGCTATGATGTGTAAATGTCATGGGATGTCATATGACATATATGAACCAAACTAGAAAATGATTTCAAGGATTATGATTGTGCAGTATACTTTCTTTTGCTAAACTCATATTGCTCTTTTCTTTCTTTCTTTTCCTGAATCACGCACAAGAATGCTTGAAAGTCGAAGGTGTTGAACATTAGCTGACTAAAGTGTTTCTAGACCAAATCATTAATAACAGAAGATGATATAGCCTCTGGATTAGTTCCCACAGATGAATCTTGAAGTCATACCATCACTTTATTTGACTAAAACAAACAAAGGTCTTTTTCTTCTAACTTGAACATGTACCAAACAAATGCTTGTAAAGTGCAACTTCTCTCATATAAGGAGAAAATGATATATGTCTTTATGAACAAAGATTTCATGTTGTCTGCAACGGGCATTCATTTGTTCAAGGAGCTAAATGGGTCTATATATATGATTCCGTTGTTTGTTAGTAGGGTGGTAGGTTTTTTCAGACTCTACTTTTTGAAGGAAGATTGTGTTGGTTAATTAACCTCTCAAATGTTTACAGGTCCCTGTTGTGATGAGCCCTGGGGAGGATTTCTTTCCAGGATTGTACTGCATAGACATCCTTACACATCCATGGCTTTCTGACGGGCATACCCTACTTCTATCCTCAATTTGGGGTAGTACGCAGGTCTTACTTGCAATAAATGTATTGAGGTGTGGCTTATCAGTTAAATCAGCATCTTTTTTTACAAATATTACAGTGCTGTTTGAAGCATTTGCAATCCTTTCTGTACAATCTAGTTTTCTAAATTCTTCCATTAACGTCCAATTGATTTATTATGATTAATTGGTAAAAAATCTTTGCAGTGGTACAATTTCAAGAATTAGTCCTCGAGATTCGGATTCTTCTTGGAGTATTCTTGCAGTGCAAGATAATATTGTTCTTGCAGGTATGGCAGCTGAAGAAGTTGATGGCTACTGAGATTTATTTCTTGAATAGCTTATCCTTCATTTATTTATACATTTAATTCTATTCTACAGAAAGCTTGTTTGATGTTTCTGCAGAAAGAAATATCTATGTAAAGCTTCACTTCTTAACTGCATTGTTTGTTTGTGAAGTGTCTAGTAGCCCTGCTAAACTTCCTAAGCTTAAGTATGGCCGTGTCTCAAGAACTCACATGAATGATGATGGAAGAAACGTATGGAATTGGTTGGACTTATCTCTTCCTTCCTTGGACTACTCAGAGAAGGTGTTATTCTATACGAAATATTTTTGTAATTGTTCTTGTCACAGAGTGTATCCTTAAGCAGAATATAGATTAAACATAGAATTATAGTATATTGACAAGGATATAACTACATGGACTAGATGTTCCTAAGTTGAGGGAATATATGCAGGTCAAAGCCACGTTGTCATCAATAGACTATAAGATTTTCAAAATTCCAGTTGCAGACCAAGAGACGATCTTGACCAAAGGTAAGCTCAATCCTTACTAAAAGTACATTCAACAAATGATGATTTTGTAAGAGTTGATGCTTTTGATGGATGCACGACTTACATTGTGCTTCTATTTAGTTCTAAATTTGTAACAAAACACACCCAAAGATTACTAGAAATTGAGGAAAGAAATTTAGGATCCATGCATGATTTTTAATTATAACTGATTTGTCCTTTTCCACTATATACCTCACCTATTCATGTTTCCTTATATGCTCTAGCATGAGGTCCAATCAGTGGAGTGCAGGGGTCCAACAAACAGTGGGTGCCTATACATGAGAAGTATACCCTGATCGACTCAATAGAACAAATCCATAGTTAATCTCTCCTCATTTGACAATCATAGATGCCTCCAGATATAGCCTCTCATAAAATAATAGTCAGGGAGAGTAAACCCTTTGCATATAAGCCTGACTAATCTAATTACCAGTTATGATTTATTACACAAAACATTTTGTTGACCCAATACAGAAGTCACCCATTGGCCTACCTATCCAAACATTGGTTATGTTTGCCACAAGTTGGCTACTCCATAATCTATCGGGGTGGATGCCAAGATCTCTGGAAGCGGATGCATAGGTTCAATGAAAGCACAAGTCAATCAAGTTTTGTGCAAGTTGAATGAAATCAAAAACACGAGAATGATGCAAAATAGATTTAGAGCAAATATCCAACACTCCATTAGAAAATCTCACAAAATAAGAGATGTACATATAGGGGAGTGCATATGTAACTCCTGCCTGAAAATCTCCACAAAAAGTGGTCAGAGACAAGAATAGAAGAGTAACTCTAATGCCCGGAATAGTTGGTCAAGGGAGTTGCTTCCTTTTCATCCGGTCAAACTGTAACTCCAAGTACACCTAAACAAACTTATCCATCAATGTATGAAAACTCTAAGTGAGGGAAAAAATTTATAATAAGTAAAAATGGGAAAATAATAAACCCCTACTCTAACACCCCCCATAAGCATAGCTTAGGTGGGTAAAAGAAATGGGTCCCAACAACAAGGTCTGATGAGGTACTTATGTACAAAGCAATCTCTCATAAAGTAGAGAAAATAAGAAAACTCGTAGGAAAAAAACTCTCCCCCAAAAAAGACATAAAGAAGAGGCTAGAAGGCCCCCCAAAAGATGATGTCGCAGTATCCCAAACTTCAAAAAGAGCCTGCAAGTGAAGATTATTGCTATCCGTAAAAGGTTTGTTGAATATGTCTACTATTTGGTCTGTCATCTGGCAATATCTTAGATCAATGATTTGCCCATGAATGAGCTCCCAGATGAAGTGCATGTGAATCTATGTGTTTGGTCCACTGATGCTAGATCGGATTCCTACAAATCTAAATAATACTCTAATTGTCACAATAGATGATTGTAGGTCTTCTGAACTGGATACCGAACTCTGTGAGGATTCCCTAAAGCCAAATAGCCTTAGTGGCAACATTGACAACCCGTCTATATTCTGCCCTAGTAGATGATAAAGCAATAGCAATCTGCTTTTTGCTTGACCAACTAATTGAACCTGAACCAATGGAGAAATTGCAACTAGAAGTGGAATTGCAACTCTGAATATCACTAGCGTAATCTGAGTCAATATAGCCAATCAAGTCGATGTCAATACCAACTCTATAATGAATCCCAAATCTATGTGTGAATATAGTGCAAGATCCTCTTAGTTTCTTTCCAGTGCAACTCATGGGGTCCCTGCATGAATCTAAAGACTAGGCCCACTGCATATGATATGTCAGGTTTGGTACATGTCAAGTATATAAGGATGCCGACAAGTTGATACAAGATAGCATCGACCAAAGGTGAAGTACAATCTGCCTCAAGCTTGACTCCATATAGAAAGGGAGTCGAAGTTGGCTTACAATCAACCATGTGAAACCAAGCAAGTAGATTGAGAGCATACGTAGGCTGTGCAAGAGTGATTCTTGAGTCAGACAGAGAAATCTAGATTTCAAGGAAGTAATGTAACAAGCCCAAGTTTGTCATGGAAAATATGTCTTGAAGAGCTTTTTTCACTGCTGCAATGGATGAGGAAGAGCTCCCAATGATTAAAAGATCATCAACATAAATAATCAAAATCAAAAGCAAATCAACCTGTCGCAAGAGATAGATGTTCAGATTTGAATGGCATCTAGTGAATCTTGATGAAAGAAGGAAGGAATCCATCTTAACATATCAAGCTCGAGGGGCCTGTGTGAGGTCATGGACTTTTGGAGTTTGCACACAAAGGAAGAATCCTTGACAAATCCCAGTGGCTACTCCATATAAATATCCTCCTCAAGGTCACCGTGAAGAAAGGCACTATTCACGTCCATCTAATGAACATCCCAATGATTGGTTGTGACAATGGCAAGTGTGAGTCTGAAAAAGTTCATTTTGGTGACTGGGGCAAAGGTTTTGCTGTAGTCAATGCCAAACACCTGTGAGAAACATTTTGTGACTAACCATGCCTTGAACTTGTCGACAGACCCATCTGCTACATACTTGGTCCGATATATCCATCTGCATCGAACCATTTTTCTTCCCTTAGGAGGAAGTGTCAAATCCTGAGTATGATTCTTGATTAAGGAGTTATACACCTTATGCATGGCAGAATCCTACTTAGGAATAACTGATGCCTCCTGAAAAGTCTATGGATCTGAGGTAGAGGCATAGAAAGCACATGGACCACTTTGAAACTTTGAACATGTCCGCATGTCGTCTGAAGGATCCCCTCCCCATGTGCTTGCAATCTGCAGTGTTTGCCTAGTCCAAAGAGGACCAAAAGTGGATCAGTCAAATAGAGAAACATCATCCTCCGGAGTGTGGCCAGATGTGGATGGAGATGAGTCCTTATCGTTAATCTCGCTATTAGAACTAAAAGTGCCCTCAACCTCTAGAATGTGCTTAGGCTAATCTGAATTGAATCCAAGTGAGTCCAATGAAGTGGGATAAATGTGAAGTGTTGGGTCTGTGGGACCCTCCTGAAAGTGAACACTTCTCTCGATGAACTCATGTGTGGTCGGATGAAAGCGTTACCCCTTGACACCATCTGGATAACCTACAAAGATGAAAGGCTTACTCTGAGGTTCCATAGCCTTGCGTTTCTACTTAGGTATACGGGCCATAAATGGAGATTCAAAGCCTTTGAAATGCTCAACTGTGGGTTTCCTACTGTACCAAGCTTCAAAGGGAGTTGTGCCTTTTAAAATTTTGTGGGAAACCCTATTCTGAATGTAACAAGCACAATTGATTGCTTCGGCTTGGGATTGTGGTGCAAGTGACTTAGAGTGAATCATACAGTTAGCTGTCTCTTTCAAGGATTTGTTCTTACATTCTACAACTCCAATTTTATAATAGATGATAGGATAATATCCTTCTTACCCTACTACCCATGATGGCAAAAAATCTGAAATTGCATACAATGAAGCAACAAATCTGAAACATTATTTTCCTTTTTTTGATTTATCAATAGGAGCCTTTGAGCGGTTTGCCTTGACACAACCATCCTTGCAATGCTTGGAAAATTGGTAGGAATTTCTAGCGTTGTTTCTATCGAAGAACCTTCACTTTCCACTTGCATAGTGGATTCCTTTATGGGTTGCTCACTAACTTCTTTCAGATCCGAATTCTCTTGCTTCCTAATTTCTTCCTTTGGATCCTTTTGAAGTTTTGGCTTTCCATCATTTTTGTTCAAACTTTTGTTTCTATTTTTCGTAAATACCTCCAATAATTCTTCAAATTAATTATAAAACATGTATATATTAGTCTTATCATATTCATCAAAACAAAACGTTTGACCTCATCTCTATCAAATTGCTCTTCTAACCATGCCTCTTGAATAGGATCATTCTTTTGAATTCTTATAAATGAATCTAGGGCTTTATAGCTGATAGAAAACTGCTTCATAAACTGATTCTTAATATCTTGGCTTTTCGTCTATACTTTTTGTCTTGCTTTTCTATTGATTTCTTCAAGACAAATCTTAGCTTTTTGTTGCTCTTTTTGTATTCGCATCCACACCTCTTGGATAGGATCTATGTATTCTTCTTTTGGTAAGAACATAGGTTGCCAATCCTGTTGGAAATAGTCATTGATGTTTGAAATATTGTCATTGATGTCAAAGGAAGCAAGTGCTATTCTGCATTAATGCCAAGAGATGAGTTGAACAGACTTGCAGTGCAAATCGGGTTTATGAAGTGCTTCTACTTATAAAATAAGTAAAGCAATCCCGAAAACCCGAATTGGTCTTGTAGTGTAGATCGTGGTTTTGAAGTGACTTTGCTTCCCTCATGTTTATAAGCTAAGCAAAGGTGAAAACCCGAAAGGGTCTAGCAGTGTTAATCGAGTTTATGCAACGACTTGTTTCAATTTTATAAGTCAAGTTGCCAGAAAAACCCGAATGGGTCAAGCAATGGAAATCGGATTTTGGAAGTTACTTTACTTCCCTCTTGTTGACAAGCTAAGCAATCCCAAAAATCCAAAATGGTCTAGCAAAGAGTTGATCGAGGTTTCACAAGCACTTTACTTTCCTTGTGATAAGAAGTCAAGTAGAACGAAAAGTTCGAAATGATCAAAGACGAGTTGATCGGAGAATTGCAACTACGTTACTTCCATTTGGTCAACAATCAAAGCAAAGGGAGAAACTTGAAAGGGTCTAGAAGAGGTGATCGGAGTTATGGAACGACTTTGCTTCCCTCATGATCACAAGTCAAGCAGTGTCAAGAACCCGAGTTGGTCTAAAGGAATTGATCGGGATTACCAAGTGACTTAGCTTCCTTCATGATTCATAAGTCAAGCAAAATGGAGAACCTAAAATGGTCTTGAAGAATTCTTTCGAAAAAATTGGCAAAGACAATTCTTTCAGAAATATTGGCAAGGACAAATCTTTCCGACCAATGCTATAAACATGATCTCTTGAGGAATAATGGAGCCAGTGGAATCAGATTTGAATGTGTCCAAGGAAAGATTAGGCAAATGTGCCACTACCCAAGGGGTAGTTTCTCTCATAGTGCTCTAAACAGCCAGGTCCGAGGATCAGAACAACCAAGCTAACCATGAATGTCATGGAAAGGACTCTTTGTCATTAATGTCAAAAGGGGAGAAAGACGCAGAATGAAAGGAGCAAGCAAAATGAAGATAAGAAGAGTTAAAGCATTATGATAATGTTTTGCCATCAATGACAAAGGGGGAGATTGTTGGAAATAGTCATTGATGTCTAAAATATTGTCATTGATGTCAAACAAGTGCTATTCTGCATTAATACCAAAGGATGAGTTGAACAAACTTGTAGTGCAAGTCGGGTTTATGAACTGCTTCTACTTATAAAATAAGTAAAGCAAACCCGAAAAACCAAATTGGTCTTGTAGTGCATATCGTGGTTTCGAAGTGACTTTGCTTCCCTCATGTTTATAAGTTAAGCAAAGGTGAAAACTCGAAAGGGTCTAGCAGTGTTAATCGGGTTTATGCAATGACTTTACTTGTTTCAATTTTATAAGTCAAGTTGCCAGAAAAACCTGAATGGGTCAAGTAATGGAAATCAGGTTTTGGAAGTTACTTTACTTCCCTCTTGTTGATAAGCTAAGCAATCTCGAAAATCCGAAATGGTCTAACAAAGAGTTGATCGGAGTTTCACAAGTACTTTACTTTCCTTGTGATAAGAAGTCAAGTAGCACAAGAAGTCCGAAATGGTCTAAGATGAGGTGATCAGAGAATTGCAACTACTTTACTTCCATTTGGTCAACAAGCAAAGCAAAGGGAGAAACCCGAAAGGGTTTAGAAGAGGTGATCGGAGTTATGGAACGACTTTGCTTCCCTCATGATCACAAGTCAAGCAGTGTCAAGAACCCGAGTTGGTCTAAAGGAATTGATCGGGATTACCAAGTGACTTAGCTTCCTTCATGATTCATAAGTCAAGCAGAATGGAGAACCCAAAATGGTCTTGAATAATTCTTTCAGAAAAGTTGGCAAAGACAATTCTTTCGAAAATATTGGCAAGGATAAATCTTTTGGACAAAAAGCCCGCGGAAATTGTTCCGAAGGGTATGTGGACCATTCAAGAAAGCTGAAGGACACTTCTCAAAAAGTCTGAAGGGTAAGTGGACCATTGCAGAAAAGCCGAAGGACACATTTGCAAAGCCTCGAAGGGTATGTGGACCCTTGCAAAAAAGCCGAATAGTAGTTTTTGAAAAGGCCGAAGAACACTTTGAAGAAAGCTGAAGGGTAAGTCGAAAAGTCTAAAGGGTATATGAATCCTTCCAAAGATGCCGAAGAGCACCTTTTAGAAAGCCGAAGGGCATGTTGCAAAAGCCCAAAGGGCAATAGGACCTTCAAAAGAAAAGCGGTAGGGTAGTTTCGGAAGACCCTGAAGGGCAAGTGCACCGTTGTAAAAACCCGAAAGGTGACTTCGGAGAAAGGTCCTGCAAGAAAAGACTCGGACAAAAAGTTTGAAGAAATTTGGAAAAAAAGTCCGAACACCAAAAAGGAGAGTCGGGAAAATTGTCCGAAGAGAGTCGGACAAAAAGTCCGAAAAAATTCGGAAAAAGATCCCGAAGACCAAAAAGGAGAGACGGACAGAAAGTTCGAATAAGAAGATAGTCCAAAGAAGAGAAGAGTTTGGGAAAGCCCGAGGAAGAAAGGAGCCCAAGAAAAGGAAAAGGAGAAGACGAGCCCGAGAAAATATATGAAGAAGATGAGCTTGCTAGAAAGAGCCTAAATAGGAAGAGCCAGAAGGAGAAGAGCCCAAATAGAAAAGAGCCCAAATTAGAAGAATAGCTTTAAAATTAGCCCGGGGATAGTAAAGAAGGAAAGACACTTCGACTGGAGTATAAGTCACCTCCAAAATTGCTAAAGCACGAGATGCTTGCAACATAGCAAAAGGTTCAAAATGAAGACTAAAGGTCAAGCATATTGAAGTAATAGAAAGGAGCGAAAGCGAACCAAGAGAATATCTATACACAAGATAAAAGTTGATGGAAAGTGCAAAAGAAGATCGATGGTTCCAAATCAGGGAAAATAGTGGACAACTCAAAATAGATTGTGACTGGCACCAAAGACAAAATGAGTAAATCCTCGATTAAAGATAGGACCAGGCAAATAGTGAGCTCGAAAAGGTCTACATGGGGCTCGAGACTGATCGATTCAACCGATCAATCTTTGATTGGGAAAGCTATGCATTTATGAGAAACTAAGCAGTCGTCAAATGAAGAAAAGAGATTTGACCATTGCAAGGTGACGCATAAACCAAGACACGAGAAACGTGCAAAAAGTCATCTTTAATGAGAACCGGTTCAGTGTAGTTGGGTGTAAACACAATGAGAAGATGAAAAACCCTAAAAGATAGTTGTATATACACGACTTCAAGAGGACAATTTTGGAGATGTTGTCGTCGTTGCTATTGCGTTTTCCAGAGAGGAAAAGGGCTGTCAAGAAAAAGACATGAAGACAGAGTAAAAAACAAAGAAGAAAGGGGATGAAGTGTGGTTGAACAAAGAATAACCAGATGTATGCAGATATAGAGTGTAAAGGTATTGCAGACAGACACTGAGCAAGCAGGAAGAGAAAGAACACACATAGATTGAACAGTAAACAGTTACAAATGAGACTTGTAACAAAGAAGCTGAACTGGATTCATTTGTGAATTCTTCTTGTATGCTAGAGTTGTAGCTCCATAGTTCTGATCGGTTGGTGCCATCAGACAAACTAAGTTGGTGCTCAGATTAGGGGATTAGAGTCTCCTTAGAGTTGGTGCCCTTAAATCTTGTAACCGGTAAGGTTAAACTGAGTTGGTGCTCAACTAGGGGATTGGTGTTTCCTAAGGATTGGTGTCCTTGAATGTAACCAATTGAGGTTTGCCAGTAAGGCAGTTTTGTTTGAGGTTGAATTAGAACAGTAGTTTTTAGCAGTGGTTTTTCTCTTTGAGTTTCCACGTAAAAATCCGGTGTCATGTGTTTTTGTGTGTGATTTTTGCATATGTTTCGCATTTGCATATGAATTTGTATTTCCTTTAAAAGTTTGGAATAACTAGTTTTAGAGTATCTACTGATTCACCCCCCCTTCTCAATAGACAGTTGTGTTCAACAAATCCATTGTGGACAACCCAAATCCCACAATTGGTCAAGAGATGGCTCTAATACCACTATAATGTCCCTTTCTGGACCAATTTTAATAAATTTGAAAATCCTTGCAAATCCTAACTGAGAATTCTAGAATTCGGAAAATAGCTATTTATGTACTAAAAATGAATTTCCAACATTCAATAAACCCTCTTAAATAGCATAATATTAAAGAAAATTATGAGTCCATAAGTCTAATTTTTTTCAATAAAACAAGGCTGAAAATTATTATAAAATATTAGCAAATTGATGATGGAAGAAACTGAATATTTTGTTCATCACATAATGCAAAACAGATGTTTGACCTATCCCAGACAAATCGCCACACTCCAAATGGCTCAAAAATGACTACACTGACCTTAAAGGGTTGATCCCCTACTGCAACCACCCTTCAACGCCCTCCAAACCTTGCGTTTGGCCTCTAAGGCCACCCAAACAAGGTCATTGTCCTTCCAAAATTGTCCAAGGTGATTCAATGCAGCCCCAATTGCCCTACACAACTGCCCTAGCAAGTTCGCCACCATCTAGAAGTGACCCAAACAACTGAAGATGAAATTTCAGTGCAAGTGTAACCTCTGAATGAGGCCTCCAACTGAGTATTTGAGAGGTTTCGTTCCGAAATACTAAAACTAGGGAGGGTTTCCATTCTCACACGCTGTGTTGCAAGCAATCGTGCTCAACAATTAGAAATTAATTCAAAGATGGTAGATAGATCCCAAAATTTGATCTCCCTTTATACCCCTTTTCCCTCCAATTCCTCCTCCAAGGTGGGCGCACCAAAAGAGAGGGAAAATCAATTATTCAAAATCAACTCAATTATAGATTCTAACCAAGGGTTGACTTACATCAATTAAAAGTCCCCCTCTTTATTATAACTTAATTGAGAAAGAAGTTGCCGACATAAGTCACTTTTCGCAACTCGGACATATTATCATTTTTGTTTAAAGTATTTAAAACTACTTTTTATTTTAATAATAATATTATCTTATTCTAAAAAAAAGGGACATTATAGTCCACCCTTCTCAAATTTGCTTGTCCTCAAGCAAATGCAAGCTCAACTGCGAGCTCTTCCCAAACAACCATCTCTGTAATACCTAGATCCCACTTCATCCTTGGGAACTTGCGATCTCATGTTTTGAATAAACTCTTCCTTATTATTGCCTCATAAAATCTGAAACTGAATTGTAAAACAACATTCTTGAAGTTGGTGTGATTGCCATGATTACTTTGAATTCCATGAGTTCCTTCTATGCTACCCAAAGCATGATTGCAACATTGCATTTTCTCCCTTAGAATCAGACTTGTAGTGGCTGGAAACTAATTTGCACTAGTTGTCAACATTGACAGTAGGTTGGAAATTCTTCCACCATGTGACTAAAAATCCTTTTATGGCTGTCATAAAAAGGTAAAGGTGGTTGGAATTATCATTGGCAGCAAACGAAAGAATGGTACAGCAGATGCCATACTAAAAATCCTTGGTAAAATACATTAATGATAATAATCTTTACGCTTGAAACAACACACTTTGACTGGAAATACTTCAACCCCAGCGACAAATTAAAAAACACTCAATTTTATGCTAGGAACCATTGGTATGGTTGCCAACAAAATGTTGGGCAAGCTATAAATGTCGATAAAAGCAGGTCTACAATCTAAAATGGTGAAGCCATTTTGAAGACCCTTATCTTCCTTGACTTCTCTTCCACACATCCAAGGGTGGCAAATCTGTATGTAGCTTGACTCTAACAAAACTATGCTATGTTGAGTTAAAGGACCTTGAAAAACAACAAAATAATGTTCAATGTACTTACCACCTTCTCACATCTAGTATCTCGCTACCCTGGCAATGGTGACTTTCTCCATAGCCTTGTCTTCAAGTGTAGGACTTGGATCCAAGGAGTGATCATCCTTGTAGCTCAAATGATCACCCGGATCCCACTCTTTTATGCACACACCATTTGGAATTTGTATGAAAGCATCTATGTGCCCCTTGCTACTCAACATGTTCTTCATCGTATCACCATTTTTAACATGCTGCACATGATGACAAAATCTTTGCAGCAACATAGGAGGAAGCAACAAATCTAAAATATGATCATCACTATCATATCTCAGGCTGCCAACAAGGGGTTCACCCTCATTTGCTGAACTGGACAATGTAAACGCTGAAAACAACCATGCAAGCACTGAAAATATCCCCTGAGCAGCCTCAAACTAAAAATAATTTCTTCCTTTGATTGAAGGCACTTGTAAACCCACTTGTTTAAGAATCAATGAAGTAATGTAATGGCTGATAATGGCGATGACAACAACACTAAAAGTTAGACGTATTGTCGTCCCAAAGGTGTTCCCTCTACCCTTTGATGGTAGGATGTTATCACCCCATGTTTTCTTCATATCTTGTTAACAATTTTTTGTGCAATTTTTTGGAGTCGCCCTGTCCCAAATGAGCTCATGAATGATAGTAGTACTGTTGTTTTGACTCTTGTGAGGACTTGTGATGAAGTTCATGATCATGTCCTCCCAATTTTGATGAGGAATAAGCAATGGTTTCCACCATTTTTCATTAGGCTTCTCCTTGGTGTACTGGAAAATGGTGCTCTTACAATGCCATTTGAGTATATTCTCAATCTTTTGTAAATACAAAGGAGTTGTACTACGACTGTATGTGATTGATGGCAGCAATTCAAACTTAGAAATCCTGGAACTCATCACTACAATAATGGTATAACAGCTGTAATACGGAGAATACTTGGCAAAAATCATCAATGTTAGTGAGATAGGAACTGAAAACAACCAAACATGATTGGAAATACTTCATTAGTAGCAACAAACAAAAAAGCAGGCAATCCTACAATTGGAAGCGGTTGTATGGCTGTAAATGTTATGCAACAATTGGAAATGGTGATGATGTTAGTCTTTAAGCGAAAGGTTTGGAATACAGCTATTCCCAACATGTTTTCCCTTTCTAACCAATTGCCAAAGATAAAGAATGCCAAAGTATATTTAAAGCTTCTATCCACTTCGTCATTCAGAATTTTGTTTAAGTCCTATATGCCATCATAATGTCTTAACACCACTATACACTTATTCTGAAAAATCTGAATATCCACATGATGTTTACCTTGTTCATGTCTAGAAATATCTCCAAAGCTCCATCTTAGGATACATGGGCAGCTTAGTGACTTACCTTCTTGACCTTTGACTACAACTATCAGATCATGATGATGCAAACACAATCCATTACACAATTACAGCTCATTAGATATGGAGAATATCATGCCCATGTCCAAAGGTATATTAGCAACTGAATCAAAATCTGTGTAGGAAGAGAAAGTTGTTACTGCCCTATCTAGGATACCATGGACCTTGTATGGGGGACAGCCATTCAACCCAACTTGCAAAACAACAATTGATTGTTTGAGCATACCTTTATGTGGTTCCCAAGCATGAATCATACCTTGTTGATATTGAATGTGGTGTTGTTGTTGTTGACGTGTGGCTCGTAGCCGAGATATTTGATCCTTGTGTTTCAACTACTAAATCTTATTGTCTTTCATAATATTTTCCTTATGCTCCTTTGAGGTCAATTCTTATGTTTTTCTTATCCATTTGTATGGGTTAGTGAAACTATCAACAATGATGATATTGAAATTAGAAATTCTATTCTTTATAGATTTCAAAATATCACCTGGATTCCATAACATTATGCAAAATGTATTTTGAGTCAAAGGCTCTACCTTTATTATTTTATCCTTCTTACCCTGTTGTCCATGATGGCAAGAAATCTGAAATGGCATATTATGAAACAACAAATCTGAAACATGATTTTGCTTATTTTTGATTTATCAATAGGAGCCTTTGAGTGGTTTGCCTTGACACAACCATCCTTGCAATGCTTGGAAAATTGATAGGAACTTCTATAGCTATTTCTATGAAGAACCTTCACTTTCCACTTGCATGGTGGATTCTTTTATGGATTACTCGCTAACTTCTTTCACATCTGTATTCTTTTGCTCCCTGATTTCTTCCTTGGGAATATTTTGAAGTTTTGGCTTTCCATCTTTCTTCTTCAAACTTCTATTTCTATTTTCTATAAATACCTCCAAGAATTCCTCCAAGGTATTATAAAATGTGTATATAGCAGTCTTTTTATCACATTCATCAAAAGCAAAAAGTTTTATCTCATCTCTATCACACTGCTCTTCTAACCATGCCCCTTGAATAGGATCATTCTTTTGCATTCTTCTAAATGAATCTAGGGCTTTATAACTAATAGAAAAGTGCTTCATAAGCTGATTCTTAATATCTTGGTTTTTCGTCTGTACTTTTTGTCTTGCTTTTTTGTTGATTTCTTCAAGACAATCCTTAGCTTTTTGCTGCTCTTTTTGTATTCTCGCATCCACACCTCTTGTATAGGATCTATGTATTCTTCCTTTAGTAAGAACTTAGGTTGTTGATTCATTGTAGACAACTCAGATCCCACAACTAGCCAAGAGATGGCTCTGATACCACTGTAATGTCCCTTTCCAGACCAATTTTAATAAATCTGGAAATAATTGCAAACTCTAATTGAAAATTTTAGAATTCTAAAAATAGCTATCTATGTACTAAAAATGAAATTCCAACATTCAATAAACTCTCATAATTAGCAGAATATTTAAAAAAAAATTGAGTCCATAAGTCTGATTTTTTCAATAAAATCAAGGCTGAAAATTATTATAAAATATTACCAAATTAATCATGGAAGAAATTGAATATTTTGTTCATCACACAATGCCAAACTTATATCTGACCTACCCCAAACAAATTGCCACACTCCAAGTGGCAGGAAAATGATTGCGTTGACCTTAAAGGGTTGATCTTCTACCTCAACCACCCTTCAATGTCCTCCAAACCTTTCGTCCAGCCTCTAAGGCCACCCAAACAAGGTCGCTGCCCTTCCAAAACTATCCAAGGTGATTCGTTGCACCCCCAATTGCCCGAGCAGGTTCACCACCATCTACAAGTGACCCAAACCGCTGAAGATGAAATTTCAGTGCAAGTGTAACCTCTGAATGAAGCATCCAACTGAGTATTCGAGAGGTTCCGCTCACAAATACTGAAACTAGGGAGGGTTTCCGTTCTCACAAGCTACGTTGCAAGCGATCGTGCTTAAGAATTAGAAATTAATTCAAAGATAGTAGATAGATCCCAAAATTAGATCTTCTTATGTCCTTTTATACCCCTTTTCCCTCCAATTCCTCCTCCAAGGTGGGCGCTCCAAAAGAAAGGACAAAACAATTATTCAAAAAGCAACTCAATAATATAATCTAACAAAGCGCTGACTTACATCAATTAAAAAGTAACCCTCTTTATTATAACTCAACTTAGAAAGAATTTGCCAACATAAGTCACTTTTAGCAACTCAAACATTATTAATTTTACTTGAAGTATTTAAAAGTATTTTTTATTTTAATAATAATATTATCTTAATCTAAAAAAGGGACATTACATTGTTTCTCTGCAAGAACTTTGAAGTCTCAAACTTGTCGAAAACTTCAAAGTTTTGCCTAAGGAAGTGGGCCCATGTGTACCTTGAGAAATCATCAATAAATGTGAGAACATACTTAACCCTTGCAAAGATAGATTGGGAAAAGGCATAGATGCATCACTATGTCCTAACTCTAATCGCTGTGAAGCCCTCCAAGCTGTCTTTGTCAAATTTCTCTTTGGGATGCTTCTCAAGGGTGCAACCCTCACAATGACCCTTAGAGAAATGGACTTGAGGTAATCCTGTGACCACGTCATTTTTGCTAAGTTGTTTTAGATATTAGTAGTTGAGGTGACCAAACCGCTCATGCCATAATTTGTTAACTCCATCTGAATCAGTCAACAATGCAATTGGAAAAGAATTAAGTGCAAAATATGAAAATGTATATAAACTGGTCTGGTGATCTGTGTAATGTCCTCTTTCTCGAATTAATGAAAGCAGAGGCCCTGTAGCCTATATTTACTTCTTGTAGATTAAATGGGGTTTTAAAGGGAAAATAATCTAATAATAATTTATTAAGTTGTCCAAAAAGGTACTTTAAGTTATAACTTTGAAAAATGACTATTATTATTGAATGGGGCCAAAAGTAAATATTGAATACATGGCCAAAAAGTAATTAATATCCATAAATTGAAAAAAAATGAATATTAAATTTTAAAAAAAACAATTACTTTGAGGGTTTTGGATGAAAAGAACTTATTAAAAGAAATGATTGGAAAAAGGAAAAAAAATCATTCATTCAATCAAACACTTTTACAACACCCTTGTTTTGTAAGTTTGGAGCAACAATGTCAATATTTTACACAGAGGACGAGAACCTTCATGTGCACAGGCTTGGGGACGAAAACCCTCAAACCTATTTGGCAATTCTATTCAAGGATTACACTAGAGCTTTCAAATTCAAAAGAAATCCATCACATAGATGCAAAAAAGTTGATTTATGGTTGTGTATGGGGTTGTAACAGTTTAGAAAATTATGAAAATATTCTCATGCAGTGACATTTCAGATTGACATCACTATTCACAGTGTCATTATTCACATCACTATTCACTGACGTACTTGGGCATTGACTTTTATGTGCTAGGGTTCGACTCTGTTGAGCTAGTTGTTAGTTTTTAAGCACTGTCATACCATTTTTTTGGCTACCATACTACTGCAACTAGGGTTTATTGATGCCATACTGTTCAGGGGTTGATTTCAGCTAAGGTTTTTAAGAAAAATCCAATCTTTATACCTTTTGATGATGTACTATTTCTAGACATTTCTAGCTAGGGTTTAAAGGAAAAATTCCACCTTGATGTTGTTCTAAGTTAGGGTTTGGTGAAAATTTCAAAAAAAACTCGTATTCTGATTTTATTATGCTATTTGCATCTTCCATAATTGTTTTTAGAATGTTATAAAGAGAACACATGTAAGTTGTTGGTTTTTCGTATTGCATATATTGTTCTAGTATTTGAATGAATTTTTAGAATAAAGGGCAATAAAAATTAAAATTCTTATTTTATCTTGAAATGAATATTTCAGTGGTATCAGAGCCATTTTCTTGCTAGCGTATGAACCATTGGGTCACTACATAAAGATATTATGGCCAATTTTGATTTATACAAAACTCTTCCAATAGAGATTTGAACAAAAATCACTTGTTTATGGATTTGATGGAGTCACAGAATGGAAAATGACACTTTGAGGAAATGTGGTCAGATAAAAGGAAGAGAGATTCAAGGTCTGATCCTCAAAACGCTATTAAAGAGCAAAAAGAATTTAGCATGCAAGTCAAAGGTAAGGAGATCTTATCTGAAAAGGAACCAAAGAATCTGGTTGACAAGAAATTAACCACATTATAGATAAGCGTTGAGGATGTAATGAGAACCCAGAAGAGGTGTGATGAATGGCCAAGGGGAGCTAAGGAAGCTAAGTTTATTGTCACTCAAGCAAAACATCACCTATATAAAATCAAGGAGAAAAAGGCATCACGAGCTGAATGCAAATAGCCAAAGATGGAAATAGATGTGTCAATTCATGAGCCACCCAACGATCTTCCAAAAGGTGAGTAATTGTCACATATGATTAGATTTCAGGATAGCCATGATGATAAGCATGCAATTGAGGAGAATGTTGATTGTAACTCAAAAATTGAGTCACAAGGATGGAGGTGTTTGAGGGTATCTCAACAAATCCTAATTCGGCAAAGGAAGTTGAACGCTTTGATTACAGCCCAAGGTATAGAAAGGATGGTCATATTTCAGATTTGTTACTTCATACTACACCATTGCAAGATTCTTTTCATCATGGAAAGCATTTTAAAAATGATGATAGGGTCAAGGATACAACTTGCAGCATAGGGCATATAATTTTGTTGATCCAAGTTCAAAATTGTTGTTGCACGTGGGATCCGGGTGATCTTTTGAGATACAATAAAGGTAAAGGCTTTGATGAGATCAATATTACTATTTCTAGTGAATTTTTCATCCCATGCCTTTGAATAGAAAGAAAGTTCATAAGGAATCATATAGAGCATGTTGTGCATTCTAACGAAGTTGTGGAGGATCAATGCTCAGGATTCATAGATCACTCCTTGAAGCCAAGTTCTACATTTGAAGACAAGGTTATGGAGATCATCACAATGACTGGGGCAGCGAGATGTTTGATGTTGAAAGGTGGTAAGAAAAATAGGAAAAAATTAAGCTCTGCGTCCACATTAATGGCGATTGTAAGCCAACTTTGCATACGAGTACTTTAGCCCAAGGTAAGAATTATCCATGGAAGAGCTTGGTGATACGAGACTTGGGTGCTGTTGCAAATATGGTTCCAGAATTAAAGAGTGATTAGGAAAAAAATCTTAAGTTTTTCCACAGACACCCTGATTATCAATATCAGGATATGGATATTGTTATAGCAAAATAAATATTATACAGAGTTTATCATCCTTAAGGGGCTTGCAGTAGTCTCACTGAATGGGCTCAATTGATTAATGTAATAGACAGTAGTAAGCATTATATGAAGGATGGACAACCAAACCTAAAAGTTGGTAGAGCTGAATGTGTTTCTGCAGTCACAACAATTGTGAAGGATTTCCAAAGAATGTTTTATTCCAGAGTTGGCAGGTAAGAGGGAATGAGCTCCAAGAAGTTAACACTTCTTATGTATATAATGGTCCAGTTGTTCCCAAACAATATTGGCATATGATCGGAGCATTGTTGGACAGGAACAGCATAGGAATCATAGAAAAGCCATTGGTATTGAGAACTCTCTTCCTGGGATAGCTAGAACTGACTGCAATTAGTTTCTGATGAATTATTTACTTTCTGGAAAAGGAAGAAATCCATTTGCTTTGTCAACATATAATAGAGAACAAGCTAGAGTCATTGTTGACAGAGCAAAGCCTTTTTGTCATGGAAGAGGTTGGTTTAAGCTCAAGAGCCCAGCTGGAGAAGACAATTTCTTATTCTCTGCTGGTAATCAGTTTGATATGCCTTCTAACAGCAAAGATAAAAATTCAAAAAAGAGTTCATGCAGCGATGTCGATGAAATAGATTCATCAGTTAGGGTGTTGGAAGAGATTGCTCAATCTTATCTACAATCTTTATATTTTCCTTTCAATGGCAGCAGATCTGATTTTGGGACCATGGGGCAAGAAAGAACCAAAAAACTTGAAATTCTTTTAGACAATCAATCATGAAGGGATTTTCTCATGCTCGAGGACCTCACTTTCCCATAATAGTGTTTATGGAATGCCCTGGCACTTTTGGAAACCCAGTTAAGTGTACTAGATAAGAAGGGGGCTCAGGTAGCATTTCATGACATGTTTGTAGATTTTTTGGAGGTTAGATCTATGTGGGATGAGAATCGAAAGTGGGGGGAGTATAATCTCAAGTCTGCCCGTAATTATTCAAAAAGAATTTCAAAAGCATCTGGTGAGAGTGGAAGCAAGCTTAAATCCATGGATAAAAGACATTTTCCTGAGGCTTTAGAAGGTGATGAACAGTCAAAAGAACTTGCAAGTTGAAAAGATCCACTTAAGCTCTTCTTCAAAATGGATGGTTGATTTTGACAGATCTTATTCATCTATACACGACAATGAAGATTACATTGAAACAGCGATTGAAGTCCCAAGAATAGATACAAAAGGGGAAAGTATACTAATTTGTAGACCTAAAGAAGTTAAAAGAATTACAAATATGTTGAATGAAGGCTGTCCTCCACTACAGTCTTGCTTTGCCGCTATTAAAAAGGGAATGAAACGAGCTATTTTAGAAGTCCTAGTTGTTGGTATTGTCCAAACAACAAATTATGTTCACCATTATGTTAGGTGCATATTACTAAACTCAACACAACCATTTGAAGAGGTGGTAAAGTCAGCATAGGAATCACTTTGTTGGCTATGTCATGAAAATTAGAAATGCAAGAAATCAAGGAACAAAACTATCACAGAGTATTTAGTGCATTGGAAGGATCTACAATAGAGGATGCTACTTGGGAGGTTGCAGAAATTCTTGAGCATCCCAGTTTGCAATTGCTTGTGGGCAAGTACTTCTGGGAAGGGCGGCTTGTTATGTCCGCCTTCTCGAATTAATGAAATCAGATGACCCATAGTCTATCTTTATTTACCATAGGCTAAAGGGGGGTTTTAAAAGGGAAATAATCTAATAATAATTTATTAAGTTGTCCAAAAAGGGCCAAAAGTAAATATTGGATATATGGCCAAAAATTAATTAATATTCACAAGTTGAAAAAATGTGAATATTCAATTAAAAGAAATACTAATTACTTTTAGGGTTTTGGATGAAAAGAGCTTGTTAAAAGAATTGATTGAAAAAAGAAAAAAAATCATTCATTCAATCTAACACTTTTACAAAAGCTTTGTTTTGCACATTTGGGGTAGCAACTTCAATATTTTACACAGAGAATGAGAACCCTCGTGCACAAGTTTGGGGACGAAAACCCTCAAACCCATTTGGTAATTCCATTTAGGAATTACATTAGAGTTTCTAGATTCAGATAAAATCCATCACACAAGTGCAAAAACGTTGATTTATGGTTGTGTATGGGGCTGTAATAGTTCAAAAAATTATGAAAATTTCTCTGCAATGATATTTTAGCGTGACGTCAATATTCATGGCATCATTATTGCATCACTATTCACAGTGTTACTATTCACATACGCACTTGGACGTTGACTTTTATGCAATGGGGTTTGACTTTGTTGAGTTGGTTGCTGATTTTTAAGGGCTATCATACCATTTTGAAAGTTGTCATACTGCTACAACTAGGGTTTATTGTTGTCACACTGTTTAGGTGTTATTTTTAGTTAGGATTTTCAAGAAAAATGCAATCTTTATACCTTTTGATGTCGTTGTACTATTCTTGGACATTCCCAGTTTTATATTGTTCTAGGTTAGGGTTTAGTGGAAAAATCAGGGAAAACTCATATTCTGATTTTATTATGATATTTGTATCTTCCATAATTGTTTTCAGAATATTTTCTATGCATGTAATTGACTAAAATAAAGAGAACACGTGAGTTGTTGGTTTTTCGTATTGCATGTATTGTTTTGGTATTTGAATGAATTTTCAAAATTAAGGGCAATAAAAATTAGAATTCGTATTTTATTTTGAAAACGATATTTCACTCTGCTCTTTCCACTGCTACTATAGAATTATTATGGTATTTGAATGAATTTTCAAAATTAAGGGCAATAAAAATTAGAAATCTTATTTTATCTTGAAAGAGATTTCAATTTGCCCTTCCCAGTGCTACTATAGAATCATTATGCAACTCTTTGATAATAATTGAATCTAGTAAAAACTCCACTTTCATGCCTTCACTGATATGAGTGATTTGGTACACTAATAGGAGATTAGTTGAAAAAGATGGAACACTTAGAATATTATTAAAAGTTCCTCCTTCCATTTCAATAGAGCCTCTCCTTGAAACTGATACATAAGTATCGTCACCCTTAGTGATTGACGACATGTCATAAGGTTCCAAGGAAGAAAACTCAACCTGTGAAGAACCCATGTGGTGGGAAGCACCCGAGTCAACAACCCACGAAGATGTTGGATTTGCAATTGCTACAAGAGCCTTGTCCTTTTCTTTCTCTTTTCCTTTTCCTTTTGTCTTAGAAAAATCTTGAGTTGATAAATTCTACTTGATAGAGTTAGGAACACCTATGTTCTTTTCTAGAAGATGAGTTGGGTGGTCAATCGATTTCTTCATGCACTTGTATTCATCAAACCCATTCTTCTTGCAACTGGACACTTAACCTTCTTTTTCTTAGGTTTATCATTGGAAGACGAAGTTTCAGTGGTTGTTTTGGCATAAGTTGATTCTTCTTCTCTCGATCATTTTTTTCCTCTTTGTTTGAAGCATTTGTTTTCCCACAGTGGTTGTTTTGGTAGAAGTTGATTCTTTCTTCCTCTCTTGATCCTTGTTTTTTTATTTATTTTTCTTTATTTGAAGTCTTTGTTTTCCCATTCCCAACAATTGGGGCTTAAGGTGTTAAGGACTTCAATGTGCCCTTCTGTATTAACTTGTCTTACTTGAGTCAAGTCAGCAACAAAGGCATCTAAAGAGGGCATTTTCCATATAGTGCTTAAAGCACTTTTAGTGGCATGAAAAGTAGAGACAGATTGAGTAATTATGACCTAACTTGGAGAGTATAGAAAGAACAAGTTGGTTATCTTTCTTCTCTATTCCACATTCTTTCCACTGCAATCTCAAAGACTTGAACTTGGTGAAGAAATCATAAAGTATGTCAAAGTTGCTAGGACTTGGGCTAATAAGTTCATTTTCTAGTTCATGAATTCTCATCACATCTTGATTCTCAAGCAGCTTTTTCAAAATGGTCCACACTTCATTGAGTGTTTTCACAGAATCTATATGAAAGAGAAGATCAAAAGACAGAGAGACACAACAACCCATAGGCTTCATCACTACGATTGTACTACTTAAATTTTTCTGCATCTGTAGTTGGTTCAGTTTTTAAACTCATTGTAATACGATGTAAACCTTTGCTCCCTAGAATAATTTGCATTTTGATTTTCCATTCATGATAGTTAAATGACATTAGAGGATTAATTGAACTTATATCCATTGTGCAAAAATGAAGTTTGTAGTTGTGAAAAAAAAAAGTGCAAACAAAATGAAAGAGTGATGCAAACAAAGTACACCCCTCCTAGAACTATAAGCGGTGAACCCCCTTAATGTTGCAAACTGTTGCAAACACAATGCACGCTCAAAAAGTCATCGGGCATAGTTGAGATTGCATCTTGAGCAATTAGTGCAAGTGTCAAAAAAGATGTGATTTGCAAGGCAAAGGAGGACATCAGAGTCAACCGATATTGCATCCAAAAAAAGTACACAAAGTGGGCAAGCAAGAGGAAAATAAAGATTGTTTTGAACGTGAAGGGGTTTGGCTACCTGCTAAACCAGGGTTTACTCTCTAGTGTTCGTTAAACGAAAATAAGAAGAGTTTTTATAAAACAATATTCTCCCATTTTTAATGACCCATTTTATGTATTAAAAACAAAAAAACAAAAATACAATTACACCTTTTGAAAAACTTCCCAAGTCACTATACTCATCACTTTATAATAAAAAGCTTCGAATAAACATGTCAATATTAATGTGATATTCACATTAGATTGTAAATTTAAGCTTGCTAATATCCTTACATGGTTTATAAAACTTAAAAAACCCCAACCTTTTTAAAGAATCAACACCACATACATATATGTGGAATACAACAATTTTTTTAAAAAGGAATTTTTGCTGCTATAAAAAGAGGTCAAAACCACAAATAGCAAATGAGGAGGTTTTCAGCAAGAATAAAATGTGTACCGGAATGGCGATGGTGGGAGTGGTGAGAGGCTCTGAGAGGGCGAAGAGACAGCGACCGTCGCGTTGCAGTCCAGATCCTTGGAACATAGAGGTGGTATGGGCGGAGACCAGAGTGGTATTAATACCACTATTTAGAAACCGCAGGTCATGCATGGAAGGGCACGGCTCTTCCTCTCCTACGAACCAGCTGTGGGATGCAATAGAGGTGAGCTTGGGAAGGCGACGACCTTGAGAGTGTCGTGGAAGATTGTGCAGGCCGTGTGAAGCTCAAAATGCCATTAATGGAGATCTGAGGTGCATTGCAAGACTTCACTGATCAAAAACATGCTTGAAAAGAGTTCAACAACCGTTGCAAGGTCTACTGCAGCCAATGGAGAGGAGAGAAGTTGACGTGAACAGTAAGCCAGCTAGAATGAAGCCCAAACCAGGCCATGACTAGCATGATCAAAACGTGAGGCCCTTCACTCCTTTGGAAAGAATGAAAGAGCAGGGCTGCACAAAAACACCTTCTAAAAATAGTAATGCAAACCTCCAGCAATTTTAAAAAACACCTCGAATTTTTGTAAACCCATGAATATGGATTGTGAAGACAAACCCTCATATTTTTGCAAATAGACTCAATATTTCATAAGTAACTACAACAAATAAAAATGGACATTCATATACCAGAATGGTGCTCTGATACCATATCAGGATGGACCCCAGGATCTTTGGATCAAGCGGATGCACAAGTTCAATGAAAGCACAAGTCAAGCAAGTGCACAACACAACTGCAAGTTGAATGAAATCAAAAACACGAGAATAATGCAAAAGAGATTTTGAGCAAATATCCAACACTCCATTAGAAAAACTAACAAAATGAGAGATGCACATATAGGAGAGTGCATGTGTAACACCTGCCTGAAAAGCTCCACAAAAAGTAGTCAAAGAGATAAGAATAAAAGAGTAACTCCCATACCCAGAATCGCTAGTCAAGGGAATTACTTCCGCGGATGCACAAGTTCAATGAAAGCACAAGTCAAGCAAGTGCACAACACAACTGCAAGTTGAATGAAATAAAAAACATGAGAATAATGCAAAAGAGATTTTGAGCAAATATCCAACACTACATTAGAAAAACTAACAAAATGAGAGATGCACATATAGGAGAGTGCATGTGTAACACCTGCCTGAAAAGCTCCACAAAAAGTAGTCAAAGAGATAAGAATAAAAGAGTAACTCCCATACCCAGAATCGCTAGTCAAAGGAATTACTTCCTATTCATCCGGTCAAATTGTAACTCCAAGTACACCTAAGCAAGCTTATCTATGAAAGTAGAAAAACTCCAAGTGAGGGTTAAAAACCCATAATAAATAAATATGGGAAAATAATAAACCCCTACTCTAACATAACCCATTTACATTACAATACCATGGCCCTAAGTGGATAACATTCCAATCCCACTCTCAGTCAAAATAGTATGACATGCTCCACAGCCATGTTTAAAACAAAAGACGAAGCGTTTTTTCTTTGATAAGCAAAACGGAAATTTGTATTAAAATATTACAAAAATAGTGTCTGTCATTTCCAGAACTTCTAGGTAAAAATCAGGAACTAAGACCTGAGATTTCCTTCTTCAGATCCATTCTAAACATTTCATAGGTTGAGTTTCAGTTTCCTTTGCTAGTGTGAATGGCTTTCAGCACTACGTCTGATACAAAACAGATAATTTTGCCTCTGGTTTCTCTAGGTAGTTGGACTGTTCTGAGGCCAGGCAGATTCCAAAATACTGATGATTTGTACCTTCAATATGACTAAGAATACATTTTGCTATGACACCTTGGATGACTGCATTGATTTTGTCATCGACCAGTTCAAAACTGAACAGGACGTTAGATACTGTGCCCATGAAAACTGTTAACTCTGCTTTTGAGCAGTTAAAAGTTAAAAGGACCTTGCCAGTTTTGCTATGAGCATCTGGGTAGACTGAGATGCCAGCTGCAAAAACTTTGACACATGTAAACAAATTTAACAAGGGTATTAATTTTGCAAATACGCTTTGACATATGCATGCAATAGGACAAAAAAGTCAGAAAATACAGATTTGATAAAAGCATTTTGGAAAGACGTGGAATTGGGGCTGGTCCGGAGCCCAGCCTCTGCAAGTTCTCTCTTGCTTTATTATGTTTTTCTTGTCCTGTGCTTTGGAATAATGTAGCTCCTGTAGGTCAGAAGACCGATTTGAGGATATTATATTTAAACCCTCTTTCATGGGGTAACTCGTCTGGGACTGAGATTTCTAATTCCTTGAGGTTGCTCTGAGTTGCCAAGTGTGATAAAGCTTTAATATCTTGTGGTGCAGCTCTAGAAATTTTATGTGGTTATCTTGGAACTCTTGGAATTGCATTGCAAGATCCATATGCTGGCTTTCAATTCCTTTCCCATGCTTTAAGAGAAAATGGAGACCATGGACAACCTTCCCCCAGCAGTGCCTAGGTCTTTTTGGAACGTCTTGCTGCAGAATTAAAATGTGTCATAGTTTAGAATGCTGTTAGTCCATAAAGGAAACAGAGCTGTGCTGCTGGAGACAATCTTCCTACGCACACTAAAGCTTAACATTGGGCTCTTTTCTGGAATTGGTCTGAACATCTGGCTCTCTTCTAGAGATGTTGTGGGGTTTGCTGCATTATTCTTCTGTGTCATTGATTTGGGAAGCCTATTTGCAAGTTCTGACCCAATGCCCCCCATTCTCTCTGATATTTCAGCCAAACACCTCTTTTGCCCCAACATTACCACCATAATTCACAGCCTGGCAGCTATTTTCCTCAAAACCGCTTCTCTATGTATCTAGCTTTTCTTCTGTTCGATCTATAATAGTGCATGCCATTGTCCTTCTATGACAGTAGCATTACCGCCTCAGAGAAATTAAAACACTAGCAGAACCAGATGCACTGATTTTGTCCCAACTTTGGAGTTTGAGTTGTGACAAGTTTATGCTGTTTCCTCATTTTTAGTCCTAGCCGAGTATTACTCATGAACCATTTTGTTATTTTCCAAGGGTTGTATAAGTTGGTGCTGCATACTTATCTGTAATTTTAACATGCATTATATGGATTACAGAATTGCAGGTCTTATTTGATAATGCAACCTCAAATCCTTAGATTAGATTATGAAAGCAGAGAAAAGTGAGAATTGGAGTTATCTGGAAGACGACACTCTAAATTGATGGAACTTGGATGTGTTATAAGTGGAAGCAAATCATAATGACAATTAAAAAACTGAATTGTGAAAGAATAGAGACCATAATATTGTAATAGGGTACACGATAAAGAGATCAGATAATGTAAATGTAATTGTATGTATTTATATTAATACAAACTCTGTACATGATTAGCATACATAAAATTACAACTTGGTGTAATGGGCCGTGTGTTGTATGCTGCATCAGATGAACGTCGAGAGAATATATGTAAAAGTCTGTAGGCGCTGGCGCTGAGGGATGTGCATGGATCCCCTATGCTCCAATGTTAAGTTGTGCCTCAAGGAATGTTCATGGACTTCCTGTATGTGAGAGTGGGCTGCACATTCTGAAGGCTATGATGCAAAGCTGTATCCTGAAACTGGGATTTTGTCTGAAAACATTGATCTCAAGAATCCAAAGGGATATCAAACAACTGTCTCATCCAAATGTGATAAGTAAATAACACCATGTGGCAGCTAGAGACAAAACTACTGATCCCATGTTCCATAGTATGACTGGCTCTACTGTTGACGAGGTGCTGCCCCACACCCCACGGGCAGTGGTCCCTTGACCCTGCTATGCTTAGCATGATGTAGAAAAGGGTTCAGTTGGGGCTAATGTGTGCAAAAGAGGCTCCCGTGTTGAACAATCACCTGGATCATGGAAGAATAAAATAGAAATAATTTCATTAAGTAGCTTGCAACAAGTTTTCAATAACACTGTCGTCTGAAAACATCATATTTTTTGTATACTTCACTATCTTCTGTGTGCAATCTGGATATGAGCATGTATGCATGCACACACAGACACACCCAGAAGAACTGGAAATAAACTCAATAGGAAGTGAAACCAAACTTAACTAGGGAATCTCGACAACTTTGTAAAGCAAATTGAAAAACCTTGAAGGAAAATCAACAGTTTTGAGAAGTAAACCTTACAGTTTAATAGTCACTTAGCTGGATTTGAAACTGATGCATGCTTCAATTACATATGATACTGTATGTTGTAACGACAATAATTTAGAAATTATTATGGTGTTAATCGATGCATATAGTTACAGCTTAGTAGTTCTGTACTTATGATTTATATAGATTTCTATTGATCTATGTAAATTTTTGTATGGAAATCAGTGTTCTGGGAGTGACTCTGAATAATCTGAAATTTTTGTATTGCATGCAGAAGGTGGCCTCCCTTCCTGAGTTTAAATATCACAGGGATATGCCTTTGTGTAAATTTTCAATATTTTGTATAATATATCCTTTGACGTTTTAGCCAAAAAAAGAATGATTATGGTGTTAGTGATAGGTGTAGATGGTTCTAATTAAAGATGTATCTTAATGAAAGGTCCCACCATTTTAATTTCAAACATGCATGCATGTTTTAATGATATTTAAATATGGCTGCCTTGTTTCTATGATAATCAAATGTAATAGGTTTAGAGAAAATTGAACTTCTAAAGCACGAAGTAGAAGATATTTTAATAACATATTCATGAAAGTTTGAAGATTTGGAGTTTTTAAGAACGTTATCTAATTGTAAACCTCATTTGGTTGTTTGCCTTATTAATCTAGTTATAATATATCAATATACAAAAGCTATATTTGTATTTTGTGCAAGTTTCCACCTCACAAAATATGTTTGAAGTTGCTTCCTATTAGAGATACATACAGACCTCAAAATCACATTTGGTGGTGTGTCCCAGTTTTTGATGCGTCTGCTTAATGTTTGAACTGAACTGTGGGTTTTCAACTCCCACCAATTTGGTTGCAATATTTATATATGTATCTTTTTTGTCCAAATAGACGAGAAGCAAGAAACATTTGTGAACCTGCCCTGTCTTAAATACAAGAATTTGAGCATTATTGAGTTTCTTTTCTCATTTTTATTTTTATTTTCTTATTTGTATCTTGTTTACAGGTGCCAAACAACCTTTTGAGGCTGTGTTTGTATCATCTAAGCGCTTTGGCAAATCTGAGAGCCAAGAAGAAAATACTGGGGTAGAGGCCTGTAACCCACTAATTGTTGTCCTCCATGGCGGGCCACATTATACCTCACTGACAACTTATTCAAGAGCGTATACGTTTCTTTCTTCATTGGGTTTCAACTTACTTCATGTGAACTATAGGCAAATATTTTGCTCTCTTATCTCCTATTCTGAAATTATTTTCGCGATGCACAAACTAAATGAATTTTCTGTGATTTTACTAGATGTCCTTTTCCTATGTCATGTATTATTTGGAATTCAGCTCTTACACTTAAGTTGATAGTAACATTTACTGTCTCTTATCGTTGCAATAGGATGCAATGGATGAGGAAACAGCTCCAAGGCAATGCACCATTTTGATGGCATGTAGTATAAATTTGTAATTTGTTATTGTGCTCTCCTTCCTTCTAGGATTATCCAGCCTGCCCCCCTCAGCCCTAGACATTCCCTGATGAGCATTATCGGATCCTGCATCAGCCCTTTCACATTGTAGATGATGGCACAGATGATTGCTCTGTCTTGGGCATGGTCAGAAATGTTTGATGTGACCATTATCCTGTCTTTCTAACTTTCATGAGCCCATGCTTTTTGGGGGTTCTTGCTCCCCTCACATGGCTATTTGTATTAGTACCCTAATCATATTGGGTTGTGGCTTTACTGCCTTTTTAGTGCTTTATTTATTTTATTTTAATTTAGTTGGTCTTTGTTCCTAGGATCCTTGTACCCTAGCACTTTCTTTTGTAATTGGATGTATTCTTGAGTCCCATTGACCTATTTGGTCATTCGTGGATATTAATATAATTTCTTTCTTTCATTCTTTCTAACTACTCATGGATATCAGCATCGATTAATGAGTATACTATAGAACATTTGAGCCTTAGATCACATAAATTGAATGTGGTAGTTGGGGATTTATGTTTTTGGTCAATTTTGGGTACAGTTGAGGTTATATCAGTGTAAATGATGAATTTAATGTTATTCACTTTTTAGGGGTTCATTGGGCTTTGGAGAGGAGGCTTTGCAATCTTTACTCGGAAATATTGGACGTCAGGTGTGTATTGCAAGATTTTCTTCCTATAGTTGTTAGCATCATATATAGTTTTCCTCCTTAATACCTATTTTCTAAACTATATGAAATATCATTAATAGTTACTTTGATCCTAAAAAGTAATATTTGTTGATTGGTAATATTTTGCTTCAGGATGTTGGCGATGTACTTAATGCTATTGATCTAGTTATTGGCAAGAAACTTGCCAACCCGAAAAATATTGCAGTTCTTGGTGGGTCACATGGCGGGTTTTTGGCAACCCATTTGATTGGTCAGGTAAGCTGATTCGTGACAAATGTCTTGTAAAAAGTTTCCAACCTTTAGTAACCGAAGACCAAGAAGGAAATAACTTTTACCAAATATATTTGATACTTGCTATTTTCTGTGCCCCTGATCAATTCTAATCTTTGGACAAAACTCCTTGATCTATGGATCATATATTATTTGGCATCTTTGACACTTGATTGCATGCTTGATCTTCCAAGAGATTGTGCTAGCTTCATGAATTGCTTTAATGGAACTACAACAGGCATTTATCTGGCTATTATGCTTTCAATGACGTTCTACTTTAGGTTAACAAAATCGCTACAATTGATCTCCTATTAATCAATATTGAATGTACAGTACATTAATTTTGTATTTAATTTTCTTCTCTTTATTTTGAAAAGTGCGCATCATATATATTACATTATGACAAATGATAACATAAGAAGACACATCTAGATACCTGAGTAACTGACTAAGGACCATGTTGGGTTTCCATACCCGCATAGGGGAAAGCACCAATCTCCACTTAAATCTTTTATACTTAAGAATCAAAGACGGAATAAAGACAATAATTCAAATCATCAACGCTTAAACCAAAAAGGGGGCTTAAAATAAAAAAGGTAGAACGTCAATGCAGAGTAATGTTTTTTTAATTTGTGGGTGAGTTTTGTAAGCTTTTCATGACCTTTTTCTCTATCAGAAGCCTGAAATTTCTCTCAATCTTGGCCAATTTCAACTAGTTTTCTCATTGCCAAAGGTATGATCAGTATCATTCAGTACGCTGGTTGAAGAGAGGAGATCCTGGCATACTCTACTTCCTCCCCTATTTCAAATCGGCTGTCACTCTGGATGGTTCTCAACCCTCAAGGGACAAATTGCTGAAGTTTTTTCACCATCATGCACAGAAAAATTTGGTGAACGTATCTTTTCCAAGAGATTGTGCTAGCTTCATGAATTGCTTTAATGGAACTACAACAGGCATTTATCTTGCTATTATGCTTTCAATGACGTTCTACTTTAGGTTAACAAAATCGCTACAATTGACCTCCTATTAATCAATATTGAATGTACAGTACATTAATTGTGTATTTAATTTTCTTCTCTTTATTTTGAAAAGTGCGCATCATATATATTACATTGTGACAAATGATAACATAAGAAGACACATCTAGATACCTGAGTAACTGACTAAGGACCATGTTGGGTTTCCATACCCGCATAGGGGAAAGCACCAATCTCCACTTAAATCTTTTATACTTAAGAATCAAAGACGGAATAAAGAAAATAATTCAAATCATCAACGCTTAAACCAAGAAGGGGGCTTAAAATAAAAAAGGTAGAACGTCAATGCAGAGTAATGTTTTTTTAATTTGTGGGTGAGTTTTGTAAGCTTTTCATGACCTTTTTCTCTATCAGAAGCCTGAAATTTCTCTCAATCTTGGCCGATTTCAACTAGTTTTCTCATTGCCAAAGGTATGATCAGTATCATTCAGTACGCTGGTTGAAGAGAGGAGATCCTGGCATACTCTACTTCCTCCCCTATTTCAAATCGGCTGTCACTCTGGATGGTTCTCAACCCTCAAGGGACAAATTGCTGAAGTTTTTTCACCATCATGCACAGAAAAATTTGGTGAACGTATCTTTTCCAACAAGAATGGCTAACAGCTGTTATCAGAAAATGGCTAATCCTCCTTAAACTCAGTTCGCTGTGGAAGAAATGCACCAGAGATTATGCCATCTTTAGGAAAGAGCTCTAATTTGCAGATTCCTTGGGGCATATCTAGGCCAAAAAGCTTTAAATAATTGGGTACAACTGATTTAGAAACCCAAGGGTTCAGTAGATGTTTTAATAATGCCGAAAGGATATTTGAGAACAGTATTCTCCTCTAAGGACAAGAGGGTAGCAGTCTTCCAAGGGAGACCATGGTTTTATAATAAATTAGGTTTATTCATGATGATGAGCATCTTGGTACTATTCTGGCATGGCTAAGATTTCTTCTGCTTCCCAATGAGTATGGAAAAATTGGTAACAGGAATGAGGAATTCATTGCAGATTTTATACTTACTATGCAGCCTGGTGTGCTACATTATGGTTGCATTTGGGGGGAATTGAATGGCAGCAACCTATTGATTATGAAAATATTCCACGTAGATGCAGAATTTGTCAAGAGCATGTGTAGTGTATTATTGCTTACAATGAGTATATTAGGCTTCATATCAACAGTTATGCTCAGGGTTGGATTTCTTCACATTACCTGCAATCCACATTCTCAACCGTTCATAACCTGTTTCTTGCCAAATTTACCTTGCATTGGAGGCTTCACAGTTTAATTGACAGTATTCTTGAGCCTTGACTTTACGCCTTCTTTTTGCAAAATCGATCTTTGACACATTCCACAAGGATGTAGTAGGGTCACTAAATACTCTAGCCCATAGTCTTAAAAGTCCTACTCGGCAACTACCTGGCAGCCAAATTTTTTGACCCGTACTCGGAACTCGGAAGTTTTATTGCTACTTTAAAATTAAAAAATCATAAAATACACTGAAACACATAAAATAATGAAATGATTGTAGAGAAATAATTGTAGAGAACACAAAACTCAGAGTCATAAGTATGTTTTCAATGGCAAAAGGTCCTTATAAATTATAATTTGACTGTGACAAACCCTTTTTTCAATCAATGTCCACTGTATAAAGGTCCGTATTAACCCTTTTTACAGTCAGATTATAATCTGACTGTATGTTACTGTGACTGTATTAACCCTTTTTCATGTCTGTTGTTCTGTTCTGGACGTGAAACCCTGGGGCCTGTGGCCTGCTGAAAGCTCGTTCACGTTGGTTGAGGGTCGAGCCCTATGGTCACAACGCAGCATGCTGTGTGTCACTGTTTGAGCCTTTGAGATGCTTCCCTGTGTCTCAATCTCGTTGTTCGCTACTTGCCTTGAGGGTTTGCAAGTGAAGGACTGGCTTCATTACTTGTGTCTCACTCGGACTCCAAACAAAGCCTAATCAAAGTACAAACAACTGTGGAGGGAATAATCGCGATTAGTGACAGTAAAACCCTTTAAATGAAGGGAATAATCGATAAAAAACTCGAAAACCGCAGACAAAAGGGAATACGCAACAGCAAGCAAAGAAACGAAGGGTTTGTTTTCTTTTTTCATTATATTCAATGAATACGCAGGTCGGGGCTGAGCAAAGCACTAAAATCCATGGTTAACCGCGTTTATTACCTGCAATAAACCGCAGTTTTCAGGGCTTTACTCAACCTGTGGTTAGTTCAAAGTGTTTTTGTTCTGCAAAAAGTAAAGGTTTTCCACGGGTACACGCGAGTTTTAATACAAAGCGAGTCTAGCCAAAGCCCAATCATCCAACTCTGGTAATGTATTCAACTTTAACACGTTTACCTCCATCACTATTCCTTATAGCATTCATAATATTATTGTCCATTAATATGCTTCCACTTAGGCCTTTCATGGTTATGTGCTCATATTTTATGTTCCACCTAGGCTTCATGACCTCTCAAGATTTTATTTATTCTGTAAGTTTCCAAGTTGTCTCATTCACCTTCCCTTTTATCTTGTCCCTTTAACTTGCTAGCTTCATTATTCCTATTTTCATCATTGATGTTATGCATCCCACATTTATCTTGCCCCTCATATATTTCTCAACGGGAGTCATATTTTCTCTCTGCTTCCCTAACGGACCGATGAGATTACGACAGATAGAACTCCCTTACATTCAGCCTCGTCTTCAATCATTTATTTTCATTCGTGCTGGGACAAAACAGGGCACCTTTTTTTCTTTTCCTACACAAATCTGATTTTATGCTCAGCAGACTTTTTCAGCTGCTTCTTTTCTCTTATACGGCAGATCTTGTCTTGGTCACATGCTCATGCAATACTGGGCGATTCTAATCCCTTGCAGATCTGATTTTATAAAAGTGGAAAGATGTGAGAATCAGATTTGATATTAGACTAGTGAAAGCAAAGATAGAAGCATATTTGTTTTTGAGAAATACCAGATTTTATTTTAGAAACTGAAAGAAAAGATATAATCACATTGCTTTTAGAGTAGTCAAGATAAGAAATCTGAAATGATACAATTTGGGAAAAGCCAAAATAAGATGAAAGGTATTTGAGAAGGCCACGTGCCTTCATTTTGCCCTTTTTTGTAATCAGTGTTCTTAGACACTTCCTACTGGCAGCATACATAGTTTCTACTTAATCTGTAAATCATTTTCAAAATTAATATATGCTCTTATTTTACCAGTAAAAAATTGGTAGAAGATCCTAATAGGACATAATTGAGGAACCCAACCTAAGGACTTCCAAAGGGTCAAAGAGGCCAATTGTGAGGATAAACAATGAAGCGATTATTGTACATCGTCAACCCAACAGACACAAGGGAATTTGTAGAGCTGTAAAACCCCATGCAAGGCCCCGTTTGGGGCCTGAATGTGCAAAATATGCTGCAACTGGTGAAGAAGACTCTTCCTAAGTTGATTAGTGGTCTGTTTAAACGTGAAATCAAAATAATGTCTCGCTGGTCAGCATCACAAATTGTAATCTTTGCAGCAGGTCTAATGCCAACATTCTAGTGGAGATGGTGAAGATTTATCCTCATCCATGGGGAAGCTAGTATTGTTGTTCCAATATTTATTTCTGCAATTTATCTGGCACAATCAACTGAAGTTGGTATTGGGGTTGAAATTTGTAAGTAAATATCTCCAGTCCTTCCTTCAAACTTTGAAATTTAATTCACTTTCATGTGCAGTTTTTTTTTGACATATTTCTCTTTTCTAGCATGAATTTTAGATTGTTCAATGGTGGTTTTATATATGATTTTGCATATTTCCCTGTTGGAATCCATAGTTGGCCAGTGTAGGTGACCCTAGGCTGCCAGTTGCTTGGGAATGGGAATCAAGGAGAAGTGAGATGTACTTGGCATGGAACCCACAAGTAAGTTTGGGGGCCGAAAGGCCGAAAGGCTCTAAGGAAAAGCATCATATGTTGTATACTAATGATAGAGGTGGAGCCACATGTGAGTCACTAATGGATATGTGATGGTGATGAACTTGAGTGGTTCTAACCTTAGGAGCGGTGTATTTTTGGAAGTTTTATGATGATTGTAGATTTGGCCCTATTGGGGTGGTTTGGCAGGCATGCCAACCAATCGATCACATATCCCTAGGTCTTCCTATTGCATTGCACCAAGTGTTCTATTTCTAGAATAAGAGCACGTTTTATAATGTTGTTCTATAATGTGTCTCTCTCAATAATGTGGTCGTTTGATAGATATAAGGCTTTTAGGATGTCCTATTGTCAAATCACAATGTTATGGCCAATTCTATCTAAAAGACTATCATTGGAGTTGATCTTATAGTTTTCCATATATTTATTTTCTTCGCCTTACTAGAAAATTCAAATCATCATAGAACAATCGTAGCATAATAAACAAGCAATGCAGATATAAAGAACAATGCAAGATATTTGGAACAACATTTATATTCACAAAAAGCAATTTGCATCAGATGACATTTTGAGCTCCAAGGAGAATGCACACAAGAGCTATTTGTCTCCATCCAAGACTTGACCATAAATAAAATATTGGCCCGACAAGTGTTGCAGTTGCAAATGCCAACCACCCAACCAACCAAGACTTATCTAAAATTTAAAAGTGTTCAGCTCATTGCATGAAACATAACTTAGGCAATTTATTCTTTTCTTAAAGTAACTTTATTCATGTAGAAAGTCATTTGTCATTGAAATAACTTAGGTCACTTATTTCCCCTTCGGCCTTCCTGCTATAGGGAGACTCCAACCACCATGTAATCACAAACATTTTCCTACTTAAAAAATGTTAGTGAGGCTACAATGCTCTGCAATGTGATAAAGGTTATGGTAAATTTTATGTCTCGTGCGAGCATCAACTCCTTTCCATTGGGGTGCTTTCTCATTAAGCTTAGCACCCAAAGATGATTGTAGATGTATTTTGTGATAATTATCGCTTCTTCAACCACACTTTTCACCCATGCAAGTTTTATTGTTTCCTCAAGTAGGGGATCAATGCAATGGGTTGTGCGAGGGGTCCAAAAACGTGTAGAGTGCCTCTCCTCAAGAAGTCTCCCCATTGCTACATATGTTGTTGCATTGTGTCACAACTTGGATGGCATTTTCGACACCCACTTCCATGACCACCTCATCCAACATATTATACAGAGTGTATTTTTCACTTGGTTGCAGGCATCAACTTCAAGAACACCAACGACTCACTTGAATCCACTAGAAAGTTAATCAATGTGTGGTTCCTTTCATTTATCCACCCATCAGACAAAATGCGGCAGCTTTTTTTGCACCATATTATTTTTTGCTCATCCACAATAACTTGGATATTTTTTATGTATTCTTCCAACATTGAGCCTCTCAAATCATGAGCAATTGCCTTGAACCCCTTCCCAGAAACAGTCAATGCAGTTACCAAGTGCTCATGGTATGGTATTTTCGCCACATTGAATGGAATATTGTTGTAATACCATAAGTTTGCCACAACCACTTTTGCTTCATTGTGCAATTCCCAATTCCAAGCCATACCTTTGAGTAAAAGTTGTGCCCTAAGAGTATTTTAAGGAGTCGAAAAATAGAAAAGCCACAGGGTCTTAAGTCATCAGAATCAACTCTTGCTACCACCTATTCATCACGGTTGCAAGTGCTTTAGCCGTCTCTTTTATTTAATATTTTTTTTCCTCATAAACATCTAGGACAATAACATCTCTATTAGTCTTAGAAGGTGCTTTGTTACACAATCACACATCATTACTTGGAATTCATGCAATATGGTATCTGAGGCGGTTGATGCATGCACTCATCCTAAACTCACAATAATTGCATATGACAGTTGCATAATGGGCAGTCTTTGCCATGCTTCCATGCAGGGTCATCAAACTCCTTTGCCCTAAGGGCATGACTAATTGAACCAGAGACCATTCTTGAAGTTGAAAACTTGAAACCTTATAACACAAATATATAAAAAAAGTTTAAATCCCTAGATGATGGAAGCTTGAGAAAAATATAAGAAAATGATGCAAAAAAAACTCAAGGCTAGATAGAATTCTTGAATTTCACCTCTCAAATCCGTGAGAAAATGCTAGTAGGGCAAATTGTTCTTAATTCCACAGTTATTGGTAAATATGTGGGCCCCTAGGCTGTGGCAATGAAGTTTCAAAATTTCAAGGTGATTGAGCTTTGAACTTTGAAGTTTTGAACCATCCTTGGAGTTGGTAGATCCATTGCAATGATCAATCAAACCGTATCAATGCAATTGCAAGAATTAGCTAGCAGATCTAGTAAGAATTAGCTAGTTTGTATGAAGTCCATGGCAAAACCATGTCAATGGCAAAATTATATCAATGCAAAACTATATTACGCAAAACCAGTCCAATCAAATCCCTCAAATTGTATGAAGTCAATGCAAAATTGCATCATGCACACAATAACAATTGTAGATCACGAAAGAAGAGCAAAAAACAAGAGAAAATCATGACAAAATGATCAAAATGACATTATTTTGCCCTAGAGGTTATTAAAAACACTTAGCTGAAACAATATCTATCACTCGTGGTTTATGGTGAGTAACTGTGGGTAATTACTTGCCAAAAACTGCAAGTAATCACTCTTTGAATGTATTGCGGTATGGTAGCTGGTTACTCGGCCAGCCAAAAATCCCAGGTTAATCACAATTAGTAGCCGATTACCCACAAGTTTTAATTCATTAGCTATATGCATATGCAGAAGCTATATGAGATAATATGCAAATAATCAAGAGAGAAAGAAAGAAAGAAAGAAACTATAATGTCCACAAATGAGCAAAAATAGGTCATTGGCACTTGAGGATATGACTACTAACAATAGAAATTTCTAGGAAGAGAGATTCCTAGAAGCAAAATTAAGGAGTAAAAGTATAAAAGACAAAATAAAGCAATGTGCCACTAACATATGGTAATGAAATCAATACAAATATCAATGAAAGGCGAACAAGAACCCCCAAAATCATGTGCCAATGAAGACTGGAAGGAAATCTCATTGAATGTTTTTGTCTATGCATGAAGTGGAGTCGTCATTTGAGCCATGATTGATAACTGTGAAAGATTTGATAATGCTTGTTGGGAAGTGCCTAGGGTTGGAGGAGCTATGCTGGAGGATCCTGGGAGGAAGCAAAACACTTCCTATAGAATCTCCTCTAACATCCAAGGTTGGTGTAACTCCTATAGTAGAAAATAAACTCATGATATCAGTCTGCTCCTGTCATCTAGGGGGTGGCTGTAAGTAGTAGATCCATGTCGCCGAAAAGCGGCATTGCCTTGCCAACAGGGAGGAGTAGAACCATTGTGCCAAGGCAGAGCAAGTTGGTGAATCTACGTAATCTAAGTAGTATTGGTGCATCAAGAGAAGCACCATCTAATTGATCTATCAACTCTAATGTGTGAAGTGTTGGTATCCAAAGGGTGCTTAGTGCTACCAATCATCTGGGTGGGATGGAAGAAAGAGGTGATCAACATGGGGGATCTAGAGCATCTAGGCCCCCTTGTAGGGCTCTGTGTTAGAGGGTGACGACCTTGCGAAGATAAGGAATTAGGCATCATTGGTTTGTGTATCTAAAGAAAGTAGATAGAGTGTTGTTTGAGTCCCTATAGAGGCAATGATATCTTCCACGGATTTGACAGTAAATGGGGCATCTAAAAATGGAGTGTTCCTCAGTGTCCACCTCCTAGAGGGAGCAAAGACAACAAATCCAATCCTACTAGAAAATGTGATGATTAGTTTCAACTCGTAACTAGTGAGAACACACTCTCATCTGGCCAAGGGAAAATCTCAAGCGGTGGGACTGGTGATGTTGGAGATAGCGAGGGTGACGAATCACCCACCACTTGTAAGAAGTGCTCGGTGTAAAAATCAAGCTTGGGGTTGAGTGGCTCAAGGGGGAGATCTAGGTGGCTTGGATATATTGTTTGTAGATGTCCTCTCTGGCAACTCTAGTGATGACTTTGTGGAAATGAGCGATAATAGCACCAGAACACTAAATGTTTTACTTATTTGTGTGTTCTATACATGGTATACTCTTGAGAAAGATGTGTGGTTGTCTATCTTCTACTGTGTTTGTATATATATTAAAAAGCCTTGAAGGTAGAAAGAACCATTACAAAAGTTGAAACGGTTGAGATTCTATGTGACTATGATTTTCAATAGTTGCACTCATTAGTGTTAGAAGTAACACTCATCATTTTAGCATAGGGTGTTGCCCCTCAACCCTGCATAGGCTAAGCCTTTGAAATTAATGCATGTCGCTCTTGTTGGGATGGAGGCAACAAGTTGTTGGCACTCGGTGGTACTGCATAGTGTGGGTTGTCCTTTGCGGTTTGGCATGAAGGTCTGTCATACCTTATTGAAACCAATGGCAGGTACCACAGAAGGTTTGGCACACACAAGTGGCACCATGTTCAATCTACACAAATTGCATTACGCCACTGCTAAAGGGTGTGGAACATTCGTTGGATATTGGATGATGATCTTGGAGATGTAACGAGCTTTTAGAGGTGGTTTTGGAGTGCCGCATACCATAGTTCGCATACTCGGACTCAACAGACCAAATCATTTTTGACTTGGCAAATACCTAGAAAATACTCGGTAATACTCGACAACTTAAAAAATACTTAAATTTCTTAAAAAACAGAAATTTTATGCAAATTATAGTTGCAAAATGTATCAAACAAGTTTGTCAAACGTTGGGGTAGTGTTTTCTATTATATTTAAATATAAATATAGTACGAAATTGCATCATTATTTCTTTCAGCATTTCCATTATGCTTTTGTGCTGATATTTATCTTTCCCAAAGCACCATCCCGCATTATAGTATTGTGACACGTGATGAGCTTTGGGTGGTGCATATTTATTCACCAATATTTTTCAGCTTTATCATTTATTGACGCTCTCTCTTGCAAGGGCTCACCAACGCATCAAATATCCCCAAGTGCTCACCTTAATGAGTGCACTGGGAATGGGGTGGATCGGCTTGTGGCAATTTGTGAGAGATGTTCTCAAACCATTTTGTCATACCTACATCCCTTCATGCAATGTTCATAACTCCTATGATGTCTCCCTGAAATATTGAAACCCTAAAATATGGCTAAGTTTGAAATCTTGAAATCCTGATATTTAATTGAGTCTGAAATATGATGGGATCCTCCAAAACCTAGAATTTGCATTATAGCTCGGTCTGAAACCACTCTCAAACACCCTGAAAGTGTGAGTGTGTGTAACTTAAAGTGTATTATTTCATAGATATACTGTCACCTCAAATATTGTGTAATGAGAGTGGGTGCTTGAAAAGGAGAAAAATCTATGTTTTGACCACGTTGGCGAGTCTGTGCTCAGTGTTTGCGATAAGTACTGAGCACATACTCATTGAAACTCGGTTTTGGAAGCTCCCAGTGGAAGTGACAAAAACTCATGGGCAAAATAAAATGGTGAGTATTTGCATACACGTCAAATCTATAAATTATGTTGCATCCCTGTTGGCCAAATTTGGCCCACATACCAAGCTATGCTGAATGGATCAAGTTGCTAATGGATGAGTGGATGAACAATGTTCTGGATGAAATGAGTAGACCAGAGAGATCTTACAATTCTCACAAAGCTTTTGAAACACTTTAAGATTGCTTAAAGCATATTTTGTCAAATTCTAAGGGGCAGACCTACAGAGCAAAGAAAAAGGTTCTTGAGCAATTTCCATGACGAAACCAAGCAGTTCAATCATTTCAAACATGAGTTCAGAAGAACATACGGGCCTTAGAAAAGGTTTATCCATTTTGAAGGACTGTGTGAGCAGAGTTTAAAAGAGCTTTCCAAGTGCCACACCTTACATGTGCAGCAGTTGCAAGAACAGATCTAGAAGAGGCTAAAAATTTTGCAAGTCAAAGAAGCTAAGTGATTTTATTCCTTCTAGTGCAAATCGGGTTCTCCCAACAGCTCAACTTATAAATTTTTTACAAACAGAAGTAATCCGGGTTTACGAACTTGAATTACTCATGGCCAGTGTAAATCGGGTTTCCCAAGGTAAAAGACTTCGGATTTTCCAAGCCACATTACTCAAAATGTTTTATAAGTTGCAAGCAATGGTAACTCCAAAGTTGAAGAGCTTGGAAAACCCAAATAAGTCTCGAATAGTGTTTTCGAGATTCTCCAAGGTCAAAACTGATTAAAATGAACTTATAAACCTTATAAGTTAAGTAGTCAGGAAAGCCGATTTACATTGCGAAGAGTAATTCGGATTTTCAAGGCTACGAGTTTAAATCAAATAGTCAACAATCCGGAGGGCTAATCAGTTACTGACAAGTGGCATGAGCAAATCCAATTGGTGGGGAGATCGACAGCTTGCAAGCATCTATGGAGACTTCATCATTTTTCAGGCAGGACACACGAAAGTAAAAGGAGCACGCCGAGTCTTAATGCAGGGATCGGTTCATTCACGTCACGCTGGAACATGCAGCTACCTTCGATATGGCCCTGTCAGTTCAAAAGGGACTTGAATGCGGGAATGGCTCAAGGAGATTTGGCGATGATCTTGGACGACGCAACTCATGGTCAAAGGAGGACGACAGCAGCAGTCATAGTCATCAATGACTCAATGACTTCTTCCCTCTTCCCTTTTTCTCACGCGGTCCTCTTTCTCTCTCTTCCCTTCTCTGTATATATGGGCTTTCAAGCCATTTAAAAAGGTTCCCAATTTTTAGATTTTTTGTCATCTTGTTGGGAGACAGATGCCCATTGAGACGTTTGCAAAAGCGTGCTCCTTTGACCAAGCTAAACCCTGTCGAAGTATTTTAAGAACTACCTCTTGAATGTGATGAGACTCAATTTCCTTGCCTATTTCCTGTCTTCAATTAGTGCTTTAGTATGCTTGTTGCTTGGTGGGTTTGTGAATGCGTTTATTCCTAGTCCATTAGCCTGTTGCTTGCCTCTTTGAAGTATTTTCAAGTTTTGCAGGTCCAAATTAGTGTTCTAACTGAACCTCTTCCAACGTGTGTTAGCTTGACCCTGAGATCATGCAAGCCCAAGTTGCCTCATGACTGATCTAGTGTGGGTTCAAGCGTAGATGAGTGTCCATTTATTTCTGGTGCATTCCCTGATTAGCCCTCTTAGGAGCCCTTATCTCCCTTCTAAACCTTTTTTCCGTGAAGTTTCTTTTCAGCATTAATTTTAGGTGATCCACCAAGAGGAACTAGCCTCTTTAAAAATCCTAGAGGCTCAACCTCACCATAGGACACCCACATCCTGAGGTTGTTCCTATGCTTATAGCCAGAAGTGGGAGAGCCTAAAAAACTCTCCCACAAGGGTGCAATTCCGTGCTATAACAATACCATTGAATAGGAACCACAATTACCGCAAGCTATGCAAACAGGTTTGGCAGTATTACTAGAAATGTTGTTAGGAGATTGTCTTGGATCAAATTAGGTCAATGGGACTCGAGAATACATCCAATTGCAATGGGAAGTGTTAGGGTAAAAGGACCCTAGGATTGAAGACTAACTAAATTAAGAAAAGGAAGTAAAACACTGAAAATAAATGAGAGGTAAACCAAAGCAGTAAAGCCCCAACCTATGTGGTTAACGTACCAATACAAATAGCCATGTGGGGGGAGCAAGTGCCCTCAAAGAGCACAGGTTAATGAAAGACAAAAAGGCTAGATGCAAGTCCCATCAAACATCTTTGACCATGCTTAGGATAGAGGAGTCATTTATGGCATCATCTATTACTATGAAAGGGCCAATGCAAGATCTAATAATGTTCATTGGGAAGTGTCTAGGACTGAAGGGGGGCAAGTTGGGTAATTCTAAGAGGAAACAAAACACTCACCTAATAATTCCTCCTAACATCCAAGGTCGAAGAAACACCCATGGCAGTGAATAAATTCATAATGTGTGAATGTCCCCACAACCCAAGAAGTAGTCGAGGAGTAGATCTATGACGCCGAGAAGGAGCAAATCCATGATCTTGAGGAGCAGCAGATCGACATCACTAAGAGGTTGCATTCTAGGGCACCTTAGTAGTAGTGTTGTGCAAAGATAAGCATTGTCTCACTGACCTACCCCTCTTAGTGTGTGAAGAAACAATATTCAAAGGGCACTTAGTGTTGCCAACCTCCATGATGGGTTTAAAGAAAGAGGTGATCAACTTGGGAGCTCTAGGGGCTCCTTGCAAGGACTTGTGTCAAAGGGTGACAACTACCTGAAGAAAAAGGACCAGGCATAGTTGGTCTGAGTACAGAAAGAAAGTGGATAGAGAGTTTCCCAAGTCTTTGTAAAGGCAATGGTATCTACCTTGGATCTTATAGTAAATGGGGCATATGAAAAGGAATTACTCTTTAGTCTCCATCTCTTGGAGGGAGCAAAATCGACAAATCTTATCCCCACATGGAAAATGATGATTAATCTCAACCCACAATTGGTGTGAGCACAACCTCAACTTGCCAAGGGGAAACCTCAAGTCATGAGACCAATGACGTTGGAGATGGTCGGGGTGATAAATGACACCATCCACCATTTACAAGAAATGCTTAGCATAAAAGGCAAGCTTGGGGTTGAGCAGTCGAGGAGGAGATGCCCAAGTGACATGTATGTACAGCTTGTAGATATCTCCTTTGACAGCTCTAATGATGACCTCTTTTAAAGGAAGAATCCAGGGAGGGGCATCCCAAGATTACCTAAACGGAGGTTACCCATCAATAGAGATGTTGATAAAATAGAGGAGAAAACTAGTCTCATAATACTAGCAACATTGATGTCTATTTGGGCCCAATGATGTAATCCTATCGGAAGAGCAAAAGGCTAAGTATGGATACCTATCACGACTTGAGTTGAATCCCCCATATTCCTAAGTTTATGAATGTATAAAATAAGCTTGAAGACAACCTCAAGGTGTAGAGGTTAGGTGACAAACTCAGCTTTGATAATGCACTGAGGAATAGTTTGTTTGCAATGGATCATACATTGAATCATGGGAGTCTGAACCCTCTCAACATGAGCCCAATCAATGAATCCCAAACTAAGTCCCCAAACCTCAGACCCAAACAAAACTGTAGGCTCAATGATTGTATCAAAGAGGCACTTCTTTGAAGGGATATCCTGTAAGTAGATCAGAAAAAATTGGCACTCCGAGATAGAAAGGGAGGCATATCCCTTGCAAAAGTGTGACAGAGGTAGGCTTCATATTAAAAGACGGTCCAGAAAACTGGACCCCCTACTAAGTGTAGGCCAATGCAATCTCTAAAGATTCCCCTTTGTAGGGGAACTAGAATTGAGAAAGAGAACATTGGGAGGTGTTGAATATCACGACCTTAGATTCGCTAAGGTTGATCACCAATTGACGAAGCTCATAGAAGCAAGCAAGGGCTTCAAATTGTCTATGTAAACCATCAGCAACGTGAGAGAGGAGAATGATGTCATTGGCAAAAAGAACAATGGCTATCACCACATCATGTAAAATGCAACCATCATCTACATGGGTATGCTTTCGAAGCATTTCCACCTTTTGTACCCAAAATTATATGAGGAAAAATAGTGGTAGATAACATATAACTGCAAGGATCCAATCCATAACAATATTTTTTTGGCAAATGGAAGATCTCGGAATACTATTTTTGAACCTCTATATTCAACTGATCAGAAGGCAACACTGTCATGCAAAACAAGTCTGCAGGCATCTAATGATTTGACTTAGCCGATATTTCTTCTTTGTGTGGCCACCTTGGATGATTGTTTCACGATCACTGCATTTGTATCCAAACCAGGAGCTAATCCTTGTCCACAAAGTGCATGACCCATGACAAACACACTTAAATAACTGAACCATAGAGATGTAGGCTTGTGAAACAATACTGCATAGTAGGCACATTCAGATTGTTTTGTTTGTAAATAAAAAAATGAGAGAAAAGCATAAACTCACTAAATCAAGAAAAGAAAATTATCTAATGAAAAACAAATGAAATGTGCGGTAATGTTACCTATGTATCCAATCAATTACAAAACAGGAATAAACAATTTCAGAAGAAGAAAATGAGAAAAAAAAGATCTATTTCAGAGATGCACTGCCTTGTGTTGTTAAGGGGATCCAACTCCTTCAAACAACCAAAGGGCTCTTCCAGGATAGCCGCAAATTCTGAATCTTCTACACAATCTAGTTGCGATGAGTGAAACTTTCTCTATTAATCAAATAATATGCACAGTACTTGCCAAAGTACAGGATATCCTCTCTGAAAATCTGACTTCATTATTGACAATGAAAATGGACCAACTGCAGAATAGATGCTTTCCATTTGAATTCTAAGATCAGGTAGAGGAGCAACCACCCGATGGATTCTCATACAGTTACATTTTTTATTAAATTCAATTCGACATTGGACTTCTAATGTTCTACAGAATAAATGTTTTTGCTTTTGCTGTACACTTGCCTGACATGCATTGGAAAGAAACAAAAGGAAGAAATTATATTAATGTCCACGGATGACCAAAATAGGTCAATGGGACTCAAGAATACAATCACCTACAACAGAAAGTGTTAGGGTAAAAGGACTCTAGAAACAATCTACAAACTAAACAAAAGAAGAATAACAGAAGCACAGAAAGTAAAGGTAAACAAGGGGTAAACCCATTGCAGTAAAGCCCCGATGCATGTGGTTAGGGTACCAATATATATATCCATGTGGGGTAGCAGGAACAAGAAGAATAGGAACCCCTCAAAGAGCATGGGCTGATAAAAGTCGGAGAAACTGGATGGGAGCCTTATCAAACATCTCTGACCATGCCAAGGATACAGGGGTCATCTATGTCGTCGTCCATCACTGTGAAAGTACTACAATTTTGGATATGTAAAAGTATACATGAATGATGAACATGTTCTTAAGGAAAATAATTAACTTGTTCTGTGTCTTTAATGGTATAAGTCATATTATGTCCTCGATCAGGTCTAAAAATAATCCATAAACTCCCACTCAACTTAAATGAATTAAATTCTAAAATAGAATTTTGTTTTCTAGTATATAGAACATAGGAACTTTTGCTCTGCTAAATGCTTGAAATTACTTTTATTGAGAGTAATCGTCAGAATTTAATGTTGAAAGTCTAATGGTAGATGATCAATGCTTTTTCATATTTATAAATGTTGATGCAGTGGATTGCACCCTGGGCAGGACACCTAGCTCCTGCCTTTCACACGTAAAAATGGAAACTCTCCTCTCGCCTGTGGGACCGGCGAAGCTGGAGGGGAGAGTCTCTAGATAGGGCTAGCTCCCTCTGATGTATCTTTTAGGCGCTAGTTTCCTACTACTAACAAATAAATGAAAAGGGGGGGATGAAAAGGGAGAGAGATGCTGAAACAGAACCTAAACCTAAACTTAAAAAGGTGATACACCAAAAATGATGACCCACTCAGCCCGATCATACACTTTTCACCAAGGAGAAGCGCCCATACACTTCATCTGATGTGGGAAACTCTTCTGTGTTAGTGAGTTAGGGGTCCGTAGAGATACAGGGAGGAAGGAACTATCAAACGTGTTCTGAGACACACTTTGACAGCCTATTCACATGTGCCTATATTCCTGCTGTAGACACTTTTGGCAGACCTACAGAAAAGAAACTTCAAAATGCGCTAGACATGCTGGAATCGATCTGTGAGAAGCATAAAAGGAAATGACTTAACACAAAAAGAAAACATAGACATGTGCTTGAGTGCAAGTCCAAATGGAGGTAAAAATGCTAAGTCTTGATTCAAGGTAAAAATCTAGCAGAGTCCTGCCTTACAAGCCCGAGAGATTTTTGGGCAGAGCTTTGCCTTCGGGCTAAGAGAATGGATCTTCTCAAAATGAGAAATTTACAATATATAGAAAGAGGAGAAGAGAACTTGGCGCTTCTTTTGAAAAGATTTTGGCGCTCTTGACAAGCTGGCCCATGTGTGTTCCAAACCTTGGGAAGAGGAAGCCGTTTGATTGTCGGCTCCTGCTTTGACTTTGGCGTTCCAACATTAATGTGAAAGCATGGGCCACGCCTTTTTTTTGCAAACAGACTGCTTCCTTCAAGGCATTTACATGGCTTGTCTGCTCATTAATGTGAAATGAAGAAAACAGGCCGTGTCGCTTAGTGTTCGCGCCGTTTGGTGACCACTTTGCAAGCGTTGTTCCAACTGCAGGAATAAATCCCTGAGTTGACACCTCCTCTTGCCACCTGGACTGTTTTTTCGCTTCTGCACTTTGTCTTCTTGTTTTTTTGTCTCTTTCTGGCTCCTTTGGCCCTTGGGGCTATCTTTTGACGTGTCGATGTGTTCCTTGGGCTCTTCCTACTCGCCTTGGCCACTTTCCGTCAATTTCAAATAAGTGACACGTGGCGCATTCCACTGTGAGACGGGCAGGACACGTGGCAGCATCTGCTTGACTCATAAAAGCTTTAGGCACCCTTTGAAGGTCTTGCGGAAGAGGACACGTGTCGGCTTCCGCTCTCTTTAGCAATTCGTACGGGGCCCACCATAGTTCTCGCAGAACAAAAGGGAGAGACTGCGGATGTTGGCATTTGTCGGCTTCCGCCAAGCTTTGCAGGGGACACGTGGCACGCTATGCTTCTTTTAGAGAAAACATGTCAAAGCCTTCCGTGGTTGCCACTTGGCGCCTTCCGCTCTCTGGCTTTTTCTGGTGTAAAATTGACATTCGCGGGCCCGTCACTGCGTTTGAATTTCCAACGGCTAGTTCGCCTTGGTTGACTTTGACGTCTTCGGGCCCGTCAACCCTTGGATTTCTTTCAGCGTTTCCTTTGCTTCGGCTTTTTGCTGTTTCCTTTCCTTCGGACTTCTTGTTTGATCCCGCTCAAAGGGGACCTGCCCTTCGGGGTCTTGAAAAAAGTCCTTTTCCTCAGCGAGAGCCCCCCGCAAGGGCACATACCCTTCGGGCAGTCTTCTTTCTCCTCAGTGGGTTGCTCCTTCGGGCTTTTTCCCACGGACTTTTTTCCACAGACAATTTTCCCGTAGACAAAAAGTCCGCAAGAATTGCCTTGTCACTTTGAAATTGTCCTTGTCTTTTGCTTTTGCCTTAAGTCCCTTTCTTTCGGGTTTCTTGCTCACAACCCTTCCGAATTCCTTCGGACAAAAAGTCCAAAGGATTTCTTCCCTGCCTCTACTGACTGCCTTCAAAAAGTGCCCTTTGGGAAAGTTGAAAACGACCCTTCCGAAGGGCATTTCCTTTGCCTTCAACAAAAAATCCGAAGGAAACTTACCTTTCCGGCTTTTCTCTGTGGCCTCTTTGAAAGTGTTCCCTGCCCTCCGTAAGGGCTCTTGAGATGGTCCCTTTTGCGCCTAAGTGGGAACTTGCCTATGTCTGCAGAGTCCATAGAAAACTTCACAGCTGAGTCTGTAGAAATTAGACTTGCAGAGTTCGTAGAAATCTTTGCAGAGTTCGTAGAAATGGACCTGCAGAGTCCATAGAAATCTCTACAGAGTCCGTAGAAAACCTGCAGAGTCTGTAGAAATTTCCAGACTCGTGCAAAATCAAAATGAATTGGCTTAGAACAGCAGGGAAAGAAGGGGACCGATTTTTGGCCTGTTGGACAAAAAATGGTCAACAATAAATAATTCTGATGGTAAAACATCGGTCTTGATTTTTTAACTGGTATTCTGTCTAAAAATCCCATACATTTTCCATTCTATATGTAGCTGCTTAAAAGATAATGAAATAGTGTCAAATCATCAAATTAAAAACATGGATGTGTGGCAAATAATCTATAGATGAATCTCAAAATTTCAGGCTCAACTTTGGTGGTGCCATATTTTACTTGCCACATTCGTAAAATATGTAAAAGTCTGCTACAGTTAGTTGAGTGGTATTCTTGAGCAATGAAGCTTCACTCTGAAGCAAATAACTGGGCCTACGTGTAATTTATATGCATACCTAAGGCAATTTGGGTACTAGTCATTCTTCTGCATCCTATCTGCTATTTTTCACAAAGAAATTCCATGTTAACTTTCCAAAAAGGGCTAAATTAAGGATGCACAGTATACCGGCTAGAAACAGATTACTAAAAATGCATTGACTGTTATAGAAAACATTGGCATTAAGTTTGCTACAGGTCCTTATCTACACATTAGGTACAATTAAAGAGTGCCATTCAACTGGGCCTACTTGTAATTTATATGCATACCTAAGGCAATTTGGGTACTAGTCATTCTTCTGCATCCTATCTGCTATTTTTCACTAAGAAATTCCATGTTAACTTTCCAAAAAGGGCTAAATTAAGGATGCACAGTATACCGGCTAGAAACAGATTACTAAAAATGTATTGACTGTTATAGAAAACATTGGCATTAAGTTTGCTACAGGTCCTTATCTACACACTAGGTACAATTAAAGAGTGCCATTCCTGAACAATGAAATTTCATGCTGAACACAACAATTGGGCCCACCTGTGTAATTTCTAAGGTAGTTTGAGTTTCAGTAAAAAATTCCTGCATCCTTGAAATTCAATTTTAACGTACAAAACGGTCTAAATCAAGTACGCACAATTTATTGGCCAGTGTATATGGATTCTGTGTTTTTCTAATTTTCGTTTGACTGTTATTGCACCATTCTAAAGCCAATCCTCTGCGACTTTCAACCATAGTCGGAACATTATCTTTGGGAATTTTAAAAATTAAATGGAATAGTCTATTGATGTGAATCATGCTTGATATTTCACATTACCTTTGTTGTTAAAGGCTGATAGGTTGCCCTTTTGGAGTCTTTTTATTGGAGTTATGTGGGGCGGGGATTTGTGTTTCTTCATTTATAATATTCAGACTAATATTGAAGTTTTCTTTGTATGGTATCATGCCTGTTATATTTATATAGAGGTGTCTTGCCATTTAGGTCTATTGTTGTTTGCAATGGTCTGGGTGCATGAAAAAAGTTTAAACCTTCTCAGATACCAATGTTATGGACCCTCCCAATTTTTTTTTTTGATTGAAACCCTGCTTTTTACACAGATTAGGTGTACAAAATGCTTCTTCAGCGTAGTGCCAAGGACTAAGGGGTATCCATTGCGAGGGCAGCCCCTTGTTTACTACAATTGCTTGAGAACAAGCAATTTTGGGTGGGGAGAATTGTCGTATCCCCCTTTTGGATATGACACAATTGAAGACCCATAGCCTCACTTGTTTCCCAAGGGCTAAGGGAAAAGAGAAAAAGAAAGGGAAACACCTTGGTTTCTAAGAGTAATTGTTAAAAAGCACTTTATTATTCTAATTTTCACTTAAGTTGTGTTCTTTTTAGGGGCATGGGAACCCAAGGACTTAAATGGAAATTATAAGGGTTACTCTTTTTATAAATTTGAATTAAATTCTTCCCTCCAACTTGGACGCCACCCCTGAGGTGTATAAAAATAAAGTGAAGGATCAATTAAAGAAGATGCAAATTTTGATATTGAATTTTATGTTCAAGTATGTCAAGCTTGAATTAGTGACTTGAGGACAAAACCCTTCAAGTGCACAAAGGAGTTTGGGGATGAAAACCTCCATCTTTTCACATATGACAGCTCTATCCAAGGGTTGTATTTACGCTTAATATTCAAATTTTCAGTGGAAAAGCCCTATCCTAAGGCAACGAACTACTTCAGTTGGTTGGTCGTTGATTTCCTAGCCTAGCGACCTTACTATGGAGCTTTTTGACCTGGTTTGGAGCCACTACAAGGGTGGTGAGGTGGCTGAACTTGAAGACCCCTCCATACAACACTGCGCTACACATATATGGCTTTGTTGGGTAAATATTTTGTCGGCCAGCTAACTGGTGACCAAAATAGTTCCTATCAACACAGCATAGGGAGATGGGTCGTCCTGGTGTGCAACTTTACTACATCAACCGGAGACAAATCTCTCCTCTCATCAAGGGGAGGTTCCCTATTAAATATGCGAAGCTATATACAATATAAATAAGCAGAAAGTAAGACACAAGGGTGAGACAAACCATCAATCTCTCTTCTTTCAGAGATGATGCACACAAAGGAGAAAATCCTGGCTATAAACGCTGAAGGCACTTCTCTTCTTTTAGAAGTGTCCTTACAGGAAACAGCAGGAGTTTCTTTCAGATAGTGAAATAACCAGTGATCAAAAAGGCGTAGTAACAGCAGGATGAAACAGAGCGCAAAGTCTCCACTTCAATTGCTCAAAAAGTATATCACAAAGGATAATGGGGGCACAAAGTCGCCCCAGAATCCTCAACACAAAAAGAAAAGGAAAACACAGATTGAAATCAATTGTGAAAGCACAGTCTTCCCATATTTGGTTTCAGTACACTTCCCTATTACCTTCACTAATTCTACGTACCAAATTAAATGAATAAGGATACCTTCAGATGACACAAGTCAGAACAGCACAAAGTCTGTGAAAAACCTGCTTTCTCATAGAGATAACAATGGAAATGAAATTACAACTTGAGCTCAAAGTCTCAATTTTTCTCTTTCAAAATGGGCAGAGTTTTGCTCTTGTAAAATGAAAAGTCTCCTTTGTAACAAATGAGAGATTACAATATATAGCGCTCCAAGAAAGACTTGGGCGCTTGTTTTCCATAGAATGGCCCATGCTATGCATTCAATGCCTTGAATGCATTTCCAGGTTTGTCAAAGGACTGCGTTGAAAACAGGGCAGCTGTCTTAACTATGGCATGTCATTTCATCCATCTGGCTTCTCCCGAGTCTAGATCATCTGGTCTATCCCCTCTGATATCAGCACAGCTGTCCATTTTGTCTTTACTTCATGGGAGGAAAAACAAGCTGAGTCTTTAATTTTTGCAAGCTAGAAAATCTACTTCACAAACTATTCCAACTACCGGAATAACTACTGCGTAGATATTTTCCTCTTTGTCCTCTTTCCGCTTTTGTCTTTTCCAGCTTTGTCTCTTCTTGGAATTTAAGCTCCCGGGCTATCTTTTCAACCAGTCGCTTGGTTCTTCCTTCAAGTTCCGCGCTTTATTTGAATTTCAACGGATATTCCCTTACTTTAAATTTGACGTCTGCGGGGAAGTCATTGGTTGAATGTTTCAACGGTTCAGGCGGCCTTCTCGGCTCCTTGCTTCAATCGCTTAATTGGTTCAATCGCTTTCTTGCTCCTTGGTTGAACCATCGCTTTCATTTGAACTTGCCTTTGGAATCATCTATGTTGCTTCTCTCTTTGCTTGAGGCTGCCTTTGAACTTTTGAACCATGTTGAACCATTGAACTTTGAACTCTTTCGGTTCAAAGTTCAATCGGTTCATTGGTTTATTCTGTGTCTCGCTCAAACACCGCTTCCTTTATCTTTCTAAGCTTTGGTTGAACCTTTGAACCAATCGATTGAACCAACTTTGATTCAATGGTTCAATGGTCCAACCGATTCATTCTTCATTATTTGGCTAAGTGATGAACCCGTTTCTTTCCTGCAGAGTCCATAGAAATCAACCTTGAGAGTCCATAGATTTGAGCCTGCCTGCAGAGTTCGTAGATTCAAGCCTGCAGAGTCCGTAGATTCAACCCTGTAGAGTCCGTAGATTCAAGCTTGCAGAGTTCGTAAATTTCTGGAAAGCTTGAGAAATGAAGAACCTGAATGCTCAGAGCAATTTTTGAAAGGGGAAGAGAGGATTTTGGTCTGTAGGACCAAAATAGTTCAAATGTTGTCCCAAAAATGAGTGATATTTTTTGGGGGACAACAGGATTGAAGACCCATATGGCTTGAAGACCCCTAAAAATAGGGCTGCGTGCGGATTTGGAATTTATTTGTATTTTCTGCCCTTGGGCAACTTGCCAAGGAGTGCTTTTAAGGTCAATTTGAACCTTGTTGATATTCAGAAAAAACAGGAATAATTTTAATAATTTATTGTACTATATTTGCCTTGTTTTTGCATCATAATTGGTCATCAAGGGTATTTATTGCAATGTCTCATTTCTGGAATATTTTGGCCATTTTTTGTATGCTTGGTGAAGTTGGATTGAAATAACAAGTTGGAATTTACTGTTTAAGTTTATCAACATTGGCACCTAGGGTTTGCAACATTGTGTGTTTTTTAAGCATCTCCCAATGTTAGGGTTTGCTGGAATTTGAAGCATAACTTTCAGATTTGCAAGGGTTTGGTTGAAAGCCCTATTATTTCTTAATTTTCTCAATTTGGGGACATTTTATAAAGTGCTTTTACAAGTGTTATTAAGAAAACCTAATGTTTCTCTTTTTTTTTTCTTTTTTCCCTTAGCCATTGGGAAAAGCAAGGCTAAAGGTCTTCGATAGTGTCATGCTTAAAAGGGGGACATGACAATGCTATTATGCTATTTTTCACTAAGAAATTCCATGTTAACTTTCCAAAAAGGGATACATTAAGGATGCATAGTGTACCAGCTAGAAACAGATTACTAAAAATGCATTGACTGTTACAAAAAGCATTGGCATAGAGTCTGCTACAAGGCTTTATCTACACACTAGGTACAGTTAAAGAGTGCCATTCCTGAACAGTGAAATTTCATGATAAACATAAGTGGCCCCACCTGTGTAATTTTTAAGGTAGCTTGAGTTTTAGTAAAAAAATCCTGCATCCTTGAAATTCAATGTTAAGATGACAAAACGGTCTAAATCAAGTACGCACAATTTATTGGCCAGCATATATGGATTCTTTGTTTTTTTAATTTTCATTTGATTGTTATTGAACCATTCTAATGCTAATCCTCTGCGACTTAAAAACTATAGTTGGAACATTATCTTCAGGAATTTCTAAAGTTTAATGGAATAGTCTATTGATGTGAATCATGCTTGATATTTCACATTACCTTTGTTGTTGAAGGCTGATAGGTTTCCCTTTGGGAGTCTTTTTATTGGAGTTATGGGGGTGGGGGTTATTTTTCTTCATTCATATTACTCAGACTAATATTTAAGTTTTATTTGTATGGTATCATACCTGTTCATGGCATCCAATAGGCTTTGCATGTTGTCTAGTCATCTTTGTCATGCTTGTTATATTTATACAGATGTATCTTGCCATTTAGGTCTATTGTTGTTTGTGATGGTTTGGGTGTGTGAAAAAAGTTCAAACCTTCTCTATTACCAATGTTACGGAACTCCCAGTAGATAATTGAACACTTAAACAAAACACAAGCCTGCAAGCTTATCTGCATACATGTCATGCAAGTTAGTAATCAAACACAATAGGAAATAAAAAATAGACAGGCATCCCTTGACATTCTTCGCCATAACACATCACTAATTAGAGACTCCAACCGTTGTCTCCAGCTCCTAATTTTTTTCCAAATTGCATTAAATGTATTTTTTTATGCTTTTGGGAAATTATATTTCTATGGAGAATAACATGATCTCATTTGTTCTTTGAAACTCTAACTCTTCTGGTGCACCAGGAGAACCTTTTAGTGGATATATGCTTGCCACCATGTCATGTCCCCTCTCTAGTACGACATGACACTTTACGTGGATTTGCCTATTCCAGACTCTCATAGGTAGATGGTGGTGATGAGAGAGTCATTTTTGCGATTAGATGGCTCATTATGCTCTTAGAGACATATTTTATTATTACTTTTTATATGGGGCCAAAATGTTATATTTTGAGATTAAGGTGCACTTTTATTTCATAAAGTTACTTTTTATTTTAAAAAGTGCAATAAGATTTTATAAGATTTATTATGGATACTTCTAGAAGAAGTTTCCAAAAAGTGCATAAATAGACCACATGGGTCTCTCATTTGGCATCCAAGTCTATTTTCTCATTGAGTCTTCTTGAGCATTTGTGGGGCGTGATAGTCTGCAAATCTTCAGCTTAATCCTTGAGAACGATACCTCTCAAAAGATTGCATAACTGAGGAAGTGAAAGATCTTTTGAAGGGTTGCACATTGGAAGTGGTATTCAGCCATTTCATGTTGAGCTTCATTGAGTATTCATACTTAGTTTGAGAGTTAACAATTTTTGGAGTCATTGGGTGAGGAGATTGCATCATTGTCCAATTGGAGGGATTCCCAAGGAAATAAAATTGTATATATATTTTATACAGTACCGTACATGTACGGCATGTCCCTGCAGTAAGGTACAACAGGGTTTGGCACTTCCAGCATACTGCAATTTACAGCAGAACCTATATTTTTGTTCAAAACTCATACTTGGCTGGGAGATTAATTTTTATATGGTGGGAGGCGTTTACCAAAGCCCAGGCGTCCATGTTCAGGGCATTACTAGCACTTGCTAGTGAAAACTAGAATTAATGCCAAAATCGTACCAGTCCGTACAGTATGGCCTGTACTCATAGCCGTGTACGAACAGCATTTTGGGCGCAACATACAGACCAGGTTTTGTCATCAACGAATTCATGTAACGTTCTATTTACATTTGCATATCTATAATAAAAATTCAATTATGTGCCAAGATTTGTATTCGGTTCAGAAAGGATATTATTCTGTCCATGTTTTGTTGAAATCTAAAAGTCGAAATCTATTGTAAAAGGATCTATATTTCCTCGAATAAATATATTGACACTAATTTCTAAATCATTGAGCTGAGTGGATTTGTTTCATATTCAGTTTACACTTACAACAGTATAGTTTGATTGCTTGACAACTATTTGACAAAAGTCCATAAGGCAATATTAGTATTTTTGGTGATCCTACCAACTGTTTGACAAAATTCCATAATGCAATATCAGTGTTTTAGTGATCCTACTAGTGAGGGTCATTACAATGGTATCAGAGCCATCATCCTGCCATCCTGTGATCAGCTAAACCGCAGATGAGTGAGAGAAATCAGATATTATAGCAGGGAACAGCGGAGACAACCAAATCAGCATCCTCAGGTCAAAGGAGATACATTGTCAGAAGCATTAAGAGACACCGGCAAATCAGTTCAAAATATGGTAGAGGAAGATAGAGATGCAAGTACTGAAAGAAAATTTGACAATATGCTTGATATGATGTCACGCTTATTAGCAAGAATGGATCAGCAAGCCATTCTAGATCAAAATCATCAACACACAGCTGAACATAGTGGAGTTAATGAGGAAAGGTCAATACAACGCGCTGGAAACACAAGAGGATCAGCCTCTAGGCCTCTTTTTACCACCGTTACACCAAGAGAAGAACAATTACATGCTGCTCCAGCTACTCCATTTGGAGACGAAGCTAGACAGGCCTACTTGGAGTATACCACTCTCCCTCCTGATATGAGAGAAATATGGACATTTGATCAATTCATGAATCAAAGAAATAAGAAAGGAGGAAGAAATGATCGCTACGCTCCAAGGAATGACTATCAACAAACACTTGGTAAGATTTCCATGGCTTACTATGATGGAAGTAACAAATGCACAGCTAGGTCTTGGGTTCAAAAGCTTGATAATTATCTCTCTTTGAGACCAATGCCTAAAGAGGATGCCATAAGATTTGCCACACTACATCTTGAAGGAGCTGCTCACAAGTGGTGGTATCATGGGTTAGTCACTCTTGGACACAACCTTATCGCTACATATGAGGAGTTTACCAACAGGCTGGTTGAAAGGTTTGATGTCAAAGATCTTGAGGTGAGTTTCCGTGAATTGGCAAACTAAAACAGCATGGTTCCCTTGATGCTTATATTAATGACTTCCAGAAGCTAGCAGCAATGGTACCTGATATTTCAGAGCGTAGGCTAGTCATTTTATTTACAGAAGGGTTGACCGAACCACTCAAGGGGTGGGTTAAGGCCTTTAATCCTCTCACATTTCAGGAAGCTATGAAGAAAAGCCGTAGTATGGAATTTGCAGCACCAGCAAACAGGTTGGTTCAAAGGGCTCTTCATCATACAGAGATAATAAAGGGGGATTCAGCAAAAGTAAAGATAAGGTTGATGACACGAAAGGCAAGTCAGCTACACCCTTGGATAAGGAGACGCTTAATGACCTGCGTAAGAAGTTATGCTTCTATTGCAAGGGTCCTTATGAGTTTGGACATGACTGTCTTATGAGGCCTAAGGGGAAGGCCAACAAGGTAATGTGGGCTTATTACAAGGGCTCAGATTCAGACAGCTCAGAGTACCATGATCCTGATGATGCAGAGCAGGAACTGAAGGTAGATAATGCTAAACAAAAGGAGGAATCAAAATTACATTTACAAGAGGTACGTCTATCTAGTATTCAGAGAGAGGGTTCCTTCAAACTTAAAGGTGTCTTGGCAGGACAAAAAGTTATTACACTCTTGGATACTAGTGCCACGCACAACTTTATAGATGCATGCTTCGTGGAGAGGCGTGGGCTCACCACTGAGGAGTTTGATGGACTGAAAGTTAAGGTGGCTGATGGATTCATTCTTCGATGTGACAGGATGGTACGTCATCTACCTCTACGCCTGAACAACTATGAGTTCAAGGCAGATTATCATGTGGTCAACATGGGTGACATGGACATAGTGCTTGGAATGCAGTGGCTACATTCGTTGGAGGAGGTTACCCTGAGACTTAAGGATATGGAGATACGATTCGAAGTGGATGGTAAAACACATGTGCTGAAGGCTATTCGTAATAGTGATGTTAGAACTATTTCACTTAGGAGGATGGAGAGGCTAGCCAAGCATAATGATATAGAGTGGGCAGCAATTTGTACCTTGATGCCTACACAGGAAGACCACCACAAGGCTGAATATCATCTTGATATTTGGAAGTTGAGAATTAAATATGAGAAGGTATTTAGCGAGATTCCACCAGGCAGACCGCCAGATAGAGGCATTGAGCATATTATTGAGTTGGAGGAAGGCGTTAAGCCTGTCATGATCACACCATACCGACACCCGAAGCGGCTAAAGGATGAGATCGAGAGGACCATTAAGGAGTTGCTAGCCATGGGGCACATCCGACCAAGTAAGTCGCCTTTTGCATCTTCTGTTGTTTTGGTTAAAAAGAAGGATGGTACACTTCGGATGTGTATTGATTACAAGGTGTTAAACAAAAGAACTATTAAGAAGATATCATATCCCACGCATTGATGAGTTGATAGATGAATTGCATGGGGGTTGTTGTTTTTCAAAGATTGACTTGAGATCAGGATATCATCTGATCAGAGTGAGAGAACAGGACATTGAGAAAACTGCTTTCAGATGTCACTGTAGGCATTTTGAGTTTGTAGTCATGCCTTTTGGTTTGACTAATGCACCTGCCACTTTCCAGTCTACAATGAACAGGGTTTTTCACCACCAGTTGAGGAAATTTGTACTGGTATTCTTTGATGATATTTTATTATACATCAGGTCATGGTAGGAACATCTTGAGCATTTGGAGACAGTATTGGGCATATTGCAGGAGTCCTTGTATGCCAAGGAATCCAAATGTGATTTGGGCATGACTGAGCTTCTATATTTAGGACACATCATCAGTGCGGATGGAGTGCGAATGGAACCTGAAAAGATCCGCGCTATTGTTGATTGGCCACCACCAAAGAAACCTACGCAATTGAGGGGGTTCCTTGGTCTATGTGGGTTTTATCGCAAATTCGTCAGTGGCTTCTCACGACTTGCCGCACCCATGACAGATTTGTTAAAGAAAGGGGCATTTGTGTGGACTCAGGAGGCACAGGAGTGTTTCATGAGATTTAAGGAGATAATGACTACATGCCCGGTTCTAGCATTGCTTGATTTTTCGAAGCCATTTGAGCTTCAATGTGATGCATTTGGAGGAGTAGGTGATGTACTCATGCAATATAAGCACCCAATTGCTTATGAAAGCAGGAAACTTAGAGGGCTTGAGCGATCGTTTAGCATTTATGATAAGGAGATGTTGGCCATCATGCATGCTTTGGCCAAGTTCAGACAGTATCTTGTGGGCAGCAAATTCTATATAAAGACTGATCATAACATTCTGAGACACTTTTTGGGACATCGGGACCTGAATGATCGCCAGCAGAAATGGATGAATAAGTTGCAGGCATATGACTTTGACATCACGTATGTCAAGGGTACACAGAATGTTCTTGCAGATGCTCTATCTCGCAGGCCACACCTTACTTCTATAATTTAGATATCAGAGGATTGGCAACATTTGATTATAGCAGAATATGCTAGGGACACATGGGCCTCTGATATAGTGGAGGGGGTAGCAGTTGATACCAGATACACACTTGTAAATGATTTGATCATTTACAAGAACAGGATTTATTTGGTCCCAGGATCGAAGGTTAAGCAGTTGATCTTGAGAACACTTCACGACTCACCCACAGCAGGCCATCACGGGTACTTCAAGACTTACAGGGCAGTTCGCGAGAGGTTCACCTGGAAAGGGCTTAAGGCTGATGTTTTGCAGTATGTTTGGGAGTGTCTTGTTTGCCAGCAAAACAAACGAGAATACACATCCAGCAAGGCTCCTACAGCCACTTCCTATTCCTGACAGGAAGTGGGAGTGTATCTCCATGGACTTTATCACAGGCTTGCCCAAGGCACAGGGACGAGATTGTAGTTATGTGGTGGTGGATAGGTTAACAAAATATGCCCACTTCTTCCCTATCACTACTACATACTCAGCGGCTCAGGTAGCAGAGGTCTTCTTCCAGGAGGTTTTTAGGTTGCACGGCTTGCCTCGAAACATTGTGAGCAACAGGGACAGCCGCTTCATGAGTCACTTTTGGCAGAAGGTATTCCGGTTATGTGGTACTGAGCTTACACCCAGCACCAGCTCTCACCCACAGACCGATGGTCAGACAGAGATAGTAAACCAGTGGGTAGAAGGGTATTTGAGGAATTATGTGGTAGCTCAGCAGCGGACTTGGGTCAGATGGATTTATATCTGCGAGTATTGCTATAACACTACATACCACATGACTATACGGATGACGCCCTTCATGGCACTTTACGGTTATGAGGCACCCAGTTTTCTGGATTTAGTGTTGGGTGACAGTCACGTACCTAGTGCAGGTGAGTTACTACAGGAAAGTGAGGACATAGTTGCTACTCTCAGAGACAATATTGCCAAATCTCAGAACCAGCAGAAACAATATGCGGACCAAAAGAGGACTGAGCGTAGTTTTGAGGTGGATGATATGGTATACCTCATGTTGCAGCCATACAGGCAGTCCACTCTCAAGAAGAGTGGTGCAGAGAAACTCAAGCCACGATACTCTGGACCATTCAGGATCATCAGGAAGGTTGGTGAGGTGGCTTATGAGTTGGAGCTTCCCCAGATAGCAGAGTGCATAATGTATTCCATGTGTCATGCCTCAAGAAGGCATTGGGTCAGAGTGTGGTGCCATCTGCAGTGTTACCTCCCTTGGATGATGAGGGGAAGTTGATCTTGGCTCCAAAATCCATCTTGAATAGCAGAGAGAAGCAGCTTCGCAAGCGGGTGATCAGAGAGTACCTGATTAAGTGGAAGGATCTACCCGTTGAGGATGCTACTTGGGAGGGTGAGGCCATTCTACAGCACCCGGCATTGAGATTGCTCGAGGCCAAGCAATTTCAGGAGGGGCGAACTGTCATGTCCCCTCTCTAGTACGACATGACACTTTACGTGTATTTGCCTATTCCAGACTCTCGTAGGCAGATGGTGGTGATGAGAGTCATTTTTGCGATTAGATGGCTCATTATGCCCTTGGAGACATTATATTTTATTATTACTTTTTATATGGGGCCAAAATGTTATATTTTGAAATTAAGGTGCACTTTTATTGCGTAAAGTTACTTTTTATTTAAAAAAGTGCAATAAGATTTTATAAGATGTATTATGGATACTTCTAGAAGAAGTTTCCAAAAAGTGCATAAATAGACCACATGGGTCTTTCATTTGGCGTCCAAGTCTATTTTCTCATTGAGTCTTCTTGAGCATTTGTGGGGCGTGATAATCTGCAAATCTTCAGCTTAATCCTTGAGAACGATACCTCTCAAGAGATTGCATAACTGAGGAAGTGAAAGATCTTCTGAAGGGTTGCACATTGGAAGTGGTATTCAGCCATTTCATGTTGAGCTTCATTGAGTATTTAGACTTAGTTTGGGAGTTAACAATTTTTGAAGTCATTGGATGAGGAGATTGCATCATTGTCCAATTGGAGGGATTCCCAAGCAAATAAAATTGTATATATATTTTATAAAGTACCGTACAAGTACGGCTTGTACCTGCAGTAAGGTACGGTAGGGTTTGGTGCTTCCAGCATACTACAATTTACAGCAAAACCTATATTTTTGTTCAAAACTCATTCTTGGCTGGGAGATTAATTTTTATATGGTGGGAGGCGTTTACCACAGCCCACGCGTCCATGTTCAGGGCATTACCGGAACTTGATAGTGAAAACCAGAATTAATGCCAAAATCGTACCAGTCCGTACAGTACGCCTTGTACTCGCAGCAGTGTACGGACAACATTCTGGGTGCAACATACAGACCAGGTTTTGTCATAAGCGAATTCATGTAAGGTTCTATTTACATTTGCATATCTATAATAAAAATTCAATTATGTGCCAAGCTTTGTATTCGGTTCAGAAAAGATATTATTCTGTCCATGTTTTGTTGAAATCTGAAAGTCGAAATCTATTGTAAAAGGATCTATATTTCCTCGAATAAATATATTGACACTAATTTCTGAATCATTGAGCTGAGTGGATTTGTTTCATATTCAGTTTACACTTACAGCAGTATAGTTTGATTGCTTGACAACTGTTTGACAAAAGTCCATGAGGCAATATTAGTATTTTTGGTGATCCTACCAACTGTTTGACAAAATTCCATAGTGCAATATCAGTGTTTTAGTGATCCTACTAGTGAGGGTCATTACACACCACTTCATGTACATTTTATCATTAACTTGCCATTCATGATGGCCAAAATGTAATTCACATTTAAAAAAAACTGTTGACAGATCAGAAATAACCAGATTCACTTCATCTTTTGTATCGGGATTGTACCCTTTAAAAATTATCGATTTCTTTGTGAATTTATTGTTTGTACTTGTAATAGGAAAATCAGAAAAGATAAAATTTTCTTATGCAGTTTTTTGTCAACTTGTTTTTCCCAAGTTTTTTGGTCTTCATCTTCTGCAGGCTCCAGATAGGTTCGTTGCTGCAGCTGCACGCAATCCTGTATGTAACATGTCGCTATTGGTTGGTACCTCCGATGAGCCTGATTTTTGTTATGTGGAGGCATATGGAAAGGATGGGAAAAAAGCTTACACTGAAGCCCCTACAGCAGAAGACCTCAATGTGTTCTATCACACTTCACCAATATCACATATTTCAAAGGTAAGCCTAAGGTCTATTGATGATTTATATTAATATTGCATATGATTACAGCTTCAAATATTTGACATCAGAATGTTGGGCATGCTAAACATCTGTTCTCTTAATTTTCTCTGTTTTCAGTCATGCTATAAACAAGCTATGACTGTCTTTACTTTTGTTTGAGAGAGGGTCAAACAAATAGAGTCAGAGTGTCAAGCTAGAGATAAGACAAGTTAGAAGCCAACGTTGTATTTTCAGAGACGAACCCTATTTTTGTGCTCACGTATAATGAAGGTTCTATCAGGAAGTATGATATTCTTTCTAGACCATTAGATAACTATTATAATATTTCAAATATACTAATCTATCAATTCAACCTGTTCTTAATCACAGTGAAAAAAATGCTTTTCTACGAAGAACATTGGCCCAGAGATCCCCTCCTAATAATCAAATTGGGTGTAGCAAGATAAATTTCTTATTTAAGGAAAGCACAAACAATGTTATGTGCATCATTAATGGCCAATAAAAGATGCTCTTGATTTTGGCAGTAAGGTTTTGATCCTCATACAGATGTCACCTATATACAATTATCATTTGCAGGGCCAAAAAGCCAGATTAATCCTAATACATTTTGACATTCTGTTTGGCATACACTGCACATTGGAAAGAGCAATTTCCAAATGAAACTCGTTTTTCAATTAAATGACCAAACATGATGCTTATAGAAAACTATTATTACCTACGCATGCAAGAGAGTTAAGTGGGATACAAAGCATCCATCCTTGGTGGCAGAGGTCTTCAGCACCTGATGAGAGAATTTACCTAAGGAATGCTCTCATAGTGGTGGTGATGAGCAGAATTTTCACCACCACTTGCAATGGGATTCATACCAACTTAAACCAATTGCAAAGTATGCGAGGAAGTTCTAACTACTGAAAGTAAGTTTCTGGAAAAAACAACCGTCTCCAACTACAAACTTGAATTGAAACACAGAAGAGAAAAGACTATATTGTATCTCCAAGAAAATCATACAATGGAAAATAAAGTTCTAGAAAGGGATAACAAGAAAAGAAACCTAGGATTGGTGTTTCATCCCCTCGTGCCAAATGTCAGCCGGTCAAATGACTATTGTTCAGGTGGTCTTTCCCCAAATGGGGCGATCGCCAAACAATGAGAGACAAAAAACATAGGGGCAATAATCTTTCACTCAATACTCAGTTTAATTTTATAACACTCGAATTTATACAACTAACATAACGGCTCTCCATATCTAATTTATTGCTAGGAATCTTCTTGTAATATTAAATCATATTAAGTGGGTCTTTACCTAATACTAACTGAATTTATTTAGGGCCCCATAAAAGACAGCCGGGAACTCAAAATTCTCGCTCAAGGCTTTAAAACAGAGTCTGCCCCACCCAAGGCCTATTAGTTACATAAATTACATTGCATAAAAACATAGGATATGGGGGTCCATTACATAAACAAAATGATATACATGACATTCCAAAGAGTTAATTAATTACTTCCTGCAAGTAGAAATATTGTTGTTATCTAGTGCAGATGAGATCTCCTTATTTTGCAGTGCAGGTAAGATCTCCGGTATAGGTAAGGTTTGCAGTGCAGGTAAGAACTTTTAATGTTGTGCGGGTGCAGATACAGTCTTCTTTACTGTACAGGTGTAAATAGGATCTTCATGGCTGTTCTTTGAGTTTTGAAAAGGGGCATCTCTTTTACACACAATAATCCCATTCAAATTGAATAATGTCTCTAAATCGGGTTGTGGCGTCCATAATTCCTTTCGTCCCAAAGTTGCCTCATAATGCAAGAAATGTCATTCATAATCACTAAAACCATTGCTGTCAAGAAAGACATTTTTGCATCTCTAGTCGCCAAAAAGGGGGTAAAAATCCCTCTCATCACTCCCTTTGACTTTAAATTGCTGGCCTCACAGTCAGATACTCAAAATTTACAGATCATCCTTTATTTTTCATGCCAAAAATCATCTAATTTCAAATGATCACTTATGAAAATGCAGTGGCAAAATATAAAATAGGTACAAAGAGTAAAAATAAATAAATCAGGAAGTCTTCAACCAACTTATTTGTACCTCAAAAAATATGCAGTTTTCCATGAAACTGGAAGTCTTATTTCAGAAAATGAATTTTGAGCAGAACTGGGTTGTTGGAAAATCCTGAAATAACCTGCATTTCTCTGAGATAAATTAATGTTCTTTTGTGCTCTGCCGTTATCATTATATCGTTCTGCTGTCCTTTGCTTGGAGATCTTTCACAAATGCAAGGCGTAACAATAGCGATGGAAAAGCCTTTTTGACACCGCCAAGGTTGCAAGAAGTCCAAAAGCTGGGAGGTGAGTCCGATTCAAAAAAAATTACTGTCATCACTTTAACCCGCCAAAAACTTCAACTAATTGAAAATTTCAGAGTGTTTGTATGGGTTTGGAAAGCACAATTATCACACCCAAAAACCAATCACCTGATGCCGAAATCTAAATGACTCGAAAATTCTTAACACTTTTTTTCCCAACTTAAAGTGCAGTCTTTGATGAAAATAGTTGAGGCAATATATCAAATGGACACTGTCAACCAGCTTTAAAATCAAATCAAATGAATCATAACGAAGGTTAGGCAGACTGAATAAAACATGCTGAAGGTAGGACTGAGAGAAATTAGATCTGGTCCAACCATACTTGAAATTCTGAATATCTGGATGATTGAGTGGACCTGGTTTGTCTATCCTCTCATAAGAGGAAGTGAGCTTAGGACATAAGCATAGCTTGTATAAGTTGCTGAGATTGCGTATCCTGCCTTATGCGAAATGAGGGAAATGAACTTATGCAAAGTAGAAAAGTGACATTTCCATTTAATAGTTGCAGAATTTTCATCCATCACTTTCTAAAAATACATAAATATCATTTTGCCTTCCTCAATATGTGAAAATAATCTAACATGATCAATGCACTCACAAATATTCCAGCAATGCTTGATAATCCCTTTGGCTTTAGCAATTAGCTTATATCGAACACTCCTTGAGGGAAGCAACAATGAATTCCAATCGTACCCAACTAAATATAACCCAGCTAACTACAGCCCAAGAATGAGTTGCTTTGGAAAACATGCACTCTAATATCAAGAAATGCATCTACATTTCTGCAAGCAAAGATCCCCAGTGCAGGGAGCTGTCAACCACGTTCTCTTCAATCATTAAAGGGCCAGAGGATAACTTCCCATGCCAATGCATGCTGATCTGACCATGCCTTTCATGACCATGGATTGCAAATAATAATACCGAGTTTGGATAAGGTAAAAATTGCTCATTGGAATGCTTGTGAGCATAAGATTTGTAATCCTTATTGCATGTACCATCTATTTTCTCAATGAAACTCCAGATTATCATGAAATTAACATTCAAAATAAAATGGGACTTTGTGCTATAACCTCGTCCAATGAGAAAAATATGAATTACACCTGCATTTATGCATGGTTTCTCCTCCAGATTCAGTTTAATTTCATACACACCTTGTTTCTTCATATTCAGTCCGATGCATGTGATTACTTGCCTTCACGTAGCATGTGTAATATGTATTGTTTGCCCCGGCAAAACATCTTCTGAAGTTGCAACTTTCATCGCTCCTTCCACAACTACTACCACCATTTAGAGCCCGTTACGCCTTGTTATGCGATGCTAATTGTAATAAATCTATTTTTCATATTCTCAATTACTCTTTGTATGGGTGTGGTCCTAGACACCTGCCCATTCGTTGTCTATATATAATGATGACCTAATGCATTGTAATCATCTCACATCTATGCATTCTTCTTATTTGGCAATACCAATATACATATTTTATATAAAATGTTCTCTTTCTGTATACCAAGTGCTACTAGAGCAGATTTTTTCCAGCCATCATTTCTGCTGCAATCCAGAAAACTTTGTTACCCTCCTGCTTCATATACGAGTGAAAATCAGAATTGCAATTAGGGTTCTATCAATAAAGGCCTGCAAAAGGAAAGATGTTTTTTGGAAAGCTGATAACAGCACCAAGAAGGCTGAAACTTTGCATTTGTGAAGGTTGAAAGCAGATTGTTTGAGTTAAATCGAACCTGCAAGATATTATCAGCAGCACTGACAGCTGTGCTCAGTGAAAAAGGCTTGATGCTGCATTCTTCGTGTCTGTCGCAGCCACAAGTGCTTGTGTCTGTGAAAAAACAATTAGGCATTGTTAAAAATTGTTTATAGTTGAATATTTGTTTATAGTAGAATAGTTATTTATAAGTATAAGAATTATAAGTGTGTGCTTGTAAATGTTTTATATTGAATTGTATAGAATTAAACTAATTATTGTGGACATGTAGTTAATAGGTAATAGTTTTGTTAAGATTAAATAATTAAGTTATTCAATATTAATAATATTTATTCTTAATCAATAAGTGAACTATAATAATTGTTTTATGAAGAGTGTGTAATTAAATTGCTTAGCATTAATTATATTTATTAATAACTGAACACAAAATTATGTTTTATTATATATTACTAATATTCTAATCTAGTATGAAAGTATATTATTTTTTAATAAGTATTAATAATAAAAATATATATAATTTGTTTATAAGTACTACTACTTAATTTTGCAATGGCTTTAGAATTTTATGTCAATTCATATTAGCAAACATTTTTGGATTTTTTAAATTATTTTGTGGAGAACCATAGGAAAAACATGATTGTTTACCTAGTGAAGAAATATTTTAATAGAATGAATTTTATTTGTGTTAAGAGTGTCTTTGTATTAATAACATACATGTATTATGCTGATAAAAATCATTAACCTTATAAATATTGAGTGAATTCAATACGCTGACAAAAGTCATTAACCCTTACAAATATTGAGCGAATTCAATTCAATCTAATTATGAAATCCCTGAATTAAGGTTTGAAGACATTTTAAGTACATGATACTATGATGCTAACATGTTGTTTATAAATGTGAACTTTTACACTTTAAAATTGACAAGCATAAATATTTCGATCTTTAAAAAAAATCTTATTGTCAAGAAAAAGATTTAAAAAAATACTAAAAATGAAACATTGATAAATAGCAATGCTATTTATGGTGACTTTTATAATTCTAAAATATGTAATCTAATAAAGATAAAGACTCCACAATATATTTATGATGATTATTTATCAACTATTTTATTAAAATATACCATACTCGACAAAGCGATTCGTTGACAATTCATTGTCTAATCAAATGTAACAATCCTCAAACTTTTGGAGTGTTACGGTGGAAGATAGAAAATTTAAAAACAATATATTAATTATAATGCTTTAATTTTGATCTGCCCAAAATGTTACCTAGAGTAAATACATGTTTTGATAGTATTATATGAGGGATAAAACTATAAATAGGGTGATCAAATTTAATTGGGATTCACATGGACTCTAATCTCCACACTTGCGGTTAGAGCCAACAATGTAGGACAATTAATGACAAAGGAGAGTATCTTATGAGCTGATGTGAACTTGCTTGGAATGCCCAAATCAAATATATGTATTTAATGCTAATTTTTAAAATTATATATTACAATAATATTAAAGATTATTATAGGAGTACTATGTAATTAATAATATTTATAGTTACATTAAAATTAGAAGAATATTTTAAAATAATATTTAGGGAATATTCTATTATTAATAGAAAAACTTTAGACAATTTTTATAATTGTTATTATGATATATATTTTTAGTGTTTTAATTGGTTAACGAAAAACAGATAATTAAAAAGTGATTCCACTAGCCCTGCCTTAACATGGACTAATAAGAAGAAAATAAAGGTATATAAATTTTTTTGAAAAAATAAAACTTCTTATATTAGAAAAAAGGGACTAAAAAAAGTAAAAAAAAATGCTACTATTGAAAAAAGGAGAGAGAATATATATCTAAAAAAGAAGTTTAACTTTAAAAAAATGAGAATACTATATTGAATAAAAAAGATTAGAAAAAAGAGAAGACAGGGTGGAGCAAGTTGGGACGCTAACGAGCACTCAAGTGCAACACCTTAATACTTTCTACATTGAATTGATGGGTTATAAAGATCATATGGTTGGCGAGAATTCCCACATCAAGGTGTCTTCCACTAATATGGAGGCCCAATCAACTCTCAAATCCATAACAGAATGAACAATATACAAAAAAACTAGAAGACAATAGTAATATCAAGTTGAAGGAAGTTCTTTTCGCAGTAAGCATCCGTAATCAAGAGAACTCCCCATATAATGACTCAAGCCAAAGTTTAAATATAACTCAAAATATGCATATGACTTCGATAATCAACAAGAAACTCAAAATGTGTACCAATCAAGACAAGCAAGAATATCGAAATATGTGGTCAAATATAGAGGCAAACGAGTATTGTAGTCCTTATGCTCACAAAACAAATGTGAAGATTGACTTCCCCAAGTGTAATGGTTAAGTCTTTTATGAAGTTATTGTTTGGTCTAACAAGATGAAGCATCACTTCTATATGAACCCTAGTAAATCAAATGAAGAATAAACTACTATAGTGGGACTAGCATGCAAAGGTTATAATTGTAGCAACAAGAAATGGAAGGATTCACAATCATCTTGAATGGATTTATTGGTATTTTTGTAAAATGATTTGAACCTCTAGAGATTGATAACTTCAATTTAGAAGGACTTCACAAGACTAAGTTTTTGAGTATCCCTAGATTGGGAAACCTTAGAAACTTTCGTAAAAGTGTCCTCAAATATCTAATATTAGAAACCTATATCTGAGATCTTCAATTTGATGTCAGGGATGAACTACACTTGCATGGGATAAAAACGATTCAAACTACAATGCATAAGGCTTGTATGGTTGAATGAAGAATGTGGTATCAACAAAGAAACTAGAATTCATCGTTCCTTATAAAAAAATTAGTATTGTAAGAAAGTATACTTCCATAAAGGTGAACACAAGGACAAAAGTAATAATTCTACAGAAAGTGGTAATATTACGAGTTCAAATAGTTATGAGTTTGATAGTGATCGTGCACCTTGACAAGAAGCTCAACCAAGAGTATCGCTAGCAATTGTAACTGGAACGACTTATCCCCAAACCTTGAAAATTCATGGGTATATCAAGAAGATGAAAGTTATGGTCCTTATTGACTTTGTTAGTACCCATAATTTCATTGATATGTCATCAATGAGAACACTATTTAGACTATTGTATTTAATAAAAACATTGTTTTGCATCTGACTTTGTTATGTTTTCTCTTATTGGATTTAGGTAGTGTTTTTTTTGACTCTTTAGTTATGTTCCGTTGTAGTTGACAGTTTTGTTTTAATTGACATCTGTTGGGTTCTTGTCTTATAAATAAAATAATGAATGTTGGGGTAGGGGGGTTGATGTGATTGGCCCTCAATGTACCAAACAATTGTATTGAACACTATCGTATGCAATAAATTTGGTATTCTCTTTTTTCGTATGATGTACTTGTAATTCTAAAGTAGTATTCTTTTGGTACTATAACTTTTGAAAGCAAACAATTCTGGTGTTGATGCCTTTGGGAAGTCAGGTCAAGCTAATGTCGAGTGCAAGTGAAAGTTTGTCAGCTATAACCATTGATGTCGAGGAACTATATTATTTTATAATATCTTTGTGCCAATTGTAATCACGAAGCACAATGACAATTTTTTATGATGGTACGAGAGAGGTGTTGTCAAGAAGAAGAAAGATATGAAGATTGACATTCTGCAAGAAAGGATAATGCCATTGAGCCTGAACAAAGGCAGTAAAAGAAGAAAAGACGGTCAGGGAGTTGACCAAAAAATCAAACGGTTCACTTGATGAGTGGAACAACAAAAGAAAAGACAAAGGATGCTAAAGGCAGCTAATTCTAAAAATCCATCAAGTACAAAGAATCAACGTAAGTAGAAGTCAGAGTCGAAGTCAGAGCTAAAACCAAGAAAGGGTTCAACTAGAACCTGAAGACTCTACACTACTGACAAGTAATGAGTGGGTAGAGATTGCAAGACAATCATCCCTTATGGAGGAAGAAAGTGCAGACCTTGTTGAGTAGGTTGGATTGGAGGGTTTTGTAGAAGAATCAAGTGAAGGGTCCACAAATCTCCCTCATTCAAAAGGAATTCTTTATCTCGAAATGGAGTTTGATTACTTCTTGAGAAAAGAGAGAGGTCTATGAAATAAATATCCATCGCACCAAGGATTTATTGAATGCCAAGGTCAAGCCAAAAACACCAAGGCAACTAATAGGACTAATTGAAGTGAGCAACGAAAGAGGTGCCAAATGGCAAGTGAAGTAGTGTATGTATCCCTCAAGTTGAAGGAAAGGCCAAGGATAGTGAAGTGTTAGAAAATATTGAGTAGTGTCTAGGGCAAACCTTCATGAGGAGGAGGATTGTACTAGAATATCTTTGTCAAAGCCAGAATCGAAGTTAGACAAGGTAACACTCATGGTCACGAGCACTCCACTAAGTCCAATTCTAGAGAGGCAGTAGTTGCCAAAATTTATTGGCCATGGATATGAAGAATCGAGGTGACATTGCTTAACTTGTATCACCATTTAGATTGTTAATGAACAAACAAATGAATGTCATTGGTTGTGGTCTTTCCCAACCACAAGGGGTGGCTATTGTTTGGCTCAAGGACACATCAACAAGTGACAAGTCATCATGAGACAAATTGGGGGAGGCATTTGAAAAAGAATTCAAGCTCCTCAGAGACAATAATGAAATTGAGGCAGAGATTTCAACATTCGGCAAGGGGAACATGAGAATGTGTGAGACTATAACATAAGACTTAAAGAATTGCCAGAAACACTTGAGATGGAACAAATTGATGTTTTAAAGAAGTGACTATTCATTGAGGGACGGGTAGCCTCTTTATGGAGGACGTGAAGGTGGTTCCACCTATGTCTTATGAAGAATCATATAATAGAGCGATGGACATTGAAAGTGAAACTAAGACTTCCTCACTCTCTAGGAGGAGGGGCGAAGATGATGATTCAAATTCAAGCAATGATAGTGAACTTGAATTGGTGCAAGCCTTGAGAAGAGACATACTTCGAATGATAAAATAGCTAAAAGGAGATACTAAGAATGAATGCAAGGATCTTTGGTGTACTGAATTCTAGGTAGAAAGTCACACAAAGGTGGAATTTCTCGAAGCAAATATTTTGTGTGATTTGTCAGTTACAGGGTATTTGTCAACGATTGCCTCTACAATTTGTGGAACAAGAGCACCCAAGTACTCTTCACATAAGGGGATCAATTGGTACAACCCACCACACGGCCAAAGCTAAATAACATAGTTACCAAGTTCAAAATTTTGAAATTGTTCGAGAGGGCAAAAAAATCCTGAATTCAAAATTTTTGAAAAAAAGTTTAGAAAAATTCAGTTTGGAATATAAATATATACCAAATAATGAGCATAAATTTAAAACTTAAAAAATTGAGAAATGCATTAGTTTCAAATCTAAATTACATTAAAGATAGAAAAATATCTATAGTTTAGACCCTAGGCTCGAAATTGAAATGAAACTTAAAAGTTTTAAAAAGCTACAACATCAAAACTTGCTTCAACATCAAACCCTACTTAAAACTAGCACTAATACCATCATCTAATCCTCTATCAAACTCATCAACGTGATCAATATTTTCCTAATCTCCTTCAATGGATGGTTCTCCAAGGTGAGGATTGTCATTTTCTTTTGTAATATTGTGTTCAAGAAATATTGGAAATTCTCGCTTTGCAAATGAGTGATACAGGTTCAAGATCAAGCGGTGATTAAGTATAAACTTGGAAATTCATTTCTCTTCTTTCACAACACTATTTACCCACTCCAACTTTTCGAGATCCAATACATGAGTTGCATGTGGAGTCCAAAAACAAATGAAAAAACATATCCATAAGAAATTCCCATACTGCTTTAATTTACTATATTATCCGTAACAACTTGGACAGCATATTCTTCTCTAATGTCTAGAATGGTGGATTTAATGTATTTGAAAATAAAATCTACAGTCTTCATATCATTGCTTGTATCAATGGATTTGATAAACATACAACCTTTAGGGCAGTGAGTCAAATATTGAGGAGGGACCTTCACTTTGTATCAGACCACCCACTTACTACAATGCAATCTAATTTTCTCCAAATCTTATTCATATTATCTAATTCACTAGAAATGGATTTCACATTCTCTTCTAGCAAAATAGTTAAGCTTTCAAAATATGGCTGTGTACCCTTCCCCGAAATCAATGATCCCATCTACCATTGCTTTTGTGTGTAGATTTTGAACAACATTGAAAGGGATGGCATTTGTATAACAAAATCAACCCGTCAATTTGTCTGTCTCATGTTTGTTGACCATTTTGGTCCTGCAGGCCAAAAGTCGGTCTCCTTCTTTCCATACTATTCTGAATTGTTAGTCTTGGATGTATCCAACTTCTGCAAATGCTCAATTTCCCTTTGAAATAAGTCATGTTCTTATAAAGAATTGACAGATCTAAGACCTGTAGGTTTCGGTTCAATATGGAGCTTATTTCGCTTTGAACAAATGAGTTAGACAAGCCTTTTGACAAGGGAATGGGCCAGCAAGAATGAAAGTCTCTTACAAAGCTCCGAGGGCAAAGTACCCTTGCAGAGGCAGTCAAGTGCAAATTGGACCGTCCCAGTAGGTTGCGGAGGGCAATTATGAGCCTAAGGTACCTTTGCGGAGGGCAGAGTTTTCCTTCGAAAAAATGAACAAGGCAAAGAATTCCCAAAGGAAATCCATGGCAAAAAAGGTCAAAAGTCAAGGGGAAATACAAGGAAAAGTCCAAAGGCACATTCCTTCGGACAAAATGTCTGAGGGAATTCCTTCGGACATTTTGTCGGAAGGAATTCAAGAAGAGAAAGGGCCGAGACTCCAAAGAGAAAGACTAAGGCATGGAGAAAGATTTCCTTCAGACATTTTGTCCGAAGGAATTAAGAAGACCAAGGCAGCCCGAAGGAATCCAAAGGGCAAGTGCCCTTGCAGGGGACTCTCGGTTGCCAAAAGGGGGACCTTTCCCAAGCTCTGAAGGGACACCTTCCCTTCAGGAAAGAAGAAATACAAAAAGGGCCGAAGAAATTGCCAAAGGGGTGACGGGCTCGAAGACTTCAAATTCAAGGCAGCAAACTAGCAATTGGCTTTTAAATGGCGACGGGCCTGTAGACGTCAAATTCATGATGATGAAATAGCTGTTTGATTTTTGTATAGCAACGGGCATTTTTTGACGAGATGCGTCAGCCATTGAGGAGAAGCCAAAGGACTAAGGCCTTCACTATAAGTGGCCGAAGGCTCATGGCGCAAACCTGAGTAAACTCAGCAACCCGCCAAGAAAGGAGCCTGAAGAGCCAGCAAAAGACAAAAGAATAGCCCGAGAGCCAAGTTGCAAGGAAAGAGACAAAAATAGTGAAGGCATGACCACGCACACATAAGCCAAGCGCAGAAGAAGACAAAATAGTCTAGGTGGAAAAAGAGACATTGGCAGAGGAGTTATGTTATGCCAGTGGTTGGAATAGTCCTTACAAAATGGTCATCAAAGAGCGCAAACAGTGAATGGCGTGGCCTGTTTTTCTTCATTTAAGCATTAATGAGCAGACAATTGCGTGAACCTCTTTAAGTAGCAGTTTTATTTTCAAAAATAAAGGCGCAACCCATGCTTTCACAATGACGTTTAATATAATTTAAACGCCAAAGTCAAGACTTGGACTGCCGCAGCATGGCTTCCTTCACCGGACTTCCTCTTCCCAATGAATTGAATGCAGCATGGGCCACTTGTGAAAAAGGGCACCATTGATTTCTCTTTCTCTATATATTGTAAACTCTCATTTGAGAAAGGGATCTATATCTCTCATTTTTGTACGGCACAGCCCTGCCAAAATTTCACCTTGAATCAATAAGAAAGTGTTTTACCTCTATCTGATTGGTTATGCTTTTGAGTGTGTCTGTGTATCAATTCTGTGTTCAGTTATTTTAGCTTGATGCTCTCACAAATTGACACCAACGCACCTAGTGTAGCCAAAGCACCAGTTCTGCAGGTTAACAGGGCGTGTTGCATCTGGAGCGCAGAGACAGAAAGAGTAGCTATCAGACAGTGTGTTTTCTACAGCGCCTATGGTAAGTTACATTTTCTATGTGTCTTCATTAAGCCTCCCTTTTAAAGCTCCCTATAGTCTAGTCTTTTGCCAGATAAAGTGTATGTTCGCCCCCTTTTTGGTTTGAAGTGTGAACAACTGAGTAGATCGACATCATTTGGTGCATCACCACTTAGAGTAGTTTTCTGTTCTGGTTATTTCTTCTCTCTTTTCACCCCCCCCCATTGTTAACAGTAGTAGTAGAAAACCTTTAGAGATGCATCAAAGGGAGATAGCCCTTATCTAGAGATTCTCCCCTCAGTTTTGCCAGACCCACAGGCAAAAGGGTTGTCTCCATTGTGCCGCGTGGAAGACAGAAGCTTAGCCTTCTGTCAAGAGTGCAATCCATAGCTTCAACAATTTTTGGTACGCTCGGTGGGACTTGTTTTAATGCTCAAAAAAGTTCTAGGTTGGTGTAGGCCCTGTTATAGCAAGAATAAACCACTAATCCAACATCTGACTTTTAATCAGGGGATTGTGGGACAGTTTGTGCAAGGAGTTGAAGGATTTTTTGGTGTGTTCTTCAACCAATCAACTTTTAGAGGCATTTCAACCAACACCAATGGCGACTCTAAGTTCAATCAGCTGGTTAAGTAGTCCTGGTGCCATCAAGAAATCACATTTTTGGTATGTATAATCCCATTGCTCAGCAACATGGACCTTGTTTTCCTTCATATAACTTTGATCAATCTCAGGTTGTTCATGGCATCACCTCAAGAAACTCTCCGAGTTGCCCTTCACCTAGTGTAAAGGAAGTAATGCTGAAATTTGAGAAGCAAGTGATGGAGATAAACAGATTGCAGGAGCAGAATAGATATCAGCAAGAGCTTATGTACAAAGAGGAGTGCTTGTCGAGGCAAGCTCAGGTCTTGCAATCCATGAAGGAGGAAGTAGCAAAATGGAAGAGTCCATCCATTCAAGGCAATCAACCCTGTGCAACTTCTCCCATTCCAAAGCAGCCCCCTCCTATTCTAAAGAAAGCTCCCTCTTGTGCACCAAATCCTTTCTACCAAATAGCACTTGCTCACTCTAGCTCATCTGATGCAATAACCACTCTTGCTCTTAATCCCTTGCACCTAGCTTTCCAACATCAAAGGGCATTATAGCAACTTCTCATGGAGACTAACCTTCTCAATTCTTTACATTGTGGACCCTCTTTTGATGGGAATCACCCTATATCTTTTAGAAAGCAACACATCTCTCTTGAAGCAACTCTTCCTATGCATCAACCAGTGCAGGGCCTTGGAAATGATAAAGTTGCTCTTGTTCATGGTGATCCTCATGATCTCCAAGAAAGGCTCTCTCAAGAGAATATAGCCAAGCAAATTACAGAATTGGAGCCCAGAATGAGGTTCCTCAACCAAGGTGTGATGGACGGTTCAAATCAAGCAGAAGCTCTTACATTTGAACACACCCCATCTACACCCCTCCAAGAGAGCTATCAAGTCACATCTGATATAGATCAAGTGCTAGCCAAATGGAAGGAAGAGAATCATTCGATTCTAGCTCAAGGATTGCCTCCTCTTCCACATGAGTCTGTCCATCAACCCTCCACTCCATTCTTTCTCAAGGAGGAACCTATTTTGAAGAGGCAAGTGAAGAAGAGAGGATCCAATTTGCAGTTGTCCAAGAGGTTATCATGAGTGACAATGAGGATGAGATCAACATGGATTCTCCCTTTGAAGACATCATCAATAATGGGGAAGACAAGTCATGCATACATGAGGATGTTCCAGCAATATGAAGAAGAGGTTGACAAACTTTATCTGTCAACAAAGGATGATGAGGAAAATAAGCATAGTGAGCTCTCTCCTCCCTTGTTTGATGAACTTCCTTGTTGCTTTGATGAGGAGAATGACCATGCCATGGAACCCGAGTTGGAGGAGGATCAGGAGGATGTCTTTGAGCAACTAGAGACTCTGGTTTTTGAGCAAGAAAAGGAAAAGCCTATCCATCTTGATGAAAGCTTTGAAGAAGAGAGCCTTGAGCAAGAAGGTGAAGTTATGTGGGATGAGCAAGCAGTTTGTGATCTCATTTCAGAATCACAACAGTCACCCTTCTTCAAAAAAGCCATGAGGAAGCAGAAGATCAATTTGACAGTCTCTTCAATGAGGCAGAAGGGAACAAGTCAATCCATATGGTGATGAGCCAGCAACCATTGACTTCTTGGTGAGATACACTAGCATGAAGGGCCAGTATGAGGCAACTTCCAAGAGCAAAATGAATACATATATGTTGGAAGCATGTTTGGCACTGATTCATTTGGATACAAGCCAATCAAGGTGGTAGACAAGAAGAGCAAGTTACCAAGTCTCCATTCCATTCAGCCACTTGTCTGGCACCATAAGTTTTCTTGCCATGAAGGAGACTTAAGAAGTTTTTCCTTTGATCCAGGAGGGAGGCAAATGTATCTAGTTAGCTGTACATAGTAGTTTGCTTTCAGTTGTCTTTGTTTTTCTTAAGTGCTCTTGCACATGTTCGTAGTTTTCTTTTTTTAGCCTTGTGTGTTTTGTTTACTTTTTGGGGTAAAAGCTTCATGATTGATTCTTGATCTATCGAGGTTATTGTCAACCTTTTGGGCTGTGTTTTGACTCTGTGCCCAACGGACTTGCAAGTAACTGGTTTCTTAAGCATGGCGGGCATGCTTCCCCTGGGAATCACCAAATTTGTTGACCATTTTGGTCGTGCAGGCCAAAAGTCAGTCTCTTTTCCCTACTGTTTTGAACCGTCAGTCTTGGATGTATCCACCTTTTACAAATATTCAATTTCCCTTTGAAATAAGTCATGTTCTTATAAAGAATTGATAGATCTGAGCCCTGTAGGTTTTAGTTCAATATGGAGCTTATTTCGCTTTGAACAAATGCCTTAGACAAGCCTTTTGACAAGGGAATGGGCCAACAAGAATGGAAGTCTCTTACAAAGCTCCGAGGGCAAAGTACCCTTGCGGAGGGCAGTTAGGTGCAAACTGGGCCGTCCCAGTAGGCTGCAGAGGGCGATTATGAGCCCAAGGTACCTTTGTGGAGGGCAGAGTTTTCCTTTGAAAATATGAACACGGCAAAGAATTCCTTCGAACTTTTGTCCAAAGGAAATCCATGGCAAAAAAGGTCAAAGGTCAAGGGGAAATACAAGAAAAAGTCCAAAGGCACATTCCTTCGAACAAAATGTCTGAGGGAATTCCTTCGGACATTTTGTCCGAAGGAAATCAAGAAGAGAAAGGGCCGAGACTCCAAAGAGAAAGACTAAGGCATGAAGAAAAGGAATTAAGAAGACCAAGGCAACCTGAAGGAATTCGAAGGGCAATTGCCCTTAAGGGGGACTCTTAGCTGCCAAAAGGGGGACCTTTCCCAAGCTCTGAAGGGACACCTTCCCTTCGAGAAGGAAGAAATACAAAAAGGGCCAAAGAAATTGCCAAAGGGGTGATGGGCCCGAAGACGTCAAATTCAAGGCAGCAAACTAGTCGTTGGCTTTTAAATGGCGACGGGCCTGCGGATGTCAAATTTATGATGATGAAATAGTCGTTTGGTTTTCAAATAGCAACTGGCATTTTTTGACGGGATGTGTCAGCCGTTGAGGAGAAGCCAAAGGACTAAGGCCTTCACAATAAGTGGCCGAAGGCTCATGGCGCAGACCCGAGTAAACTCAGTGACACACCGAGAAAGGAGCCTGAATAGCCAGCAAACGACAAAAGGATAGCCTGAGAGCCGAGTTGCAAGGAAAGAGACAAAAACAGTGAAAGCATGACCACGCACACATAAGCCAAGTGCAGAAGAAGACAAAATAGTCCAGGGGGCAAAAGAGACGTCGACAAAGGAGTTATGCCAGTGGTTGGAATAGTCCTTACGAAATGGTCATCAAGGAGTGCAAACAATGAATGGTGCGACCTGTTTTTCTTCATTTAAGCATTAATGAGTAGACAACCGCGTGAACCTCTGTAAGAAGCGGTCTTGTTTTCAAACAGAAAGGTGTGACCCATGCTTTCACAATGACGTTTAATATAATTTAAACACCAAAGTCAAGACTTGGACTGTCGTAACATGGCTTCCTTCACCGAACTTCCTCTTCCCAATGAATTGAACGCAGCATGGGCCACTTGCGGAAAAGGGCGCCATTTCTTTCTCTTTCTCTATATATTGTAAACTCTCATTTGAGAAAAGGATATATATCTCTCATTTTTGTATGGCGCAACTCTGCGAAAATTTCACCTTGAATAAATAAGAAAGTGTTTTACCTCTATCTGACTAGTTATGCTTTTGAGTGTGTCTGTGTATCAATTCTGTGTTCAGTTATTTTAGCTTGATGCTCTCACAAATTAACACCAACACACCTAGTTTAGCCAAAGCCCCAGTTCTACAAGTTAACCAAGAGTGTTGCATCTGGAGCGCAGAGACAAAAAAGAGTAGCTATCAGACATTGTGTTTTCTACAACGCTTGTGGTAAGTTACATTTTCTGTGTATCTTCATTAAGCCTCCCTTTTAAAGCTCCCTACAGTTTGGTCTTTTGCCAGATAAAGTATATGTTCACCCCCTTTTTGGTTTGAAATGTGAACCGCTGAGTAGATCAACATCACTTGATGCATCACCACTTATAGTAGTTTTCTATTCTAGTTATTTCTTCTCTCTTTTCACCCCCCATTGTTAGCAGTAGTAGTAGAAAACCTTCAGAGATGCATCAAAGGGAGCTAGCCCTTATCTAGAGATTCTCCCCTCAGATTTGCCAGACCTACAGGCAAAAGGGTTGTCTCCATTGTGTCGCGTGGAAGATAGAAGCTCAGCCTTCTGTCAAGGGTGCAATCCACAGCGTCAACAATGTTTTTCTTGCGGCTCCACATAGCTTTCAAATAAGGTTGGGACTTCTGATGTCCACTTTGGCTTGCTTGGGTAAATGCTATTGAAGGTGTTCAGCGAATAAAGGAGCCAATTCATGTCATATTGCATTAAATGTTAGCCTTCTTTGATAATTCATACACTGATACAAGTGTCTTCATTTCATACTTCCTCCGAATTTGATTTACAAATAGTGCATTTACCCTGTTTTTTGCCGCTATTGGGCAAAGCTTCACATCTGGGCCTATAATATAGTGGTACGAAACCCTTGTTATAGTCCATGTAATATTTGAGTGTAAAAGAGTACATTTAATATGTCTAAGATTAATGTCTTGTTAGATAATGTATTTCATCTCAAACGAAGGACTTGCCAAAATGATAGATTAACCTTTTTAACCTTGCAAAGGTTATATATATATACACATTAAATAAACCCAAATCACAAATTTTATTAAATATACAAAATTTAATAAACAACTTAAATAACTCGCAAATCATAATTTTATTATATATTATAAACAAATAATTTCTTTGTAATTTTTAATGAAAATAAAATTTAAAAAACTTATAAAATCTTAAAAAACACACTAAATAAATTTATTATAAATTAAATAATCTATATAAAATAAAAATAATGAATTTTAAAAAGTAAAATTGATAAAATTAAACTCGCAATTTTATTAATTTTAATTTGTTTATATTATATAATAAAATTTAAATTGAATTTTTTTTTACAAAAACTAAATAAAATCAATAAAAAACAAAAAATATAAAATACATATTATAAAGTATAAATTCATAACCTAAATCTAAAACCTAAATACTTAATAAACTAAGTAAAATTAATAAAAACTAAATATTTTAAAAATATTATAATTTATAACCTAAAACCTTAAATATTATAATGCAAAATTTGAAACGAAGTTGAAATTTAAAATTTAAAAGACGTAACCGTACCCTACTATTACTTTTCCATCGTCCACGTTTTGCCCGCAACCCACTATTGCTTTCCCATCATCCACATTTGCCCAATACCAATCGATCGTTGCTCAGAGACCCTTAAGGGTTATGGAGGTTTAAGTGATTTTAATAAAAGGTCTTTTAATTATTTTAAGTTACCCTCCCTCCCTCTTTTGGACATCACACTTGGAGGGCTATAAATATAAAAGAGGAATCATTTGGAGAGGTTATGTTATGTTTGATATTCAATCTTGGTCTATTAGCACGAAAATGCTAAGCCATTTGCTTTGAAGATGAAACCCTTCAAGCAAAAGAGTTAGACACAAACCCTTTTTCTTCATTGAGGTAGCTTCATTCAGAGGTTGCCATTGGTGTCATCAATTCTTACAAGGGTGTTTTAAACACCATTTTTGCTATTTTCAAGTGGGCAACTTGCTTTTGGGGAGTGGCGGCTTGTTTGGTGATTGAATTCTCGTGTTTTTGGGGGGTTTGATGCCCTAAGGACAATTTTGAAATTTATTCTAATTTTTTGCATAGTGGTGACTTGCCTTGGAGGAGGTTTGGACCTTGTTTGAAGGTCAAATTTGTCTTGGATTAATTCTGTAAATTTTCTATCATATTCCAACCTGGGCAATTGGGTTTTTTGGGTTTCTTAGCCTCAAATACATTCAAAAAAAATCTCTAAAATTTTGCCTTTCATTTCAGTAATATTGGTGCAATTTATTGACGGTTTCATGAGGTTTATTGCATAATAAATTAGCTGCAATTTTTATTTCTATATTCAGTCAAGGGTGCCTAGGGTTTGGAGAATTAATTCCTCTTTTGAATGGCTATAACTGCTTGTTTGAATCAGTTAATGATTGCTTAGAGTTTGATATATTTTTGAGCTATTTTTTAAGGTGTTTTGACCACCAAGGTTTGTTGCTACAAAAATTAGAATTTTACTTATTGAGCTAGGGTTTTCAAATAATTCTAATATTCAAAAAATCATCTTATTTTGAGACATTTTAGTGGTATCATAGCCAAATCTTGTCTAGTTGTGGGTTTCAAAGTAACACATGAAAGAGGGTGACAAAGAAATAAAATATTACTTGAGGAGCAAGAAGAAAGTGAGAGAAAATCTACAAACAGAAGATGTCTCACTTGGATCAGCTAAGGGATGAGGTAGAAGACAGAGAAGAACAAAGGCTTGACAGGTACAAACATGTCCAGGAACAAATGACTGCCATGATGTTAGAATTTGTGTACTATGAAGGAGATGAAGGGTGACAAACCATTCAATAGGGATGGTAGTGCTTATGGAAGTCACAACTTCACGGGTCAGCCTTCTAATGGTGTTGGAGGAGCTTCACATAGGCCTAATCAGCCTACCTTTTTACAAGATGAGGTGGTCATTCCAGATGCAGAAGCACAACTCACAGTGAGGGACACTATGTTGAAAGATTATGATGAATGCATGACATATCCAACCCCTTTTAGGGAACAAATGGATTTTTCAACTTTCACTTCATGGAAGCATGGTCAAATGGGAGGCAATAGGGTTGGCCAAAAGCACAAGGGCAACCAAGGAGGATTCCAACATGCTTTGGGTAAGCTTTCACTTTCAAATTTTGATGGTTCCCCCAAAAGTTCAGCTAGGGCTTGGATCCAAAAGGTGAATACTTATTTTTCTCTAAGGCCTATATTAAAAAAAAAGGCCATTCAATTTGCTACCTTGCACTTGGAAGGAGATGCCCATGAATGGTGGTATCATGGTTTGGTTACCCAAGGCCACCAACTCATTTCATCTTATGAAGAATTCAGTAAGAGGATTATTGAAAGATTTAATAGAGTTGATCCAGAATTGCATTTTAGGGAGTTGACACAACTAAAACAAAAAGACACTATAGAAGATTATGTGACTGAATTTCAAAGGCTTTCAGTCATGGTGACAGGTGTTTCAAAGAGAAGGTTAGTGGTTCTTTTCATGGAGGGCTTGACTAATTCTATTAGGGGTTTGGTTAAGGCTTTTGACCCTTCTACTCTCCAAGGAGCCATTTAAAAGCCCCTTAATCTTGAGTCCTCGTCACCACAAGGTAAAATTTTACCTTGTAATTTGCAGAATACTAATTCTTTCAAGCCCTATAGACAACCAAAGGAAAAGAAATGGGGGAAACACTTTTGGGCCACCTAGATCAGCCCCCTTGGGGCAATTTGATAAGCCCAATCAGCATGGTATAGAGCAAGTTGGAAGGCCAAACCAGCAAAGTGTGGGGCAACAAAGAGAGATGCCAAGAGGGAATTTTGAGACAAGAAACGTGTTGGGTGAATATTTTGTCGGCCAGCTAACTGGTGACCAAAATAGTTCCTATCACCACAGCATAGGGAGATCAATCGACCAGATGTGCAAGTTTACTGCATCAGCAGGAGACAAATCTCTCCTCTCATCAAGGGGAGGTTCCCTATAGGTATGCAAGAGATGCAGGAAGCTATATATATATATATATATATATATATATGCAGAAAGTAAGACACATGGGGTAGGACAAACCATCCATTTCTCTTCTTTCAGAGATGATGCTGACAAACAGAAGAGAAATATTGGGTGATGGGGAAGGTGCTTCTCTTCTTTCAGAAGCAACTTTCAGCCAAGAGCCAGATTCCTTCCTAAATAGTAGAAATCTTGGTGAGGCAACAGAAGGCACTTCTCTTCTTTCAGAAGTGCTTGTTCTTGCAAACAACAAGACTCTTTCTGGTATCAAGTAACCGATAACAGGGTAACCAACAGCCTAAAGTGTAGCGCAAAGTCTCCACCTCGACTGCCTAAAGAGTATATCAGAAAGGATAATGGGGGCACAAAGTCGCCCCAGAATCCTCAACACAAAAAAGGAAAGGAAAAACACCGACTGAAATCAATTGTGAAAGCACAAAGTCTTTTTACAGTTGGTTTCAGGACACTTCTTTGTTACATTTACTAATTCTGTGCACCAAATTAAATGAATAAGGACACATTCAGATGACACAAGTCAGAACAGCACAAAGTCTAGAAAAACCTGTTTTCTCATTCAAATAACAAGGAAAATGAAATTACAACTTGAGCTCAAAGTCTCAGTCTTTTTTCAAAAATGGGCAGAGTTTCGTTCTTGTAAAAATGAGAAGTCTCTCTTACAAAAAAAGAGAGATTACAATATATAGAGCCCCAACAAAGACTTGGGCGCTCGTTTTTCAAAGAACGGCCCATGACGTGCATTCAATGCCTTGAATGCGTTTTCAGGTTTGTCAAAAGACTGCGTTGAAAACAAGGCAGCTATCTTAACTATGGCGTGCCATTTCATCTCATATGTCTTCTCTCGATTCTAGATCATCTGGTCTGTCCCCTCTGAGGTCTGCGCAGCTATCCATTCGTCTTTACTTCATGGAAGAAAACAGGCCGTGTCCTTGGTTTGGTGCGCTCAGAAGTCTACTCGATGTTGTTTCACCTACTTGGAAATAACTCTTTCGAAGATATTTTTGATCTTTCGGTCTCGCTCCTTTCTTCACTGCTTAAGCGCTTCTTCGCTCTTTATAGCCCTTCTTGCCTATGTCTTCGGGGGGGGGGGGGGAGGAAGGGGGTCCTTTTTGCGTCTTTGACAAGTGGCAAGTTCCGCTGTTATGAAACTCATTAGAAACTCACGGAAAATGGAGTCTACGACATTTTTTGCCTGAGCAACTTAAAAGGGGAACACGGATCCAAACACTTGTCACATTCGCTGCACTTTGTCTTTTTCCATAGGGCGCTTTTCTGCGGGCTTTTCTCTTCAGTCGGGCTTCTCCAGCTTTGTCTCTTCCTGCTGCAATTTGAGCTATCGGGCTATCTTTCCAGCCAGTCGCTTGGTTCTTACTTTGAGTTCTGTGCTTTATTTGAATTTCAATGGATATTCCCTTACCTTAAATTTGACGTCTGCGGGGACGTCATTGGTTGACTATTGCTTGAACCATGTTGAACTTTGAACCCGTTGAACCACTAAAAGTTCATCGATTCATTGGTTCATTCTAGTCTGTTTGTTTTATCGCTTCTTGGTTCAATCACTTTCACGCTCCTTGGTTGAACCATCCGTTGAACCACCTGTTTGCTGCTTTTTCTTTGACTGAGGCCCCTTTTGAGCTTTGAACCAATGTTGAACCAGTGAATCCCCTTTACGAAAAAAGCTTAAAAATGAGGAATTTGAAAGCTCAAAACAAATTTTGAGAAGGGAAGAGAGAAATTTTGGTCTTTAGGTTGTCCCAAAAATGAGTTGCTTTTTTCGGGGACAACAAAACGAATTGAGAGGAAGAAGTTGTGCTTTGATTGTAAAGACCTTTGGACACCCAGTCACCATTGCCTTAGGAAAGGTCAAGTGCACTACATTGAATTGCATTCGGATGAAGAATATGAGGATGAAGAAGAAGGGGCAGCCACCTATGATGAGGAGCATTTGAAAATTCTTGGTGGAGAAGACTTGGAGGGCACCTTCACTTCCTTATCAGGGACCCCTAAGTACTATCCCTTTCGTGTGAAGGGTAGTTTGAAAAGTATGTCACTATTTTTATTGATAGTAGAGCTACTCATAATTTCATTGATAAGAAATTAGTGGCTTTATGTGGATTACAATCTATTGAATTCAATAATTTTTTGTGTGACCATTGTGGATGGCTTCACCATCCTTTGTACCACTAAAATCCTCAAGTTAAGCATAATGATGGGAACACATCTCATTGAAGATGACTTTTATGTGGTTGGTACTGGGGAAACCAACCTTGTGCTTGGTATACAATGGTTGCACTCTCTTGGAGAGTACACCCAAAATTACCAAATAATAGAACTCAAATTTGATGCCAATGGGAAAGAAGTGATTCTACATGGTTTGCATGATAGGTCACCCAAGGGGGCAATGTCCAAGAGAATGGAGAGCATAATGCGTGAAGGAATTTAGGTAGGGGCAGCAAGACAAATGGATTTTTCTGAGTTGGAACAACCAACTCTCATAAAGGGAATGAGTCACATACATGGCATGTGGGGTGAAGAAAAAGTGAGAAAATGTTACCCATACAAAAAACTCAATGATGGGGGTGTAGGGCAGCCTCTACGGTATGAAAAGAACTTTCAAAATCTTCTTTGCATAAGTTGGTTTCTAAGGTATGCTAAAATGTGGTTTCTAAGGCATGCTAGGGTGATTCAAGGTTTAATTGGAGGGAGTCAATGCTAGTTTGTTCCCAAGGTATGGAAAGAATTATTTAATCTTTTTTTCTCTAAGCCTTACAAATTATGAAAATGTGAGCTTAAAATTGGTCTTGTGGAGAAATAAAATTCCATATGTAAAGAGAATAAGGAATTTTGAAAATTGCATGGAAAAAAATTTGCAAATGCACTCAGAAAATTCTGAGTTTTTCATGTCATTTTAGCCTAGTATACATTCTAGAAATGTGGTGAAGAAAGTGTCAACTCATCTTTTTAAATACACCCCAAGGGTTGAAACCAAGAGGACGCTTGGTGTTGGTAGTAATAAAGAGGTAGATGAGCAACTTCAGCTGAACATATGCACATGGGACGAGGTAAAAAGAGCAATGAACAGCACCTTACAAGGTCTGAATTTGCAAGAAAGTGCAGGTTTTTCTTTGAGGGCAAAGGTCCAATTGATGCATCGCTCCTCCAAGGTATGCAACTTCCATGTTTGTGGGATTCAACATATGCTTTCAAGACCATCTAGGTATATATAGAGGCCAGCTCTTTAAGATTTTTCAATTTTGATTTATTTTGCTTACTTATGTCCATAGTATATCTTTTATGTGGCATAGACATGAAGGGGTTGTTGGAAACCACATTGGTGAAGGATGGGTTGGCTCCAATAAAGATGTGCAAGGTTGTTGCAAGTCAAAATAGCCCACATAACAAATGGTTCAAGTTTATAAAAGAGCTGGTTCGCTCCAAGACAAAAAGTAAAAATCTGAGGTGTTCTTTTATTTTTAGCTTGCTTAAGCAACAAGGGAACTTCATCTACAACTGTAAAAGGCATCATCAAGAGGAGTCTTTCCATTGGGAAGGGCCTAGGTTCGAGTTTGGCACAAAACCTATGGTGGAGATAGCACTTTGGTTACTTATATTGCTTGAGGACAAGCAAATTGGGACAGGGAGGATTGTCATGTCCCTCTTTTGTTAGGGACATCATGGAATACCCTTAGCTGTAACTTATTCCCTGGGGGCTAAGGGACAAGCAAGAAGGGAAAGAGTATTAAGTGTTTTGATTAAATATTTATAAAAAGAGTACATTTTTGGAAGTTACTTTATGTTTCTTATTTCATTTAAAGAGGGGACCTTTAAGGGTCATGGAAGTTTAATTGATTTGAAGAAAAGGTCTTTTAATTATTTTAAGATACCCTCCCTTCCTCTTTTGGGCGCACACTTGGACAGCTATAAAGGTAAAAGAAGAATCATTTGGAGAGGTTATGTTATGTTTGATATTCAATCTTGGTCTATTAGCATGAAAACGCTAAGCCATTTATTTTGAAGACGAAACTCTTCAAGCAAAAGAGTTAGAGGACACACACCCTCTTTCTTCATTGAATTTTGTAGCTATGTTTTTGTTGAATTTTGTAGTCATCTCATTGCAGAATAAGTCCTACAAAGCATAATTGGGTCATAGCTAGTTGATAATGGCATAAGCCAATAACAATTGGAAGAAAAGTTCACTCGCCATTGAAAATAAAGGCTATAAATATGTGATAAATCTAAATAGTCAAGGAGTAAGCAAGGAACCAGTCTCATCTGGGTCGTCGCACTTAAATTCTTAAAAAGAGTGTTTGAAAGATGGAAATTGCTAAGTTACTGGTTCGTTTTTTGTTTTGGTTTGGGTTCGAAGAACTAGGTTCGTTGGTATGTCAATTTTTTCTTTCTTAGGTTCGTTCGGACAAAAAATATAGAAATTCTAGCCTAATCCATATGAATTAATGACATTGTCATTAACTACATATTATGCATATTGATATTAAAAACAAAATATGAAAATAATCACAAAATACTAACCAAATGCCAAATATCATGATAATCATGAAAATGAAACATAAATATCAATAATTATCCTATAATTAAATACAACAAACTTAGAAGTTAATAGTCATCTTGCTCTTCATCGAGAGCATCAACATCAACATTATGTTGTGGTTCATTAGAACCACATGGACTAACACTTCTGCCACTCCCATTATTTAAGTTGTGTGTCGTCGGAGTGTTAGTGTCAACTAATGAGACATGGGAAATGGAAAAACATCCAAGTCAACAACCTCCAAATCTATATCCTAATGCTTTGACGTCCCCTCGTACTTTGGGTTCTTGTGCAATAGAATACACCAATTGGAGTGTATGTAGACCAACTCCTCGGCCTTTTTAACTGCGATCTTGTGCTTTTGTGAGTGGATGAAGTTGTATGTACTCCAATTCCACTCACAAAAAGATGAACTTGCAACCTATTTCAAATTTGTAAAAACAAAAAGTTAAAACTCAAGTCTTAAACATAAATCTTTAATTTTTAAAACAAAAAGACAGTTAAAAATTTTAAAATATAAAACTTATCTAAGACAAGACCTTGATTGCAAGACATTGTAGGTTCGGTGATCCTTGACCATGGAGGTACCACCATATATGAGCATCCTTCTTGTATTTGTCCTTTAGAGTAGCAATACCATGACATTGGGAGGTAATGAAACCCGTAAACTCATTCATTACCATGTCTTTAATTTCGGGATTAGGGAATTGTTGACCAATTTTTGGTCCTGCAAACCGAAATTCGGCACCCCCTCCTTTTTCCTTGCAAAGGTCATCCAATCCATGTTTTGGCTAGATCATCCCTCTGCTGCCTTGTGCAAAAAATGTTCTCTGCCAGACCTTTCTAATGAAAAAGCCAAGTGTTTTGTCATTTTGCTTAGTCGAGTGCAAATCGGGTTTGTGCAGGTGCATTACTTGTGTAATTTTATAAGTAGAAGCGATTAAAGGACCCAAAATGGTCTAAAGTAATTCGCGGAAGGCAACAGAGTTCATTCGGAGGGCATTTTGACGACTTGAAGGGCATTTGCAAAAAGTCTAAAGGGTAAGTACCCTTGCGGAGGGCACCTTGAGAAAGGTGAAGACCATTTCAGAAAGCCCGAAGGGAACTTTTGGATGAAAGAAACCCTTGCGGAGGGCAACTAGCTAAAGGAGACAAATTGCAAAGTCCCGAAGGGCACATGCCCTTTAGAAAGGAAGCAATCAAAAGAAAGCATTCCTTCGGACGTTTTGTCCAAAGGAAAGAGCGGCAAAAGGCTCAATAAGTCAAAGAAAAGGCCAAGGCAAAGGAGAGGTCGAAGGAAGATGACAAAACATAGGTAAAGATAGTGGAAAAGACAAAACAAGAAACAGTTTCCGCTGCTGACAAAGACAAAGGACATAATCAATGACCACTCAGACCAAGACAAGTGGCATGGATGACTTAGCAAGGAGAATTAATACATTTGGTGAAATATATCTACCGAAAACCAATAAAATAGAATGGTTTTCGAACTATAGAGGAGAGCAGCTCGTGTTTTTACATTTTGCCATTAATGCACAACCAGTTGCACCCAGCATTGAAGAGAGCATGGTCCAGTCAACACAACTTGGGGATGGCTTTGTCAGTTTCTAGAAAGAGTATCACATGTTTTTGCAAGCCCAGAACAACAAGGGCAGCGACTTGGACATCTACAGCATGGATCTCCAATACGCAATTGGAAGAATACAGTAGCAGCATGGGCTTGTGGTCTCTACAAAAGTGTTTAACTCAGTATGGGTTTCCATCCCTTGATTTGTCAACTATCTATTTTCAAGTTCTATATATATTTGTAACTTCTCATTTGAAAAAAATGATCTCAGCGTTGTATGGCGAAGCCCTGAAGGAATTTATCTTGAATCAAAAGAAGCATTTTTACCTCCATTTGAGCTTGCACTTTTGCATGTCTATGGTTTTATTTTATGTTAACTCATTTCCTTTTCATGCTTTCATAAGTTTATATCAACATATCTAATGTATTGTGAGTTTTTCTCTTGCAGGTCAACAAGAAGTGTCCAGCTCAGAGTACAGACGCATGTGAACAGGTTGTCCATAGTGTGTCTTAGAATACCTATGGTAGTTCTTCCTCCCTATATCTCCATAGGATCCCCTATTGAAACATTGATGCAAGAAAGGTTCTCATTTGAATGAAATGCATGCTTGCTTCTCTCTAATGTAAAGTGTATGTCAAAGCTGAGTAGACCAACCATTTTGGTGCATCACTGCATTAGTTTAGATTTCGATTTCAGTATTTCTCTCCCTTTTCATCCCCCCATTGTTAGTAGTAGGAAATCCAAGGCCTCAAGGTGCATTAAGGGGAGCTAGCCCCTAATCTAGAGATTCATCCCTCATGTTTTCAACCCACAACAAGAGGAATATCTCCATTGTGTTGCGTGAAGGAAGAGAGCTGAACCTCCCTTCAGAGGGTGCAATCCACTGCTCAATAGTTTTTGGCACGCTCGGTGGGACTTTTTTCTGTCCTGCAAGTTTCAAGGTTGGTATTGGTCTTGATATTGTTAAAAAATCCAAAAGGAGCTATATTCAGCACCTGTCGACTCCATCAAGAACTCAGTCTCTAGCTAATGATTACTCTGGCATCCCATGCCAAACGTCACTACAAGATCTTATAGGGGTGTCCCTTTTGAATTTGTTGAGTTGCCTTTGAACTCAATGAAAACATTGAGGTTTGCAAATACCCACCCTTATGTAGCAAGCCGCTTTCCTAAACCAGCCATAAAATATACCTACTCAAAGAGACCCCTATTGAATCCTTTCACAGCCATGGCAGCCCTTAGGGATTTCCCTTTTGTGACCTTCAATGGTCAAAGTCCTTTGAACCTTCAGCATTATGACCCAATTCCAAGGACAACTCTCAAAAGTGTTCTTCCCTTTAATGGAGAGGACCCAATCACTGTTGTCGAGCATATTAGAAACATAGCCAACCTCTGCAACATCCATAATATCACTGAAGAAAATGTAGCCATTAGATTGTTAGCCTTGTCCTTCAAAGAAAAACTTATGGACTGGTATGGGACCTTGCCTATGAACTCAGTTGGCTCATGGAATGAGTTAAGGACCCTCTTGACCAATAGGTTTGGGGAAAAAAGTGACCATTTGTCTCTAGCTAAGCAATTAACCACCATGAAGAGAGCCCCACATGAGTTTATGCAAGATTTTAACACTAAGTTCCAAAAGACTTGGAACAGAATTCTTGTGAGGCCAAACCCAAGCTATGCTTTCCTTTACTACTTGAAAGCCCTGAATAGTGACATTGTTGTCATGATACAATCCATGGGTGGGAACAATCTGCCCGTTGCTTATGAGATAGCCATAGCTGTTGAAAATTGCTTTGTTCAAGCGGGAAAGATAGCTCATATACCTTATATGCCACTCTTTCCTGATTTACAACCCTCAGTCCAACCTGTTGTGCCCACTCTAGCTCCTTTACCTAATCAAGAGAAATCTACTGCTACCACTGTAAATGACATACATGAAGTTAAAACCCTATTGCAGAGTGTTACCAATGAGTTAGTTGCCCTCAAGAGGCAACAAGCTCAAAGTTATAAGACAAATCAAGGCTACCAGTAGTTTGGGCAAGCAAATAGGCACCCCTTCCAAAATTATAATCAAGGGCAAGGTCAAATTACAAATGTCAAGCCGTATAAAAGCTATAATCCAAATGCCCCTTCATCTTCCAAGGCTCTTGTTCCCACTCAAAATAATTTGGTGTAGGAGCAACCCAATTATCCACCTTTAAAGCATGGCCAAGAACAGGTTGCTTATATCAGTGAGCTACTAAATCAAAGCATGACTGCACAAGGTGATCAGGCAGCCCAATTCTTAAATTTTGAGATATCAACACAACTTGGGATGGACAGCAGGCAGGCTCAATCTGATTCCACTCTTATGAATCACTTGGAAGGAGAGTTCTACACAGTCAACTATGTGGGGAGCACAAGTAATCATAATGTTGGTGTTACAGCCAACAGCAGGGCCAAAAGGAGAGCCATTGATGAAGCTCAAGCACCTATAATGTCTCCACCACAAGCAAATCAAAAGTTTTCCAATTACAGACCATTGGTTGCAGTTTTAGCTCCTCAGGTTACACCACAGGTTACGAATGTTCCCAAGGAGAACTCTAAAGGGGGCAATACTTCAATCAATATAGCGGACCAAATGTAGAAGCTGCACATGAACATCTCATTGTGAGATTCTTTAGCATTGCCAGGACAAAAGGATATACTCCAAAAGGAATTGTACGGGCTGGGTGAGCAAGTTGTCCCAACAAGAAATGATAATGTGTTGATAGTAAATAGGGCTCCTCCCATGGGAGGTCAAGCAAAGAAAGATGAGGTCCCTCCCTTCTATTTGTCCTTGATTATTGGTGATTTTTTGGTCCACAATTGCATCATATATAATGGAGCAAGCACCACAGTTATGCCCAAATGCATAGTTGATAAGCTAGCCCTCAAGTATGAGCAAATGACCAAAGGAGTTCCACAGTTGGATGGATCACTAGCTAAGACCTTGGGATTGGCAAGAGGCTTGAATCTGACTCTCCATGCCTGTCTAACCTTCTCAATTTCCCATGTGGTAGTGACAGATGTTCCTCTTTACTTCGCTCTTTGTTTCTCAAGGGATTTCACATCCAAGATAGGTGGATACTTGGCAGCAAATTGGTCTTGCTTGGTTTTTAGGACAAAGTATGGAATTAAAGTAAAGATTGAGTCAGAACCCATCCACAAGGATCACTTGTAGCCATACTTGCCCAAAGTGGTGAATGTGAACTACGCAATCATTGATGAAAAGAGCTCCAGGTGGACCAATCTCCATCATCTTCCCTTGTAGGAGTTGTTGACCTACTCTTAGATGAATGGGGAAATGACAATTTTGAGCATGATCCTTACAAGTTCATTGAAGAAGCTGGTCTTGGATTCTACTACATGCATGTGAAAGATGCTTTCATGCTGAAATTGATGAAGACAGACCAAGAGGATTGTGGTTTGTGGCAACTATTCTTTGATGGATCTAGAAGCAAGTTGGGAGCTGGTGGTGGAGCAATGTTGGTTTCACTTTAAAAGGATAAATACTTCTCAACTTTCAGGTATCAGTTCTCCTACACCTACAACGTAGCAAAGTATGAGGCCCTTGTTCATGGCTTAGAATGGGCAAGGAAGAGAGGAATCAAAGAATTGCAGGTGTTTGGAGACAGTGAGTTGATTGTGAACCAAGTGAGAGGTCAAAGCTTGACCAAGAACTCCTTACTCAAGTCTTACAAGCACAGAGTGTGGGACCTTGTGGATAACTTGATGTTTTCAACATCACTTCCATTCCAAGAGAGGAGAACAAGCATGCGGATAGACTAGCAGTAGTTGGTGATCAGTTTGATATCCTAAAGGGGATTAGACAAAGCAAGAATCAACATCATTTAAAGGTGATTATGAGGCCCTCCATACCAAACAATGTCACCAATTGGCAGGTGTTTGAAAGTGACCAGCAAATAGCACTTTTATTGTAGGAAGAAGCTGAGTTCGCTTCCAAATATCAGTCCAAGCTACAGCAGTGGTATGATGTGCAGATTGTTCAACTAAAGACCAATAGGCTTCCCAAAGGTTTGGTAACTCTTGAGATCATTTTCAACGAAGATGACCAACTCAAGAGAGACAAAGCAAGCATGTCAACCAAGAAGGAAAATTATGAAAGGGTAGAGATCTACAAGGATACGCTGCTTGCACTTGGAAAGGTGTGTACCAATGAGGAAAAGCATGCTTTCATTATGTTATGTCAAGAGTTTGTTGATGTCTTCGCTTGGGAGTATAGTGATTTGAAGGGCTTTGATCCAAGCTTGGCCCAACACACCATTGAGCACGAGGAAGGTGCCAAACCCATCAAGCAAAAGCAAAGGCCAATCAATCCAAAGATCAAGCCTCTCATGAGAAAGGAACTTACCAAATTGATCGAGTCCAAGATCATTTTTCCAATCAAACACTCTTCTTGGCTGGCCAATTTGGTCCCTATTAGGAAGAAAAGTGGAGAGGTTAGATTGTGTGGATTTTAGAGCCCTAAATAGAGTCTCACTGAGAGATCACTATCCCCTTTCAAGTATGGAGCAAATTCTTCAGATGGTGACAAGCAGTGAAAGATTCTCTCTCCTACATGGCTACTTTGGATACAATCAAATCCTAGTACAAGAATGTGACCAATACAAGACAGTCTTCACCACCAAGTGGAGAACATACGCCTATAAGAAGATGCCATTCAGATTGTCAAATGCTGGAGCTACCTTCCAACGTGCTATGGATATGGCTTTCCAAGGTTTGATCAATGACATTGTGTCGGTTTATCCTGATGATGTGACAGTCTTCTCCAAGGAGGCAAGTTAACATTTAAAGCACTTGAGGCAAATCCTTGAAAGGTGTAGAGAGTTTGTCATCTCTCTCAACCCAAAGAAATGCGTGTTTGACGTCCATGAAGGCAAGCTCTTGGGCCATGTCGTTTCAAAGGAAGGCATGTCCATTGATCCAAAGAGGGTGCACGTCTTCTTAGAAGCACAAGAAGGGCTTGCAAAGCTTCTTTGGTAAAATAAATTTCATTAGGATATTCATTCCTAAATTTGCTAAGCTTGTCAAGCCACTAACTTACATGCTAAGGACAAGATGTTCATATGGACAACAAGAAGAAGAGAAAGCTTCAAAGGCATCAAGCAAGCTATCATCCAAGCTCCTACCCTGGCTAATCCAAACTTCTCCAAGGACTTCAATCTATACACCTTTGGGAATGAAGAGGTAATCTCTACTGTGCTCACTCAAGCAAATGGTGATAATTTAGAACATCCTCTTGCTTTTTTCAGCGAAGGTTTAGAAGGCTATGAGGTTAGATACACATATGTTGAGAATTAGGTGCTTGTAGTCATACAAAGTCGAAGAAGTTCAGACATATGTTGTCTAATAGCAAAATTCACATCATGGTTTCACATCCTAGTGTAAAAGACTTATTGCTGAACCGAGACTTGAATGAGAAAAGGGCAGTTTGGATCACCAAAGTAATGGAGTATGACGTACAGATCAAGACCACCAAGCTGATAAAAGGAAGAGGGATGTGTGAACAGCTCGCTACAGACTTGAAAGAGCCAAAACAGGGCGTTTTGGTACTCCATAATGAACCTACAACAGTTGTACCTACAGTCATGAAGAGTTGGGCACAAGACATGGTTCATTTCCTTCGAACTGGTGAGTGTCCACAAGGTTTTGATAGGACCAAGAGGAGGTATTTTAGACTCCAATCTCTTTCTTATGTCCTAGTTGATGGAGTGATGTTCAGGAAAGACTTTTCAAGGGTGCTCTTAAGATGCATCGATTCAGACCAAGTCGACAAGGTACTGTCTGAGTTCCATGATAGAACAGCTGGTGGCCACTTTGCTCTCAAGGACACAGTTGCAAGGATTATGAGGGTTGGTTAATTTTGGCCCAGTTTGTTTAAAGACGCTCATGCTTGGGTGAGGAAATGTCAAAAATATGCCTTCTTTGATGGGAAGCATCGGCTGGCTACCATGCCTCTTCATCCTATTCAAGGGGAGCAACCATTCATGCAATGGGAGTTGGACTTCATAGGGTTGATCAATCCTCTTTATAGTGCTGGCCACAAGTGGGTTTTGACTGCCATGGATTATTTCACAAAGTGGATAGAAGTCGTAGCTTTGAAAGAGGCCAATGAGAGTGCAGTCCTAGACTTCTATGAAGGCATAGTGACAAGATTTGGGGTCCCAGCCACAATCATTTCAAACAATGCATTGGCTTTCTTGGGAACGAAGAAAAGTGAGTGGGCATTAAAGTATGGCATCTATCTCAGCACTTTTTCCAACTACTATCCACAAGGGAATGGGCTAGTCGAGTCCACAAACAAGAATTTGATTAGGATCATAAAAAGGACAATGGAGAAAAATCAAAGAACTTGGCATGCCAAGTTGAAGATAGCTCTTTGGGCAGATAGGATCACTCCAAAGAGGGCAATTGACAATTCACCATACACACTTGTGTATGGAAGGGAAGCTAGACTTCCTATCTCACTTGAGTTACCAGCGTTGGATCTTGCTCATCAGCTGCAATTGGTGGAGAGCGATACCCTGAAAGTCAGGTATTGTGAGCTAATGGAGCTTCAAGAAGCAAGAGACCAAGCCATGGATGCCATGACTAGCCACCAACAGCAAACAAAGAAGCATTTTGACAAAAGGTCTACGTCAAGGAGCTTCTCAGAAGGTGGCATTGTCTTAAAGTGGAATGAGGACCGAGCCAAGCCTGGAAGGCACACGAAGTTTGACGCTCTGTGGAGTGGCCCATATGTCATCACCCAATGCAAGCAACACAATGTTTTCCAACTCTCCAAGTTGGATGGTGAAGAGCTACATATCCCAGTCAATGGGATATATCTTAAGCATTATTACTAGGTTTCTTTTGTCATATACATAGTTTCCTTGTTTTCCCTCGCTTTCCCCAAGTGTTGTTATGCATGTGTGTAGTGTTTTTAGCCTTTGTGTGTGTTTTTTCCTTATTGTTTGGGGTAAAATATTTGTTGGTTCTTAGGTCCTTACAAAGGTGTTGTTGACTTCTCCAAGATGCATCTTGACTCCATGCCCAATGGACTTTGTGGCTACTAGTCTTCCCAAGCACAACATGCATGCTTCCCTTGTGAGGTGCCAATTGTGTTGATCAATTTTTGGCCCTGCAAACCAAAATTCTACACCCCCTCCTTTTTCCTTGTCAAAGTCATCCAATCCATGTTTTGGTTAGATCATCCCTCAGCTGCCTTGTGCAAAAAATGTTCTCTCCTAGACCTTTCTAATGAAAAAGCCAAGTGTTTTGTCATTTTGCTTAGTCTAGTGCAAATCGGGTTTGTGCAGGTGCATTACTTGTCTACTTTTATAAGTAGAAGCGATTAAAGGACCTGAAATAGTCTAAAACAATTCTCAAAAGGCAACAATTTCCTTCGAAGGGCATTTTGACGACTTGAAGGACGTTTGTAAAAAGTTTGAAAGGTAAGTACCCTTGCAGAGGGCACCTTGAGAAAGGTGAAGACCATTTCAGAAAGCCTGAAGGGCACTTTTGGATGAAATAAACCCTTGCAGAGGGCAATCGGCTGAAGGAGACAAATTGCAAAGTCTTGAAGGGCACGTGCCTTTCGGGAATGGAAGCAATCAAAAGAAAGCATTCCTTGGGACAAAATATCTGAACGAATTCCTTCGGACATTTTGTCCAAAGGAAAGCATGGCAAAAGGCTCGATAAGTCAAAGAAAAGGCCAAGGCAAAAGAGAGGTTGATAGAAGATGACAAAAAACGGGCAAAGACAAAGCGAAAAAGACAACAAGGAACAGTTCAGGTTGTTAACAAAGATAGGACAGAATCAATGACCACTCAGACCAAGACAAGTGGCATGGACGACTCAGCAAAGAGAATTAATACATTTGGTGAAATATATCTACCAAAAACCAATAAAATAGATTGGTTTTCGAACTATAGAGGAGAGTTGCCCGTGTTTTCACGCTTCGCCATTAATGCACTGCCAATTGCGCCCAGCATTGAAGAGACCATGGTCCAGTCAACACAACTTGGGGATGGCTTTGTCAGTTGCTAGGAGTATCCCTTGCTTTTACAGGCCCAGGACAACAAAGGTAGCGACTTGGACATCTACAACATCGCTCTCCCATACACAATTGGAAGAATACGACAACAGCATGGGTTTGTGGTCTCTATAGAAGTGTTTAACTCAGCATGGGTTTCCATCCCTTGATTTGTCAGCTATATGTTTCCAAGTTCTCTATATATTTGTAACTTTTCATTTGAGAAAAATGATCTCAGCTTGTATGGGGAAGCTTTGAAGGAATTTACCTTAAATCAAAAGAAGCATTTTTACCTCCATTTGAGCTTGCACTTTTGCATATGTCTATAGTTTTATCTTATGTTAAGTCATTTCATTTTTATGTTTTCATAAGTTTATGCCAACATATCTAGTGTACTATGAGTTCTTCTCTTGCAGGTCAACAAGAAGTGTCTAGCTCAGAGTATAGACACATGTGAACAGGTTGTCCATAGTGTTTCTTAGAATACCTCTGGTAGTTCTTTCCCCTGTATCTCCATAGGATCCTCTGTTGAAACACTGATGCAGTAAAGGTTCTCATTTGAATGAAGTGTATGATTGCTTCTTTCTGGTGTAAAGTGTATGTCAAAGTTGAGTAGACCAACCATTTTGGTGCATCACCGCATTAGTTAAGGTTCTGATTTCAGTATTTCTCTCCCTTTTCATCCCCCTCCATTGTTATCAGTAAGAAATTTAGGGCCTCAAGGTGCATCAAGGAGAGCTAGCCCCTAATTTAGAGATTCATCCCTCACGTTTGCAACCCACAACAAGAGGAATGTCTCCATTTTGTCGCGTGGAGGAAGAGAGTTGAACCTCCCTTCAGAGGGTGCAATCCACTACATCAACAAGAATATCCTAAAAAATGGCAATTTAAACCCTTCAATGACTTCATCATCCTTGTATGGTGGTAAGGAAAGGATCTCCGTGCTATAGAATTGAGGCGTCAATGCAAAGGTAAGGAGATGTAGCGGGGTGGTCATTTTGTTCCACCGCTCAACAAGGATTGAATGCACTTAACTGAAAAATGTCTCCTTAGGATCTTGCTCTTTTGCATTAATGATGGCCTTCATCTTCTCAATCATTGAGTCGATGCCATCATATATTTCTCCCAAACATGGCTGATCTATGTCAGTGAAATATATCACACTCATTATGGGCTTAGTGAAACTCAAAAAATAATCTACATAGGTCCACCAATCATCATCTAAGAACAATTTTTTCACTCTTTGGGCCTATTTTTTGCTCGACTCCCTCCATACACACTATAGGGTGGTAATGACAATGCTACCGAGTGTTTATCGCACCTTCATAAGTCGTCTCAAGATGATTGTGTGAGAAGCAAATCTAGTCTCGGCAAACGATTACAAAATATATATATATATATATATACAAGTACTAGATTAAAAAAATGAAAAGGTTAAAATTTTAAAACAAAAATAAAATTATTAAAATAACCTTCAATAGCTCTAATGTCGAGAAGGATTTGAAAATGGCTTGAAAGAGGTGATGGTTGCTGACAAACATTTGAATCTCAGTTTCGGCATACAATTGCTTGATCCACTCAATTTGCTTCCCCATTTTTTGCAGCATGAGTTTGAGTGAGTGGCCAACACAAGATGTCCAAAACATGTGTCCATGTCTCACCTCCACCAATATCCCCACAACTTCACAAATTTTTGGCATTATCTGTTACAACTTGGATAACATTTTGAGGTCCCACCGCCTCAATGCATTCAATGAGGATGTTCGCAATGAACTCAACATCCTTCACACACCCCTCACAATCAACGACCATAAACTTGCCCCTTTAGGGCACACTGCAACCGCATTGATTAAAGACCTATTTTTTCATCTTTCCATTTATTGGAAATGATGGAGACGCTCGTTTCAGTCCATCAATTTTTGATTGCCTTCAAAGAATCTTTAACATGTTTTCTCTCATTTGTCAATAAGGTGGTGCACAGTTTCTCAAACCCTAGACCTTTGTAATCTTTTTGGACCTCGTTGATCATTGTTACCATTTCTTGACAATAAGGTGATCAAACCACATTGAAAGACAATCCATTTGCATACACACATTTTGCGATGCGTTGATCTGCGATATCCCTGCTCTCATTTTGAAAAGACCTTTTTAATAATCTTTTTGTTCTTTTGTTTGAAAGAGGAGAAACCTATTTTCGCATGGAGGGTGATGCCAGAAATGGATGTCTTCCAATGGACACAACTAGAGAATTGCCATGAGGGGTTGGGAAAATTGGTGGTTTCCTTGATCCTTTGTCTTTCTTTGCTAGAGGGTGACCAAATCTCGTGCCATAGGCGTCATCTATGTGTTCTTGCTCCTTGATGTTTTCAGGGATTTTCGATTTTGGCACTAGATAATTATCCTCCCTCATGCAACCTCTAATGCTGACTTGAGGGATGTGATATAAGTGGGCTTTCACCAAATTGTATGAGCTTTTAAATTAACATTAGAAGTATTGCATTTTCAAACATAAGCCCCACAATCTAAAACTTGTTTTACCAACGTCACATATTTCCAAAGCGATGAGTGTGCAAAGTCTATTTTGTGTTGGCTTTCGTTGACGGAGAAAGAAATATGAGACGTAGTATATATAACAACACATTTAAAAACAAACACAAAATTACAAAAAAAGAAAACCCACCCTAGAGCAACAACTTGTAAAAAATGACCAAAAAAAAAGATAAAACAATACAAATCTTACCTTGGCAGCAAATGGGCTCCTCAATCAGCATAGGAAAATGATTAGAATGATGTTTGATAAAGATTCAACCATATAGTAGCAATGGAAGGCAAGTATGCAATGAAAAATATGAGAGGCAAGTGGTTTTGCTTTTGTGTTTTGTTTTTATCATTTGCATTGTTTTAGCTTTTGCTTTTGACTTTCACTTGCCTTTAGGCTTTAGAAATGTGTTTTTTATTATTTCAAGTTATTGGTTTTTGTAAAAATGATAAAAAATTAAACAAATCACATCATTGATTATTTTTAATTGTTTTAGCCTATGGATTCTGCTCCCCAATGCCTAGAGTTCATCCTGGGCACCCAAATTTGCTTGGGTTCTCTAGCAGAAGACCCTAAGCGAACTTGGGTGCCCAAGATGAACCTTGGGCATTGGGGATAGTGTTCATGCCCATGCCCAAACCCAATCTAAGTAGAATACCCTGAGTGAATCTAAGTGCTCAAAATGAACCCTGTGCATTGTGTTTTGCGCTCGCACCCTAACCCGGTGTGAACCAAACAGTCAAACGTACGTAGAATGCCATGAATCAGTAATGTAGGGAAATTGATCTACTATGGATCTAAACAATGAAGTGACTTGGAGTAACAATGGTGCTCTAAAGATTAGATGAACTCTCTCAACAGTTTGTTTTATTATCGAATGGAAGACTTGAGGTGTTCCAACCAGGTTGCAATGTCATTGAAAGATTGGAGATAAAAGGAGGCTTGCAAAGAGATGACTAAAAATAGAAGTTGGCCATGCGAAGTCTTTTTGAACCATCAACGTTATAGTTGGCTTACCCATTTAAGTTCACAAACTACAGAGTCAAGAATGAAAAGTTTGGTGATAAGTTGGCCCACCAATTTGAAAGTGTAGTTGACATGAAGTTTACAAACCCAATTATAACGAGCGTGAATGCGGGGTCTAAGGATAAAATTACAATGGAAGGTGAGGTATGACCTCTTGAAGCATGGACTAATTTTTAAGTACGGCGAGAGTCAAATAGAGTTACCCAGATGAACAAAGAGTTGTGGCACATTAGCCGACTAAGATTATGTCGACGCAATAGAATTATTGTTGTGACCAATAGTTGTAATCTAAGTCACAAGGCACAACAATTTTCCAGATAAAATTCGAAATTCACCGATTTTTATTCAACCATCAAAAAATGGAAAAAGACGTCATTTTTTTTAGGTCTGCCTTTTTTTCACAACTGTATCTATCTCTATCTATGTTTTTGTGCATCATAAATTTCTACTAAGGCCTTTAGCACCCTAACAACTCCTCTGTTGCCCTTGCACGGATTTCATCTCAAATGCAAAATCCTTACTTGCAACACCTAACTAGCCCTCTAGTCTGAGGCTTCGTTACATGCTCAAAATTACTCCTCATCACTGCTTTCGCAAATAGAACTTCAATTCAATGTATAAGCATTATTTGACAGTCCAAGACTCTAAAGGGTAATATTGATGTTTACGTGTTTCACTTAATATTAAAGTCGACAACGAACGATTTGTTATAAGGTTTTAGGTTTTAACTAGTTTTTTTTGTTTTAATTTATTTTATTTTATTTTACGTTTTCATTTTTTATTTTAATTATAATTTTGAATTTAGTTTTATTTTATGTTTTGTTTTTTATTTTGTTTATATTTATAATTTATTTTTATGACTTTTTAATTTTTTTTATAATTATGTTTTATTTTATTTTATCAAATTTAATTTTTTATAATTATGATTTGATTTTTTTTTTTATTATTATTATTTCAATTTTTTTCAATTTCTATCCAAATTCAAACTCAAACCAAATTTTATCCTCGTCGAACTCGAACCTTATAACTTAATTTGTAATATATAAATATTAAACCGAAGACACTTGTATTAAAAATATGTTAAATGCACAAGGAAAATAAGTGTTTAAAGCACAAGAATTTTGGATCCAACGAAAAGTTATTTTTAAAAATAATAGTCGATATGAAATGGAATGAGTTATATTTAAAGTAGTGTAGTGTAAGCCTTAGACCATTTAATATTCAAGAAATTTTTAGAATCTGGAACATTAGGCTCAGAAATTGGATCGGATGACGGTCAAAGATATAATGAACGGTTCCAAATTAAAATTATATCAACTAAGGATGGTTGAGGATGGTAAATGTCAAGCCTCTAAATACAAGTGACGAAATACTTGAATTATCCGAACCCATTGGGCAAAAGGATATGGCTATTTTTCATTAAGTGTTCCTAATTAGAAAAATAAAAAATAATGAGGATGACAATTATAAAAATAAATCAAAGTGGATTCCTAACCTTAAACACAACTTTCACATTCATTTTATCAAAAGCAAACAACACATTTACTTTGCATTGCATTTTTACCTCTCATTGCACATTTGTTCTTTCAGTGAAACTAGTGGGAGTGGCATTGGTGTTGCTTGTAGTTTTAATGAACCACATGATGATGAAAAAATCGCAGTCGAAGAGGAAAATAAATATAATGCATCGTGATTAAGTTTATTTGTCTTTATTTTTGTCCATACATTGTAACATTTGCACTATGTACATATTAGATAACTAATCTAACTTCCACCATTGAATATTATGATATTTAGCATGAATTGTGAGTATGTTTTGTGGTTATTTAACTTTTGTTTCCTCTATACATTTTATGTGGTTAATTTTACTTATATGGTTATATTTTTATATTTTTTGATTATATATATTTTTATACCCCTGTATCCAAAACATATCCAAACCCCCCGAAAAAAAAATCCTTGTATCCATGTATCCAATTCTAGTACCCTTATCTATATCGATAACATAGATTTTTGTCATGTTGTATCTAAGGTATATTGGAAGGGACTCTGACTTGTTTTATAAGGGAGGGATAAAAATAGGTGGTTGTTCTTATTAAAAACATTATTTTGTAGCCGACTTTTTTATGTCGTTTATCATACTCTTGTCTATTTAAGTAGTGTCATAGTGACTCCTTATTTATGTTCGGTTGTAGTTGATGGTTGTGTTTTAACCTATGTTACTGGATCCTTCACTCCACACCTGCGAATCTTGGTACAAAACGTTTCTAATCTGGATGCATCCAGGGTCTTGCTTGGATACGACTAGGATTCTGTGGGAGGACTTTTGATCCTCTTGGATGCGTCCTGGGATGTATCTAGGAGGATCCACAATGCTCCTGCAGGATCTTGGCTAGGTCTGGGTAGGATCCGTGGCCCAAGACCTTTGTTTTTTCCACTTTACAAAAAGTCAAATTTGGACTTCAAAAAACAATTAAAAATAAAATATAGGGGAAGCCCTAAAAGCAACTTTCACACATTTTTTATCAAAAGATAACAAAAGCAACACATTTACCTTTCATTGCATATTTGCTCTCTCACCTTCATTTCTTCAATTGCTTAGGACTGAAACTCCTTCCTTTTGTTAATCCTATGCCATTACAGCTAAACATTGTGAATGAACCACATGATGATGCTTTCAATGAAGATATTGAAGATCGATATGAATATAATGAATAATGAATATGTTGATTTGTCTTTATTTTTGTTCATACATTGTAACAGTTGCACTATGTATTTGTTCTAAGACTAATCAAGTTCAACCATTGAATATCATGACATTTGGCATTGAATTATCAGTGTGTTTTGTAGTTATTTAACTTTTTTTTTTTTTACTCTATGCATATTAGGTGGTTAAGTTTGTTTATAAGGCTATAGTTTTAATATTATATCTATATTTTTTCACGGTCGTATCCAAAAATGTATCCAAGCCCAAAAACAAAATTGTCCTATCCACATACTTGTACCAGGATCGACTACTTGGGTTTTAACTAACCACTCTAGGGTTTTTAGCATACAAATAGAATAATGAATGTCCAGGTAAGTAGGCTAATGTGACAGGGCATCCATGTACTAAGCAATTGTAGTGAACACTACCTTATGCAATAAAAGTTAAAATTGTTATTCTCTTATGTTCTATTGTGTTATGTTCTGGTATAGAATTCTTTTGGTATTCTAACTTTTTATAGTGAGCACACTCAATTTATTTGCCTATCTTTTGATGGATTATGATGTTACAGTCATAGATGGTACCTTAAAAACTTACCAAGAGAAATTGTAATGCCCAAAATTTTCACACCGATTAAAACTCATAAAAGAGTTAATATATATTTTTTTAAATCTACATTTTATTTTTCACATTTGTTGACTAAGTCTATATACTGCTAGGTTTACATGGTTATATTTAATCGCAATGATTTCGTTAAACAAGCCAAGAAAAAATTTAATAACTTAAACTCGGTTAATTGAAGCATTGTTAATTGAAGCATTTTGAATAGGCATTAAATAAATGTCATTCCAAACAATTCAATTAAATGACATCTTATAATAACCCCAGATAAAAATAATAATTAATCAAACCATTATAATGAGTTTAATTAGCGAGCTAATCAATTATATAAAGTAATTAATATTGTTTAACTTAATAACTTAATAAGAATATTTAAATTTTATTTTGGACAAATAAAATAAACTAATTAAATCCAACCTATGTTACCCACCAATAAATAAAAATCTAACACTCATTTACAAATTATTATTTTTTAGTAAGAATTAAATAACACCTTTTAAATGTAAAAAGAAGGGTAATTTATTCAATAAATGGTTTTGGAAAGCTTACATGTAGAAATAAGTAAGTAAAATCAATTATAATAAAATAAAGTCAAATTATTTTCCCACTTGTAAATGGAGGAATAAATCAGAGTCATAGGATTAAATGATTTTGAACCCTAAGATATATGGATTCCAAGTGTTGCAATAACTTGAAGATCTCTTCCCTCTTTTTGTTCGTATATATATATATATATATATATATATATATATATATATAATACAAATAATACATTATAAATTATCTATACAATATTTTTTTTATTTTTTTTATTTTTTTTATTATCACCCGTACACCCTGTTGCCTATGTCCATCGTTGTAGCAGGGGCCATCGGCCCAACCATCCAAAAGGGTTGCAAAGGGTTGGTCGGTTAGCCGAACCTCCCTATATATATATATATAATATTGTTTTTTTTTTTTAAATCATATTTGAGAGCAGTCACCGCCCACCCCCCAATCTCTCTATATATAGAGAGAGAGATTGGGGGGCGGCCAGTGACCGCTCTCAAATATGATTTTTTTTTAAAATTATATATATATTTCTTTTTAATTATTATTATTATTTTTTAATTATTATTATTTTTTCTTTGTTTATTATTATTTTGCATATATACATATATATATTCATTTATTTTATTTTTAATGAATATATTATTTATATAATATTTTTATTTATTTATTCATTCAAAGTATATAATTTGTTTAGTTAAATGTAATGCATAAATATACCCATGTATTTATATTTCAAATAAAATTTTAATCTTAAGTATAAATATAATGGCACTAATATTTTTATTTATTTGTTAAATACTCATAAACTAATATAAGATCAATTTTTAACATTCTAAAATGAATATATTATCATTTCATTTGTCATGCACATGAATTTATAATAATAATTTTCATTTTCAGATTTCAATTCTCAAATAAAGAGAAGGAAAAATAAAGAGAGATGTACATTTTCTTAAACAAATAAGATACAGCTTAAGAGAGAAATTTTTCATTTGTAATTATAATTTTCTTTGAGATTCAAGGAAAGGAAAAACAAGTAATATATTTCTTATTTTTTAAAACTAATCAACCATTTTATCAAGAATATGCATTACATTCAAATACTACAAGGATAGCTTCATTCAAATATTTATTTAATAAAATAACTACCTAGAGTTCTCGTTGTTGAACCGAGACTTTGATATCATAATGTAATGCCCAAAATTTTCACGCCAATTAAAACTCATAATATAATTAATATGTATTTTTTTTAAATCTATAGTTTATTTTTCACATTCGTTAGCTAAGTCTATATACCACAAGGTTTAACTGGGTTTGCTCAATTACTATGATTTTGTTAAACAAATCAATAAAAAAAATTAATAACTCAAACTCGATTAATTGAAGTATTTTGAATAGATATTTAAATAAATGTCATTCTTAACAATCCAATTATATGACATCTTATAATAAACTTACATAAAAACAATAATTAATTAAATTTATTAAATAGGTTTAATTAGTGAGCTAATCAATTTATGTAAATTAATTAATATTATTTAACTTAATAATTTAATAGAGAATATTAAAATTTTATTTTCAATAATCTATTCAAATAAGGTGGAAAAGAATTATTTAATTTATAAAAAAGTTTTATTCACCCATTAAGAGTAAGAAGAAAACTAATTTATTTAATAAGTGGTGTAAAATCAATTACAATATAATCAAATCAAATTCTTTTTTCACTTGTAAGTAAAGGAATAAATCATATATTGTACATATAATTTATCATGTAGTACATCTATAATACATGTATATATTTTCATATACACACATATATATGATTTATCATATATATTAATTAATTATTTGTTTATTTATTTATTTTATTATTTTTATTTTATGATGGTCAACCCCTACAGTTGTGGCCTACACTCATGGTCGTAATAGGGACCGTTGGCCCAACCATTCAAAGGGGTGGCGGGAACGGCAAGTTCGTTGGCCAAACCCCTTCCCTCCTTTTAATGGAAGAGAGAGTTGGGGGCTCGGTTCACCTGTCACCACCGCCACCTGCCTTTCTCAAATATATATATATATATATATATATAATTAGTTTTATTTTATTTTTTATTTTTATTTTTAATAAATAATAATAAACAAATAAATAATAATAATAAAATAAAAAATAAAATAAAACTAATTAAAAAGAATTATAATATATATATAATAATTCTTTTTAATAAACAAAGGAAAAATAATAATAACAAAATAAAATTATATAATAATTCAATAATAATAATAAAATAAAATAAATATAATAATTCTTTTTAATAAACAAAGGGAAAATAATATTAAAAAAATAAAATTATATAATAATTCAAAAATAAGTAAAAAAATAAAAATAAATATATATTATAATTTTTTTTAATTAGTTTTATTTTATTTTTATTTTTTTTAGTTTTATTTTATTTTTTAGTTTTATTTTATTATTATATTGTATATATACATATATATATTAATTTATTTTTAATGAATAGATAATGTATTTAGTTAAATATATTGCATAAATATACCTATGTATTTATATCTCAAATAAAATCTAATCAATTTAATTTTAAGTATAAATATAATGGCATTAATATTTTTATTTATTGGTTAAATACCCATAAATTAATATAAGATCAATTTTTAACATTTTAAAATGAATATATTATCATTTTATTTGTCATGCGAATGAATTTATAATAATAATTTTCATTTTTCAAATTTCAATTCTCAGTAAAGAGAGGAGTACATTTTCTTAAACAAATAGCATACAATTTAAGAGAAAAAAATCATTTGTAATTATAATCTTCTTTGAGATTCAAGGGAAGGAAAAATAAATAATATATTTCTTTTTTTTTTAAAACTAATCAACCCTTTTATCAATAATATGTATTACATTCAAATACCACAAGGATAGCTTCAATTCCACATTTCAATGACAATATTTACTTGCATATCATATCAAGACTTTTATCTTTTTTTAATTATTATTAAACATATGAACAACTTAAAATAAAAAAGAACGCAATGAACATACATTTTTTCATTTTTAAATATTCAACAAGTAACCTTTTTACATGTTGATAACAATAACTTGAAAGGAATGAGAGGTAGAAACATTTTTACAAATATTTATTCCAATAAGAATTCCAAACATTCCCAATAAGATATAAAAGAGATAAACCTTAAGGCCACGTGGCTAATATCATTGTTTCATTACAATCCATTACAAGAATTCATAAAAAAAGATGTCTGAAACTACAAGTTTTAATCAATACTTGATCAAAATCTAATCCCTCAAACAATAATTCATAATGGAGAAGAATCTCTTTAACAACATTAAATATTTGAGATGTCAAAAAAAAATATGAGAGTAATTGTCATGCCATAACATCAAGCTTCAAGTTCCAAGAAGGACAAACCTACACACAAATAGTCAAGTTTCAATGACACTATAAGAAAACATTAAAATAAGTCAAAAAAAGGTGCTTGACCATCCATCCTATAAGTATCATCACATGCAAACTTCACCAAGTGAGGTTCATGCATAGCCTCCCGCAAGCCCAAGGGAAAAAGGTATGTCTTAACTCATATGTACAATTGAAAAATCTTGAAAGGGCAATGGCTTTAGGTATTAATAATAAAGAAAACAAAATAACTAAGTATTCACAATGAAAACATGAAGAACAAGTCAAAAAGACTTCATTAAAAGGAAGAGAAGAGGGCTCTTGTTTTCTTTGTCATATAAGTTTATTAATGAACACAAGGGTTTCCAAAGCCAAATAAAAGAATTCTTGTAAGTATTAATTTTCCTCCTTAGACCTCCCATAATACATCATGTCTCCTTAGACATCACATAACTCTCCTTAAACCTCCCATATTTCATAAAAGAAAGTGACTTTTCAACCTTATTAAAAGGTTCCACTTCTCATTAGCAAGTTCATGCCACTAAGACTAGAGTGGGCTTGTCCAACAAGCCATAAGTAAGAGCTTCACTCTCTCATTCTTCAAATACAAACATTTGTGCCAATCCCACATGGGTAGACTTCCCATAATTCTCTTTAAACCTCCCATATTTCATAAAAGAGAGTGGTTTTTCAACTTTATTAAAAGGTTCCATTTCTCATTAGCAAGTTCATGCCACTAAGGCTAGAGTGAGCTTGTCGAACAAATCATAAGAACTTCACTCTTATTCTCTAAATACAAGCACTTGTGCCAATCCCACATGGGTGGCATAGGGGTGTTCCCAAATCTCTGCTACACCTTTAACCATTGACGTGTCTAGGGATATGTGTAGTTGACTTGTGGTTTGCATAACCCTTTTGCATATTATTTTATATTTATTTATGCATTCATATACTTAGTGGATCAACCTATGGGTGGCACATGGCCTTGTTAGATTATATATAGGAGGTAGGGTTAGTTATTTATCATCATATTTGAGTATTCATTCTTATTGAAAGCATTTGGGAGGTTGCCCCCTCAAAGTGGCTTATCTATTATTCATATTTTCTACTATATTTCCATATCATTGTGATATACTGTTGTATATCTGCTTATTTGGTGAATTAATATCATTCCAATCTCATACTCAACATTCACACAACAAAAGAAGAAAACAACAAAAAGAAGAAATCATGTTAACAATACAATTTAAAAAAGCTTTAAAAATTCCTTAAAATAAGGCCTCAAATCAAGTAAAAATATTTGTTCGTTTTCTTTTAAATGAGATTCAATCAAGAGAAACAAGAGAAAAGAAAGCATTAAAATATAAAAATTAATAAACAAGAGCTACTTCAAATTAAAAGCTTCACTTGACAATCTTTCAAAAGCCTTTCTCCAAGCACCCAAACTCTCCAACAATCTAAAAAACATAAACCCAAAAAGACCAAAAGAAGGTTCTTAACGAGAAAGACAATGAAAACAATGATCAATAGGAGGGTGACATATGGCCATCTCCACCTTAAGGATGTGACCTCCCTCCATAAATATCTCTTACACACTTTATAAATATACTTACACACTCAATGTGTGTTTCTTTCATTAGAATACATAACACAAATTTTTTGGTACAAAAAGAGAGGGTTGTTTGTGTAAGCAAAATCTAGGCCATAAAGAAGGTCTTTCTATGACCAAAATGTGGTCAAAGGGCCTTAGAAAACCCACCTATTGAATGGGTATAGGCATGGTCCAAAGACAAATACTCAAGCTAAAAAGTGATTGAAAAGACAAATTTGAGATTGAACACATGAGTTGGTTTTGTGAGTCAACTCAACTCCTTAACAAGGTTAAATAACTTTATTGAGAGTTAACATGGACTTAGAGTGATTACATTAAAAGAGAGATTTAGGTCAAAACACCAAAATTTAAAAATAATAAAGAGAAGAATTTAAAAGACGCAAATAATGCAATCAACAATTTGTAAAAAAAGAAGGGTATAAGATTAAAAGTTTACATTCAACGCAAACATTGAATACACCCATAGAAAAATAATTTATATCTAGAATAATGTGAATAAGTATATATATAGTTGTGACTACAAAAACTTTACAAAATAATCATATATCCCAGTTAATTCAATATAATAAACTATAAATTCACAAAATAGAACATCATGCTATTCAATATTAATATCTACATAACAAAGTATATCTACTCATGATTATATACTCATAAATAATCATGCATACAAATATTACTAAAGTAAGTAATTAATGTCCACAAAATCAACAAAATATAAAATGTGGGCACCCCCTGCCTTCAAATAAGCTAACACATATCCATCGAGTTTACAAAATTTATAAAGAGTGATATCAAAATGAAATCTCACATAGATGTCATAAGGTCAAAATTGACTATACAGGATTAAACAATAGTCGATATAGTTTTGGCCCTTTGGGTGTTGATTGGTTACAAGAATTGATTATGTTCTTGATTATTCTACAAAGTCATTTCATCAACTCTAATTAGCAAGGAAAAACAACACAAACTTAAGGGATTTGTGTGCCCCACTAACCTCGTTGGTATCATCCCATAGAAAGGAACAATGATTCTAGAAGGGGACCAACATTAGCAGTCAAATGTAATGCTATTGAAGTAGTAGCATGAAAGGAAAAATATACGAAGAGAAGGGATATGTTGGGAAAATAAATCTTTTATGGATAGGGATTCTTTTCCCCTTATGCTTTGAGGGGAAAACATTTCAAGAAGCGAGCACTTGTAATAAATCTAATTGTTATATTATTAGCATTGTCTCGATGGTGCAAAAAAAGCCAAAAGTTAGTTAAACATAGTTCATATGAGGTTCACTATACTAGTAAAGTACTTTGATTTGTGATTTTCTTTGTTAAGTATTTTCTTTTCATTTGTGGGATGACAAAACCGGCACACCGTAAACATTATACATATTGCAGTTTAAGTGGCACCACAAACAGGTTTACAGTGAGTCGTTCTTTCCATCTGCACGTTTCAATATCTGGGTCTGAAGAACATTGATTTTTAAGGATTTTATAAATAAAACCTCTAAAATCATATTGGATAGAATTTGTACTGTTAATATATTTTATTTTGATGTACCAACTCACAATAGTACAACTTTTTGAGTGTTTCAAAAACTCAACATGTGTACCTCACGAAATAACTTAAAAATACAAAAATTTAAACTGTCTAAAAAATATATATATAATTTTCAAAAATGCTAATACATTTATAAATTACATATAATAATAAAATTCTATTTTATTTAATATCATTGTGTATCAAGGATGCTACACTATTTGCATGTACAACTTCATTCACAAATAGATAAACTAAATCAAGTTGTGCATGCACTTAAACAACTAATTGATAATCAAGTTGTGCATGCACTTAAACAACTAATTGATTATATGAAATAATAATTTAAATTTTAAGAAAGGAACATTATTCAAATGCACATTCAATTGGATGAAAAAACTATTCAAATTATATTAAAACCTCACCAACAATAAATTGTCATTCAAATCAGAAACGTGAACTAGGAAAACCCTGTCATAAATCCCCAATAACAAATAAATTTGATATTTTTCTTTTTTTTTAAATAAACAATTTTGAATTTATAAATTGTTAGTAGTTGTCGAAGCAGTAAGTTATGTTCAGAGACAGTCCATCTTCATATAAAAAGTAAATCATAAAGTACAAAGCTAAAAAAATAAATGACGACAATAATATTACAAATGCATCCAAACATTCTAATATGAACCAAAAAAGTATTTTTTTAACTATCTTACAAAAGTCCCATAGTGAGCTAGAAGCCTAGAACACCTATTCTGACATTTTATACAATATTATTATATTATCATCTTATTATATTATTAATAATATAATATATTGTAACGGTATACTATATTATAACATATATAGTATTATAACGTATATACTAATATTTTATTATATGGTGTAATATTAATATATACTATAATATTAAATATATATTACATGGAGTATTATTATTATTATTATTATTATTATTATTTAAAAGTAAATTAGTATTATAATAATACCTTTATTATAATAATATGTATAATTAATATTTATTAAATTTTAAGTTTGCCAATAAATAAGGCGATTTGCCTCGGTAGCGTACAAGTATAATAAACAATAAAAAAATGGTGTATATACGTTTCATGCTATTTTTTATTGTTGCATGTGACATGCAATTGGACAGGTCGCTGAGAGAGGCTAGGGAATGTGGAGGGAGGCCGTAGCGTCAACTTTTTTTTTTGGTTTTTGGACAGAATACACTACAAAATTGAACATAAAACAATTGCAGAAAGTCTATGCACCAGATATGCACAGATTACTCAAAACAAAGTTGTTATCTCCTTAAGATTTTGGTTTGACGCTCATCTTACCTTTCTATCTTTCAATCAAATTTTCAGCTCGATAACATTTTCAATTCACTTTTAACTATTTATTAGTGTAGTTGAAAATAATCTCTTTGATTCTTATAATCATTCTTTTTTCAACTAAAAAAAAAAATTACATGACACAATTTAAACACTGTCAATTGGAGTATCACTTTCATGTTTTATCCCGCAGACTTTTGCAATGAATAAGGTTTGGAGTATCACTTTCATGTTTTATTCCATAGATTTTCGCAATGAATAAAGTTTGATTCTGGGTAGCAGTTAAATGCAGGTTTTGAACCGCCAACCAGTACTCCACTGATGCTTAATCCAATTTTTGATAAATAATCGATTTTTGTATATTCCTAAATAAATCATTTGTTCCTTCACTCTGAGAATCCCTAACAATAAGGAATTCAGAAATTAATATAAACATTTCCAGCCACATCATAAAATTCTGAATCATGAAAATGATTTGAAAACCATTTCAAAACTGGATACACATGTAAAGAATGAATTTTCTAAACACAAATCTTTACTTTTTAAACAATTTTGGGAACAAATTAAAAAAAATCTTCGCAGAAATGAGACTGAATGTAATGGCAAGCGGAACACCCCACTAATATTACAAACACAATCACCAGAACCTGCACAAACCCCATAGCAAGGAATATTCGTTTCTTTTCTTTTCTCGTCCCTTCTCTCCTTTTGTACCAAGCTTTCTATGGAGCCCTTTTTAACCATGGTGTGTTCTGCAAGGGAAGTTTTCATGCGGAAAAAATACTATTTCATACCGCACATAGATGAGTCGCAACTATGTTGAGCAAGGAAGGTAAGTTTGGTAACAGCCCAGCGATGTATTTTCAGCAAGGGATACAAAATAAGATTTAATGAAATCCACCTAATATAATACATGCTTAATAGAAGTCTTATCAACCTCCATACATAGGCCAAATCGTAATACATCAACAAGCTCGTTGAAGAAAAGCCCTGCCTACGCGTAGCTACCAAAGAAAGGTTTCCTGTGCAAGGAATAAGACCTGGTTTCTTGCTGTGCAAGGAATAAGCCCTGGTTTCTCACTAAAGGATTGATTCAAGAACCAATGTAGCTCGTTGATGGTTAAGAGCAGAGTGATATTTGCAGAGTCCTTTGCAGAGTGAGTATTTGAGATTCACGTCTGCCCACTGAAGCCACCATGCCACACCATAAACCTTTGTTGAGCTTGGCACACAACCCCTGTCAAGTTGCAAACAACTATAGTGGTTGAGGGTTGCCATAGTGCTGCCCATGCCAGCGACATCTTGATAAATGAGAAATGACATCCTAAATAGAATTCACAGAGACAAAACCACCCTCCAAACTAGTGAAGCACCAAAACCCGAAACTACACAACAAATCTCTCCCCACCGAAACCAATTAGCAGTCACATGTCAACATTTAAATGTGTTTAAACGGAATATTATTTATTTTGTCTCTTGTGAGACAAATCTGGGGGCTTTGCCCCAGCGTATATGCCTCCGGCATAATTGACTACCCTTTGTAATGATGTATCCCTGGACACATGCCCACTTGTCATCTACATATGATGCTAACCTAATTTATTAGCTACTCTTTGTAATGATGTGTCCATGAACACATGCCCACTTGTCATTTGTATATGATGATAACCTAATTTATTCTAGTCATCTCACAACTAAACAGTCTTGTAATATATCAATACCAATATATATATATATATTTATGTTTTTTTTTTTTTGGAATATAAAATCCTTTGTTTCTCTATACCACTAATGTTATGTAAATCTGCAGTATGTAAATGAATAAGGTAGCGTCTTACCTGTTGTTTACCCTGCATATTCATGTCCTGCAATGCCTGCAGGTCCGTGAGTCCAGGCTCTTTCATTGCATTGCCCATCTCTTTGGATCTGTTTTGTAATAATTTTGCTATTACTACCATCATCTTCAACTGCATTTATGGTCTCCAAATGTCCCAACAGCACCATTGTTGGTCACTTCTCTGGATTTCTTATCTTCATCAAGCAACGATCCCCATTCTGCACACGTTAGCTCTCTAATGCGATGCACACAATAATAATGCCACATAAGCGTCTTCTTCTTCTTCTGAGGAAAAATTTCCTAGTTTTTCTCCGACACATTTCTCCAATAAAGTCTAAAGTCTTCAATCAATTGGCCTTCTCATGCAGGGTCATCTTGACACCCAACAATTTTACGCTTTTTCTCCTTCTGATTTTCTTGCTACAGAGAAGGCACCTCATTTTTTTCCCGGTGCATGAAAATATTCCTTAAACTCTTGCAAGAATGATTTTCAATGTATATCTGAAAACGGGATTTCCTCTTAGTTCCTCTGGCCTTATATTATTTATGGTTCGCCATTTTTGACAGATTTCTGGTGGGCATCATTCCTAGGAGCATCACCCTTGCTGATTTTCACATGCTCCTTAGGTACTCCTCCATCTTGCGAAATCAAACTGATTTTTCCAAAAAACAATGCTGACATTTAATGAACTATTAAAAATATTTTGGGGTCCACCTTGTGTACCGAATGATCTCATGCAATGCAGAAATAATTAATATCCAAAACATGCATCCATTTGCAAGAAAAGTGCATCAAAAATTAAGGCACCCTACTACAGCTCTGAAGTACCTCTATGGTTTAGACAGAGCTTCATGCACCAAGCGTATGAAGTCAGTTTGGCTGCTGCCATCCCATGCTCTCTCCAAATTATCCTCCCAAAGAACACAACTGGAAATGAAATTGCAATCCTGTGCAAGACTCGAGTCCCTTCACAGTATTCCGGTACTTGCATGTTCTTGTGCTGGGTATCGCGTTCTCTCGAAACCATCCCACCGTAAAACGAAACTATTCCATAACAACAATTCAAATATCCTTGCAAATAATGACACCTTGGTCCCCAACCTCGCCACCAAAATGACGAGCATAATGTTCACCACCAATTGTCAATCCGAGATTCATATAAACTTCAACCAAAGTTGCTATGAATGCACCCACTTGCAAAGGAGCTTCTAGCTAGTGAAAGCAAATTTCAGAAAGAAAACAACCATTTCCAACTACAAAAGTGAATTGAAATGCGGAAGGGAAAAAACTATCTTCTATGTCGAAGAAAATCAGACAACGTAAAATAAAGCACTAAAAAGGAAAACCAAGAGAAGAAACTAGTAATCCATCTTCTTTCTTCCAAATGTCGACTAGTCAAATGGCGATAGTCCAGATGGTTGTTCCTCAACGGGAGAGATCACCAAACCCTAGCTCAAAATCTTCGAGTGTGAAGCCTTTTACTTTCTTTCTAGCTATGTGGAAAATGGGAGATGAGCAATACCGGTTATCTTTTGCTCAAGACTCAATTGACTATTATAACATTTGAGACCTACACAGCTACCTTAATGACTCCCCATACCAAACTTATTGTTAGCCAACCAGCTATGATTTTAACTTATATCAAGTGGGTCCTAACCTAATACTAACTTTTGACTTTATTAAATGCTCCATTATAATATCAAAATACTCACCTAATAGACAATAATACATTTTTCCCCACTCAAGACCCATTTAATACCTTAATCCATATTATTCAGAGATTAGAATATGTAGTCCTTAACTTAATACAGAATCTATATTTAATACAAGAATTTAGTTGATCCCTTCAAGCAAGTAAAACCATTCTTGTCATCTAGTGTAGACAAGGTATCCTTATTTTTTGGTGCAGGAAGTTCTTCAGTACAGCTAAGGTCTGCAGTACAGGTAAGAACTATTGATATCCTGCAGGTACAGAAAAAGCCTTTGTAACTGTACAAGTGCAAATAGGATCTTAGTTTTTGCGCAGGTGAAAATTCGATCATTCTTTGAGTCTCAAAGAGAAACCTCCTTGACACACAATAACTCCATTCAAACTGAATAATATCTCTAAATCATGCCATTCATAAGCACCAAAACCAATGTTGTCAGGAAGCATATGTTTTTATTTTCGGATGCCAAATAGGAGCAAACATCCCCTATGCCAGACAAATATGAGCTGGGGGGTGGTTCTTCAATTGTCGTACCTGTTCTCCTATGACTCCTCCGACTCAGTAAAGTTGGATTGTAGACAAGGTCACCGACATGAATCTCTGCCCGTTTCCATCATGCTCCAGGACTGTAGATCATATATGCTATTAATGGAACACACTTTCAAATTCCATATTATGTTCTCACTGATTTCTGTGTTATGTGATGACTATATGCAGCGCGTGTAATATTCTCAAAGGTTAATTTGTGTGTGAAATTATAATATTACATATCTGGTGCTTTTGCCATGTTGAATCCATCTGTTGTTTCTGAGAACCTTTCTTTATCTAATGCCTCGTGATCCTCTGTCCGTGTAGTCTATCCAAGTAGAATCTGTTGATGAAGAAAAAATGAAAAAAATAAGAATTAGAAAAGTAGAAAAAATTTAAAAGCTGAAGTCCCATGAAGTACACTATGGGATTGTCAAGGGAAGACATGATGGTGAAGGAAAATTATTTGGTGGGAAAGAAATATTGAGATTAGTGTTGTCAACCTGGAGCTGCGCCCTGAATCGAAGACGTGCACGAAATGGCCAGTCCTCTATCCGGTTGAAACAATGGGATCTTCTCATGAGGATGGGTGCCTCCATAGTGAGAAGAACCTCCAGAAATAGCTGGTTCCCGTATGATGTATCAATGAGGATCTCTACTCTATGCTGCGGACTACAATGGAAAAGGGAGAAGGAAACTTTAAGGAGAAATCCTACCTAAAAAGGGTGATACACCAGAAGATTGATCCACTCAACTTGGAACCTTGAACACTGAACAAACAAGGGAAAAGGAAGACCTTCGATTTCAATCAATCACTTATGCATAAATATTTCATGAAGAGGTTCGATCCAATGATCAAAACATGACGGAAAACAATGGAGAGAGCTCTGATACAAGACACTTTACAACCACTTAACATCCACTTACAGCTTCAACAAAAGACGTAAAGAACACTGAACATGACCTGCATAAGGATAATCTAGCAACTATGTATGAATCAGATTTGGGAAGGGAGAGAAATCTACCACTTATGCAAATTGTTGAATGAATATACACTATGCCAGCACTTGAAATCTGAAAGTACAGTCCTATTGATTGAAGAGGTTACACAACTCACCAATGGCAGAGTCTGGTCTAGCCAAGAGAGGGATTATTGTAATCAAGGCTAAAAGCCAATTTATAGAGAATTACAAGAGCCAAAGATTGGCATTGAAAATTTGAAGAGAAGGATTAACTTAGATTAACTCAAGGTTGACTTGGCCTTTCAATAAAATATGTTTTCTCTTTGTCTTTGCATGAAGCTTCTTGCGCTTGAGGAAGTGAACTTGTCTTTGTTCTGAACCGTCCACCTCTTTTTGCATGGAGATCCACGCCAATGTCAATTTTAGAACTCTACGTGAGCTGCTTGATGCTGAGTTGGAACATTTGAAAGGCTGAGTTGGCCATCTGATAAGCTGAGTTGGACAAAGAGATCATTATCCTTTGCATGGGAAACCCCTGGTAGATGTGGCATTTAACAATTAGTCAACTCTAAATCGAGAACATTCAACTCAACGTTTGAATTTGGAACTCCGGTTGAAACGGAGTTGGACCTTTGGTTGCATGAGTTGATTCGGAGATGAGCAGGACTTCAACAACCAGTCAACAGAAGCTTTGATTGGTCAATCGAAAATAGCCCTTGCTTGCATGTATTTTATCCTATTTTGGTCTACCTGTTCATGTCTATTTCTAGCGAGATTCTATTTTTGGATGTATTAGTCTATATTTTCTCCGTTTGGCCTTTTCTTAACTTCCCGTCGCTTAATCTGAGGTCAACTTCCCATGGTTTATTTCTTTCGAAATGCTGGCTTTACCTTTGTTTCAACGGTTACTTTCCGCAGTGAAAATTTGACGTCTTGCGGGACGTCACCCTTAGTCTTCTTATTTCCTTCGGAATTCTCGTTGACTTTACCTTTGATTTCCTTCGGCTTTATGCTTGCCAATTTTGCCAAATTTGTTCCTGTGGACTCTTCTGTGTTTGGACTTTCCCTGTGAATGATTTCCGTCGGACAAATTGTCCGCTTCAATTGTCCTTGTCTATGTTTTATCCTCCGAAGTATTCCTTGGGACAAAAAGTCCGAAGGAATTCCTTTGGACCTTTTTCCCGAAGGATATACGTCTTTTCTTTTCCTTTGCTTGGGCTTATGGTATGTCGGGTTTTTTGCAGGGACCACTTCGAATTTCTTCGAACTATTTGTCCAAAGGAATTCCTTCGGACAAAAAGCCCGAAGGTTTGCTTTGATCTTTGCCTTTGTCATTTTCTCTATCGGCTTTTTGTTTGGACCGCTCCGAATTTCTTCGGACAAAAAGTCCGAAGGAATTAATCCTTCATCTTTTGTCTTTGACTTCCTTCGGAAAATGCACAGAGGTCCAAGCACCGACCAAGTGCCCTCCGCAAGGGCTCGTGGATCTCTCTCTGTGCCCTTCAGAAAAATTGCAATGGTCTTGTCACCGACCAAGTGCCCTCCTGCCCTTTTCAAAAAAATTGTAGGGCACCTAGGCTTTTTGTAGGGGTCCCGAATTTGACGTGTACCTTTCCGAAGGGTAGGTGCCCTTTGGAATTGTTGAAAATGACCCTTCTGAAGAGTATCTTGCCCTTCGGATTTTTGCAGGGGTCCCCTTCTGCCTTCCAAAGCCCTTTTGCAATCCCACGGACTGTCCGAAGGAAATAAGTTCGAAGGAAATAAGTCCAAAGGAATTATTCTTTCGGCTTTTTTGTTTTTGGGCAGACTTTTGCAAGGCTGCGGGTGTTCCCTTTGTAAACTCTCCGAAGTATTCCTTTGTTTTAGGCTCTTTCCTTTGTTATTTCCATTGTTTTGTGCCATTTCTAACCCTGCCCTTTTGATTTTCTGGCTCCTCCTTGGTCCTTTATCCTTGTCTTATTTCCCACAGACTTAAGTCCTTTACAAATGAGTTATTTCAATTGGTCTACCTCTTTGCCCAATGTATTATTTCTTCTTTGGCTAGAGACGTGAATTTTCCGAATGGCAAGAGACAATCTTCTCTGTGGAAGAATTGTCAACATTTCTAGCGACTCAACTGGCTCAACATGCTTGCTGTGCTTGAGAACTCATACCATGTATAGACGCCATTTGAATTCCCAAATGGTGAACCTGATTTTTGACTAAAAATCTCCTCTGATCATGGCTGAAGTAACCTCCTTTTCCAAAATAAGAAGGGAAACACACGAAAGCAAAAAAACTAACTAAGAAGCAAATGTGCAAACAAGCACTTATTGGACAAAACTAAAGCAAACTACTGTGCTTGAACAGCACTTGGAGGAAAGTAGAAACAACTAAATAACCTAGCTAACCATGATAAAGCATGATCCCCTGGATCAAATGGAAAATTCTTGAACTCACTCCTTCCAAGAGATGGTACAAGTTGCAAAGTAGGATGTTTATTAGTCATAACCTTTGATGAGGCATTTTCCTTGTCCACCAACTGTATTAGCATCTTCTCGAATGAGTCATCAACAGCAACCAAGACAAACTCATCAAGTACCTCGTGATTTTCTTCAAATTGCTTGTCATCTACCACCTTGTCAAGTGATATCTCATCTATGCATGGTTTTTGAGTGACCACATCCTTTTTATTGACTGCTGCAAGTTCATCCAGCTCTTCAAGGAGCTTTGAGTAGGCAACCCAATCGGTACTGGGATCTTGAATAGGTGATTCTTGATCAAATTTTTCATAAACATGCTCTTCAACAGCCATCAAATCCATACAAAGCTCTTCAATCTCCTGAAGAGATTCAAGGTACAGCTGCCAATCATCTTTTTGTTCCTCATTTTGATCTATTTGAACTAAATCAGTTGTAACGCTATCTGGATCCTTCTCAATAGAAGATACCTGTAACTCATGTATGACTTCAATTTGTACTAGCTCCTCTTGAAGTTCTTCTACATCAAGATCAGTCTTCTCACTCTCAACTATAATTGGATGCTCAACTACAACCTCAAGTGAAGTATCAATAGGAAATTCTTTCTCAAACACATCTGAAGCATCTTCTGCACACTCTGCAAGAACTTGACCTGTAGCTGCAACCTCTTTCTCAATCCTCCAAAGAACAGGGTCCTCTTGAGGAAGGGGGATGGCGGGAGGGTGATAAAATTCATTTGTTTGAGAGGAAAAATGAATTATCTAGGGAGTTTTGGAGAGGAGAGAAAGAGAAACTCTTAAAGACCTCTGTATTATGTTCCTTCCACTTGGCCATTACCTCATCAAAGTCTGAAACCTGCTTGTCTTCCCGGACAACTTTAGCTTGAGAGATGATTGGTGAGGAAATGGGACTATAGGAAGGTTTAGTCTCATGAATAGTCACTTGAATAGGCTCTTGACTCCAACTAGGAAGCTCTCTTGGCACACACTGGGCACGGTTAAGAACTTCATGAGAATAAGAAGCACAATAGCCTTTTGTAGACGATTGGTTTAATTCAATTTTCTACCTTTCCCAAGCCGCCATCTTTTCCAATACAAGAATACATAGTCCATTTATCTATTTTGGATCGTTAGACACATTTCAAAATAGACCATTCACTTCCTCATACTACGAGTTTGAACAAACTTTTCCTGCATATGCTTGTATTCTAAGCTTTATTTCATTCATTCTTTCTTGAAGGCAAGAATGCACATATGCAACATCATAGCCATATGGAAAGATGAAATCCGGTCCTGAGACTGATATGGCTCACAAGGAAGCTAAGATTCACGCTCTTGATAATAAGGATCATGAGAAACTTGATAAGGCTCAACATAGCTTTGATAATACTCTTGATAAGGCTGATTAGGCTCATAAAAAGTCTCATAGGTATCATGACCAGGCTGGTATGATACATCGTTGGGCTGATAAGGAAACATAGCATAGGAATTCTCTTCATACACAACCATCAAAATTCATTCACGATAATGCAATAAAAATAGACTTACATGGAAACTGTCATGAACTATTAGAAGCAATTGGTTGAGCTTGGAATCACCAAATGCTTCTTGAAGAACACTACTACAAGTGCAATTTCATCAAGACCAGAAAAAATAGATCCCACCAGGCGTGCCAAAAACTGTTGTCAACTTGGAGTTGCATTTTGAATCGAAGACGTGCACGAAATGGCCAGTCCTCTATCCGGTTGAAACAATGGAATCTTCTCACGAGGGTGGGTGCCTCAATGGTGAGAAGAACCTCCAGAGAACGCTGGTTCCCGTATGATGTATGAATGAGGATCTCTACTCTATGCTGCGGACTACCATGGAAAAGGGAGAAGGAAACTTTAAGGGGAAATCCTACCTAAAAAGGGTGATACACCAGAAGATTGATCCACTCAACTTGGAACCTTGAACACTAAACAAAGAAGGGAAAAGGAAGACCTTCGATTTCAATCAATCACTTATGCATAAATATTTCATGAAGAGGTTCGATCCAATGATCAAAAAATGAGGGAAAACGATGGAGAGAGGTCTGATACAAGACACTTTGTAGCCACCTAACATCCACTTACAGCTTCAGCAAAAGACGTAAAGAACACTGAACATGACCTGCATAAGGATAATCTAGCAACTAGGTATGAATCAGAATTTGAGAAAGGAGAGAAATCTACCACTTATGCAAATTGTTGAATGAATATACACTATACCAACACTTGAAATCTGAAAGTACAGTCCTATTGATTGAAGAGGTTACACAACTCACCAATGGCGGAGTCTGGTCTAGCCAAGAGAGGGATTATTTTAATCAAGGCTGAAAGCCAATTTATAGAGAATTACAAGAGCCAAAGATTGGCATTGAAAATTTGAAGAGAAGGATTAACTTAGATTAACTCAAGGCTGACTTGGCCTTTCAATAAAATATGTTTTCTCTTTGTATTTGCATGAAGCTTCTTGTGCTTGAGGAAGTGAACTTGTCTTTGTTCTGAACCGTCCACCTCTCTTTGCATGGAGATCCATGCCAATGTCAATTTTAGAACTCTACGTGAGCTGCTTGAAGCTGAGTTGGAACGTTTGAAAGGCTAAGTTGGCCATCTGATAAGCTGAGTTGGATGAAGAGATCATTCTCCTTTGCATGGGAAACTCCTGGTAGATGTGGCATTTAACAATTAGTCAACTTTAAATCGAGAACAGTCAACTCGACGTTTGAATTTGGAACTCCGGTTGAAGCTGAGTTGGACCTTCAGATGCATGAGTTGATCCGAAGATGAGTAGGACTTCAACAACCAGTCAACTGAAGCTTTGATCGGTCGATCGAAAATAGCCCTTGCTTGCATGTATTTTATCCTATTTTGGTCTCCCTATTCATGTCTATTTCTGGCGGGATTCTATATTTGGATGTATTAGTCTATATTTCCTCTGTTTGGGCTTTTCTTAACTTCCTATCGCTTAATCTAAGGTCAACTTCCCGTGGTTTAATTCTTTTAGAATTCTGGCTTTACCTTTGTTTCAACGGTTACTTCCCACGGTCAAAATTTGACGTCTTGCGGGACGTCACCCTTAGTCTTCTAGAGTTCTTGTTGACTTTACCTTTGATTTCCTTCGGCTTTATGCTTGCCAATTTTGTCGAATTTGTTCCTGCAGACTCTTTTGTGTTTGGACTTTTCCTATGAACGATTTCAGTCGGACAATTTGTCCGCTTGAATTGTCCTTGTCTCTGTTTTATCCTCCAAAGTATTCCTTCGGACAAAAAGTCCGAAGGAATTCCTTCGAACCTTTTTCCCGAAGGATATACATCTTTTCTTTTCCTTTGCTCGGGCTTATGCTCTGTCGGGTTTTTTGTAGGGACCGCTCCAAATTTCTTTGGACTATTTGTTCAAAGGTATTCCTTCGGACAAAAAGCCCGAAGGTTTGCTTTGTTCTTTGCCTTTGTTGTTTGCTTTGTCGGCTTTTTGTTTGGACCGCTCTGAATTTCTTCGGACTATTTGTCTGAAGGAATTCCTTCGGACAAAAAGTCCGAAGGAATTAATCCTTTGTCTTTTGTCTTTGACTGCCTTCGGAAAATGCACAGAGGTCCAGGCACCGACCAAGTGCCCTCCGCAAGGGCTCGTGTCCCTCATCTGTGCCCTTTTCGAAAAAATTGTAGGGCACCCGGGCTTTTTGTAGGGGTCTCGAATTTGACGTGTACCTTCCCAAAGGGTAGGTGCCCTTCGAGATTGTTGAAAATGACCCTTCCGAAGGGTATCTTGCCCTTCGTATTTTTGTAGGGGTCCCCTTCTGCCTTCCAAAGCCCTTTTGCAAGCCCACGGACTGTCCAAAGGAAATAAGTTCGAAGGAAATAAGTCCGAGGGAATTATTCTTTCGGCTTTTTTACTTTTGGGCAGACTTTTGCAAGGCTGCGGGTGTTCCCTTTGTAAACTCTCCAAAGTATTCCTTTGTTTTAGGCTCTTTCCTTTGTTATTTCCATTGCTTTGTGGCATTTCTAACCCTGCCCTTTTGATTTTCTGGCTCCTCCTTGGTCCTTTATCCTTGTCTAATTTCCCGCGGACTTAGGTCCTTTACAAATGAGTTATTTCAATTGGTCTACCTCTTTGCCCAATTTATTATTTCTTCTTTGGCGAGAGACGTGAATTTTCGGAATGGCAAGAGACAATCTGCCCTGTTGAAGAATTGTCAACAATTAGTAGAGAGGTTTTGTGGTGAAGGTGAGGGAAGAACCAATTATGTGAAAGATGCAGCACCAAATGGCGATGTAAATTCAGACTTGCACCCAAGTACCTAGTATGGAGTTTGCGTCATGTGACTAAGTGATAATCTTTGGAATTTTGTGCATCTTGAGACCAACTCTGTCTTAGCACACTACTGGTCATTCCAACTATCATTATTTGGTATCTTAATAAATGGAACAAAATAATATACTTGATTATCTTATAGAAATATGTAGAAGCAGTGAATGCTTAATGCGTGTGCCTTGTAGCCGAAATATGTCTCTTTGTATTCAGCACCAAATCCAGAATCCAACACTTTGTCTTGAGACATCGAGAACTTCTTTCTTTCTTTTTTTCAACATGAGATCTGAATTAATTATAGCTATATCCTCTTGGATAGTGATCTGTTTATGATCTAAACCATGATTCTATTCCACTCTAAGAATGATAAGTTCTTACTAATTTTTAAGTTCATTTATTTAGTCAGCACTGATATCTGATTTCACGTACTATTGATTGTGTCAGCCAACTCTCTAATAGATTGTTTGGCAACTAGAATCTTACAAATGCTTTATATTAATAGTGACCACTGTTACTTCAACTGATAGGTGAAAGTACCCGTTCTTTTCCTTTTGGGTGCACAAGACCACCGAGTACCCGTATCAAATGGCTTGCAGGTATGGATTCAAACTTTACATCTTTCTGATATTAATTATGATTTTATTTTTCCTATTTATCAAGAATAGTAAATGTAGATTTTATTTTTAACATTTTTTTAGATTGCCTTATTTCTATGTGTCGCTTAAAAATATTATTTGTGTTTTGTTTGTACTTATTTAAAGTAAGATGTGAAAGGGCTAATACCTTCATCAGTATGTATCATCAAAAGGATGAATCTCGTAGTTTAGAAATGTTTCATTTGTCTATATTTTCTTTAAGCTCTATTGAATTAAACTTCATAAAATTTGTGATATTTTGATTTGTATTTCACTTTATTCTTTTTTAATATAAATGATTTTTGTTTGTAAGCTCAGTAATTTCTTATTGCAATATGACTTTATTATCTTGCTTCCTATGTAAAAATAGACATTTTATGGTCAGTTTCTCCTTGTTCTTGTTTTGGATTTAAGCACATATGTATCATTAGTGTCCCTTCCTCATTCTTCTATTTAATTTTTAATGTGTATACGTAGATCATAGTTCAAATATTTGTACCCAGCAATTACTTGGCAGCTCAGAATTTAGATTCAAACTCAAGGCTTAACAATTAGTCAACAACTTTATCGATTTTTGAAGAAGTTTATAAAATCATAAGATAAATAACATTTAAAAAACTGTTAAAAAATATGAGAAATGAATGTGGAGAACAAATAAGTATATTTTCTATTAATTTTGAACCAAAACAGAGTACAATGCTCAATTTTAGATTAAAAAAGACTACAATGCTCAGTTTTAGACCAAAAAAGAGTACAGTGCTCATAGACTATAGTCATCAATGCACCATAATATCATCTCCAGCTCCTTGTCTGCTACATTCGGGAAGTGGAAGCTAAATATTCCTCTTCTAGAATAAAATCATCCACAAACATATCATCTAGATCCTCCCCAACCCCTCATGATGCCTTTGTTGCCCTTGCTACTTCTGCTTCCTCTACGTTTCTCTTCAAATTTACGACCACCTCCTCAATAAACATGGGCTGCTCACCCAACTCCTCAACAATTTAGTTTATAAATGGATCGATATCATCTAAGTCAATTATCTCATGACTCTTTTGCCCCTCCACTTGTAGCACATAAAGGTGAAAATTGTATCCCACAAAAACAAGGTCACTAAGGCATTGTGTTGTCAACTTGTTGCGTATATGTGTGAATGGCCTCAAACATGCTTTAATTATTATCACACCTAGAAGAACTACATGAGTAGCATAAAATGCAAATGGTTAACCTCTGAAGATTTGGTGTTTTGGCACCATAATATTTTGACCACAAATCTACAAATACGAGATTTTTAACTTTGTAAATCAACTATACTTGCAAAACTGCATCTATTAAAGAAGTCTAGTATCTATGAGTAATAAACATAGTTACTAGGAGACATGAGGGTACAGGTACTGGTACGTGGATGGAGACACCATTCAAATCAGGGTACATAAGTAAATGAATAAGGGTATGGCTATATTGTATATAAATGTTGTCATCAAAAAATGTGGGTACGGGGACAGGTATGCGGTCCTTGTCCCTATATTGGAGTTTCCTGGTAACTATGGTAATAAGACTACATCTGATTTGTTTTTACCTAGCTATTGGATCAATCTCCTTCGAACTTTTAGAGTTAAAGGAAATAGTCTCCATGAATAATGTCTTGTAAATCAACAACTCATCAAGATTTGATTCTCTAGTGGCTTCAACAAAGATCATTCTCTCTATGCATGTGTTAGGACATCCATAACCTCCTCATCGGCCTTAAATGAATTGAAGAAAAAAAACTTAGGGTTCAAGTAGTATGCCACTGCATGTATATGTTGGTGGAGTTGCTTGTTCCATCTCCGATTAATTATGCGCCAAATGGGTACATATTTTCTTTTATTTTTTCCATAATAATTTGCAATGGCCTCCTTGGCCTTGGTCATGGTCTCATACATATAAGTCATTGCATTTTTCCCTCATACACCAAGCATAGGACTCTAACAGAAGGCTCGAACACCTAAAACAAAATAACTTTGAATTATAAAAATTAAAATTAACAGAAATTTGAACCCGAAAAAATAGTAAAAAATAAATGATAAATAAAAATAGTTAAGTTTAAAGTTACTTAAAGATCTCATCTGTGTTCTTCGCAAACACATCACCAAAAATGATCTTCACGACCCTTTCCTCTTTGGCCTTCCTACATAGGGGGACTCCAACCACCACGTGCTCACAAACATCTGCTTAAGAGATGTTAGTGATGCTGAAATGCTCTGCAATGTGATGAAGGTTGTGGTGAATAGTGTGACTCCTATTTGCACAAGCTCCTTTTTGTTGGTATTTTTTTACCAAGCTTAGCACCAAGGGTGGTTGTAAATGTATTTTGTCGTATTTTTGGCTTCTTCAACCAAAATTTTCACTCATGTAATTTTTTCCATATTCTCATGATCCAAAAATTGGATCAGTATTTGTTAGCAAATTAGTTAATGATTCTGCTATTCTTAGAAGATGTAAATATGCCACACGTATCATTTGTAACACTTAAAACAATTGTTTTGTGCATAGTTGGAATCAAGAAGGTTGATCAGTTAAGTACAAAGGGGTCTACAAATATGGAGTCACGCCTAGGATGATTAGGACATCCTAGATGTAAAGGCTTCAGTAGTTTCCTGATGCAGAAAGTCAAGAGTTTCGTTGAAGTTGATGAAGCTGCCAGTCCCTATAGGCAATGGTTACGTAACCGCCGGTTCTTGTAGGTGGCAGTTTCAAAACCACCACAATAGTTTTGCCCTACACAAAGTGGCAGTTTTGCGCATGACCAAAAAACTATTAAAGTTACAGTTGCAAACATTTACTCTTCCTGTTCTTGAACTTTTCACTTTCCTCGGGTTTCTCTCTTGATGTGTTGTATGTATGTGTTTGTGCAAAGGCAAAAGGGGTAGAGTTAGTGGGAGTGAGTGAATTAGTCATAAAGTAGTTCAGTGATTCATTCATGTATACATTAATGTTTTCCTAGCAGTTTCTTCTTGATTGATTGGTGTTGGGAGTCGAGCTATGTGTGAGGAAGTGAGTGCAGGAAAGTGGCAAGTCAGTGTCTAAGTTTGAGCATTGTTGTATTGAAAATAATGTTCATAGAAGGCCTCAAGAAGGAAATACCGCCATAACTAAAAGAAAAGATGATGGCTAGAGGAGGATTCATCTCACTTCTTAGGAGTTTTCTCAAATTGAGTTTCTCTAGGGTAATTTTGTGTTCCTTTGCAATTTTGTTCAGTGATGCCCTTTTTAGTTTACTTAATTTGCTTATATTGTTCAACTTTCCTTTACATTTCCAGCATTTTCCAATTCTGTTCACGCACCATTAATGATTGTTTGAGAAAACAATTTGTCTCAAACAAGTATAATAATCAAGTGCTAGTATATAAGTATAGGATTCGGATAAATGAGTTTGTAGTGAAATCCCACACAAATTACAGATCAGATTGGTATCAGAACAGTTAGTGTTCCATTGTGTGTGGTTTATTTGGTGTGACCATTGTGCACATTTATGCTCATTACAAGTGCAACAAGTGTTGGTGCAAAATGTGTCTTGATTCCTTTGTGATAGGAGATATCCACAAGAAAGTGGAATAGAGAAGTGAGAGGTATGGCTCATGAAGATGAGAGAGTACCTCAAGATGGTGAAGAGAGATTCCAAATATTGGAAGAGGATGTTCCAAACATCTCTCAATCCATGATGAAGCTTGAGAAGATTATTGAGGTTGTCATGGTGAAGCTGGGAGTTTCTGGACTTCCAAAGCAAGTGAAGATTTGAAGACTCTAAACCATGAGAAAGAGAAGTCGCATAGCAACCAAGCTCCACCTCCATTCAAAGCAAAGTAAAAAATTGAAATTCAGCCGTATGAAGGTGAGATGAATGCAAACAAGCTTGATCTGGTTAGCCCAATTAGAGGTATATTTCAGTTTGCATTGAAGTACTGAAGAGCAAAAAATTTCACATTTTGATGAGTTACCCTGCAACCATCACCTTCCATGAGACCTATTATCCTTGAGGCATTTCTTCAAACAATTCATATGTCTATATTACGATTTTACATCTTGCAAACATTTCTTTTAGGGCATTTCAACCTACAACACCTCACAAAATATGCTTTCTGTTTAGACCTCCTATATTGGTGCAGCTCCTCATTTTTTCCCCTTCCAAGAAACCACGCTTCTTTGGGACGATGGATTTAACTAATAGAATATGAGTTTACTGATGCAATTTGTGCATTCTTTGTTCAACTAGGAAGAAATAACTCAAAGTGTTTGAGCATTTGTTTTTCATTTGGTAGATCCATCAATGGAGCTTTCAAAATTATAACTCACAACACCTCTCCCATCTCATTTTAAGTATCAAGGTGTAAGGACTTATTCCTGTATTAGTACTTATATCACAACAACATATCAGATTATAAGACACTAACCCATCAGCAAGCAATGTCAAGACATCTGAATGCTAATGCCAACACCAGATCTAGGTCCACGATAAGGCACAAGAAGTCAAACTAGGGCACAAGTTGAACTAGGTCTAGGAATGTATCTAGGTCTAGGTGTGTCACAAGTTTGTTATGCTTTCGTGACAATGCCACCAGGATAGGTGTCAACTTTAGTGATTACCAAGTCATCCCCCACCAGTACTTGCTTCTGCACCCACAGAGACATCAATAGCATCTGATGGAGGATATAAAGCAATAAGCTGCATTCTGTAAAATATGACAATGTTTAAATGTTAAAGCAATATAATGTAAAGGTATTGCATCAGCAGCATATCATCATCATCATGAACTTTAATGTAAAACAAATGTCCCTGTTACATAATTGTTATCATCGAACATAGTATCAAAACAATATTACACAATCTTCGACCAAATTAACAGTGTCTAATAGGGGGGAAAAAAGGCAGATATGATATGAAGGGCGCGGTCATCATAAACACTATCCCTTACGTTATTGCCAACTAGTAGTGATTTTTACCACTACCTTTGTAAGACTGTTGGTTCAAAATGACAACTAGTAATGATTTTCACCACCACCTTTCTAGGACTGTTGGTTCAAAATGAGAAATGGTAGACTAAGTTATCTTTAATAAGTGTAAACCCCAAAAGTACAATAATCATCTTTTTGTATTTTAAAATTTATTGCAATCTTTAGAAAGTGAACAACGTCAATGCTGGAATCTTGATCAACTGCCAATTGTCCTTTGGTCAACACAACAACAGAAAGTCAGCGCAGCAGAAAATTTATCCTTAAATACATGGTCAACACAACAAAAATCACTGAAATTTGGATGGTGAACATCAAAAAGTCATTCCTAGAGCTGACATCAGCAATCTGTTACATCCTCATTTTTTACCTTTTGACTTGTGAATGCATTGGGCCTGTTTGAGAGATAATGGTCAATTGAGGTCACTGGTTGACCTATAGATATGCATTAAATGTTATGGCATGCATGGTAACGTGGCCTAGATGGGTGAAGTTAGCTTGTTAACCTTGAATTTCAACCCAAGTCTGCCAAGAGAGAGTTAATAAGATATTTGATTTGGCTTTTGACTCGTTTTAACTTGATGATGTTAATAAAGCTAATAATGCAAAAAATGAACGTCATTGTAATGTCAAACATGATGATTATGCGAATTAATGACATCACAATGAAGTAGGGGATGTCATCATTCTTCTTGGTCTTCGGATTATGGTGTTTCCGCTGGTTCATGTCCTGAAATTGTCTTCTATTATCTTGAAAACACAGTTAAAGGCTTTTTCATGGAGTAAAGGCCTATTCTGTGCCGTAACAATGGCAAATGGAGGAGTAAAGAACATTTCCTTTCCTTCTAGGATTCTGCTTCCTAGCGTGATTGCTGGTAGAAAGCCTCTAATTCAAAGTTTGAGATAAGAGTAAGAGAACCATTGTTCTCCACCACCTGATGCGTCCAACTTGATCCATCACCCCAAGGCACTTCGCTCAATAGCTTATGATGTGTTTTCAATAATCACAATATTGGCATTGTCTACATGGATTTAATCAAACACCATCATTTTCTAGCCATGAATAAAGACTTGGATAACGTAGTGAAAATTCCAAGGCATTAATTATTGAGCGAATTCTTCGGCAACAAAATTTATATTGATTCTTTCAAAAAGAAGGAAAGATGATGGGATCCATTAAAATCTCAATTGTAAACTTTTCAGTCCTGTTCACTACTCTATTTTGAAAGAAAATATATATTTCAGCTAAATAATTTCTGGAGTCGATCCAAGGACCAAGGTGATAAAGTGTTGCTACATCAAACTCCAACTTTTCCAAGGAGAAAAAATTCAGCTTCGTGAAACACAACTTTCTGTGGAAGAAATTTTAAGGAAAGTAGGCTGAAATCTCAAAAGGTAGCAGAAGTAGGTTTTAGGTTTAAAAAGCATTAAATACAGGCCACCACTCATAGTTCCACTTTCAGAGCAGGTTGTTCTTCTTTTTATGCAAGTTGCACTTAGTAAATGCCCAAAAGCAGCTTGAAAGTGGGTTAAAACAGTAGATTTAAGCGTCTCTTAAGTATTATAACCGCATTAAGAATTTTGTCATTAATGCCTAAAAAATGTTATGAGAGCATCATGAAAATACTTGTGGTTTTGTGGTCATCGGTGCATATGGAAAGGTGCTAATATTTTCTTTATGTATTCCTCAAATTGTTTGATCACCCTTATTATCCATTGTTTTTGAGGTAAAAATTGAGTTTACATAGCATCCTACTAAAATAGCTTTGGTGTGAATTGAAGTATGCTCGGGCTCTGAGAGAAAAAGGGGTGGAAGTCAAAGTGATTGTTTTCCCCAATGATGGACATGGCATTGACAGGTTGTCCCTTCAGTTCTAAACTATTTTCATTATCTTCTCATTGATAAAATTGTCTTTAATGCCTTTTTTTCATGTATAATTCATGTGACAATCATATGATAAAAGGCATATTCTCATAGATTTGTATCCCAGATAAATTAAATAAATAGGTTTTCGGCTAAGTTTTCTTTCCAGATAGATTAAATTTGAGTAGTAAAATGTCAAGCAATTTAAGTAGGTCATCATTACCTTTAATAAAAGGGAAAAAGCACAGATTTATTTTATTTATTTTTTTTGCAATTTTGGTCTTTAAATAATTTATTGAGAAAATACGGAAAAGGGCAGAAGGTAAATAAGATTATTTTGCCCAGAATGTCGATTATGTCCTTTTCTATGGTAACATCTTTCATGAATGCTTCACATTTTCTATACTTATATTCTTTATGGTACTGTTATTTTGGTTCTATCTTGGGTTGGACAAGTCAGGATTTCATCCATAGCTCTCACATGGTTCGTTCATCTATTTGAATTTATGATTGGAGGAAATCTAACGGCACTTTTCACTGTTTGCAGGCCACAATCCGATTTTGAGAGTTTCCTTAATATTGGGGTATGGTTTAAAAGGTTCTTGAAATAAAGTCTCTGGCAATCCGGTTTTCCTCGTTTTGACTTTCTTTAGGGCATAGTTTGGGAGAAAATTGTTGTCCCAAATCCCAACTAATCAAATAGTCCGTACTAGCAAGAGACAATATATATAGACTGGAAACAAAGGGCCTAATGAAACATTACCGTAAAGTTTTATTGCACATTTGATATATTGAATAAGATCACGATGATGTGTTTTAGGTAAGTCGAAAGTTATTATCACTTTCTGACTCGAATATTTTTCTTGAGTTGGAAGGATACTGAAACATGCCGTAATAATTGAGTTGTAGCAATTCCTCCATATTTTTAATGATTGGGTTGTAGCAATTCTTCCATATGTAGATAATTTATGCCTGATATAGATGGCAACATTGGACCTCGTTGTCCTGCAAATGGACCTTGGTTTTTGGGTGTTAGCTCTTTATTAGCTATGCAAAATAACCGTTAGCAACATTTTGTCACAATGTGTTGGCTACCTAGGAAAGAATAATTGCAACCTGATTGTCAATTGTCGCACCATTTAGGTTAGTTTATGCCACCCAAGGTAGGTATTTGGGTTGGTAATAGGATATCTTTTGCCACATGTTTTGCGCCTCTACAATTTAAGGAATGCTAAAAATGCAGGTTTTTTTCTTTTCACATCTAAAATGGATGGCATCCCTCATGATATCACCTAAAGAAAAAATAAGTAAATGAAAATATATTTGATCGGATAATATCTGTAATCCTGTAGTTATGTCAAATCCTTTCTCACACCATGGCTCACATGACGGAGGCGATGATCTTATTCTCTACATTCTCTGTTTTCTCAAAAATTTGGAAGTTTAGTGAAAATTGTTCCTAATCAATATCTTTCTAATGGCTGTCATAGGAAATTTAAGCATGTTCCCAATGTGGTATTAACTCTTGAAGAGGTAGAGCACCATGTTTAGAGGTTATTTTACAGTTATACTTGTGAGCAAGGATGAAGGACACGGGATTTCCCTTTTCCGATTGAGCTGGCTAAGAAATTGAACAAATGGTTTTGGTCGAATAGAAGAGATTTCTTCAGGTTCTTTAGTATGGATTAGGATTTGTACAATGTCCCTAGAATTTAGGGGTGAAGCTTCTCGAGTTTATTGGCAATACACTACTAGAGCATATGGCAGCATTAGAGATAGCCTTCCTTTGCATTATCCTTACTTATGCCCGAATTTGTGTGAATAATTGACCTTGAAAAAATTGAGCTTGATCTTATTGATAAGGAATAAGCTTTGAATGTGAAACATTCCTTCTAAGAGTAAGCACCGCCACGAGTGTGGTCACTTGCAAAGAAATTTTCCTTGGCTGCTTCGAAGGCTCCTTGATCTTAGGAAGAAGCAACATCAAACGACTTTGCTGTCAGTCTATCACAACTACCTTAGAAGAATACCAAGGTTTATAATCGTAAAAACCATGGTTTCCAAGTATGAAAAATTGGGTATGAACAGGAGGGGAAAAGGTTTGGTTCTGTCTGGAAAAGAAAAATAAAAGAAAATTATATACATAAGAAAATATTAAAAAAAGTTGTTTATCAAATACATAAAAAATCATGAGCATAAACTTATGTAAAAAGATAAATGCATTTTTTTTAATTTACATTTTGCACTTTTTTCTATGTTTTTAATATATTTAAATAAATATTTTTTTTTGGAATTAAAAGGAAAACTTGGCTGGATCAAAGTGGATTGGTTCAGCCAGACCTCATTACAATGGAAAATACCAATGTTGCTGAGTCATCTAGATCCCTGCAAACAAAATTCATGTTTTACAGCAATTGAAGGATTTCATCAACCTGGACCTCCTCCTGCACGAACTTTGCCATCAGTTATCCCAAGCCAGAAACAATGTGCTGGATTCTATCAATCTAATAACACAAACAGTGAAGTTGATATTTCAGTTCAATTGGAAGACGATGAAGCAAATGTTAGAATATGTATGGATGACATAGAACCATTTCTATCTTCACTTATTGAAGACTTGATTGGAGGAGCCATTGGATAACTTCAAAGTTTAGGATGGTATCAACTCTAAAGTCATGGACTGCTTTAATCTCATACCGATAGAAAATGAAAAACAATGAAAACATCTCCCAAGGTTGCACCTTATTAGCTTCCAAACTCAGGGAAAGTGAGATTCTGGCTTCTCAAACACGCCTTTAAAGAGCTTGGAAAATGTTCTGTCCTACAGCATGCCTTGGATAAATTGAAACTCCAGTTTCATTTATGTGGGGCATTTCTGGGAACATAAAGAGAGATTAGCACTCCCTTCAAGCAAATGCCCATCAAGACCAAAATCCAGTAAAGTTATTGGGATATTTTTCTGGAAACGAAGTTCTCTAAATACAAAATGGCCCCTTTATCTATAAATATATGGCCTTCAACACAGTGGACTGGTATTAGTTTTGGAGTTCTCTTTGGAGGAACCGATGTTTAATGGGATATATTAGAAATGTACGTACTTAATGCAACTATGGGATTCACAGAATTTCTGGTGCATTTTATTCTTATGAGTTTGATGTTGAATCTTTTAATTGTATCTGTTTTCCTTTCACTATCTCTTGCAAGATCTATCTCCTATAAAGCAAACACTGCTTTCAGGTAAATTGTCTTTGATAATGATACATAATTCAGACTTGTGGCTCATATTTCTGAAGAGGAATTACATTAGACAGTTTTCTTTCTTCAACTACCTGCCAAATTCCATTCTCGTACTAGGTGACTTTTTCCCTTCATTTTTCCAAAATAATTCAGTTTTTGACTCTTAACTTAAGATCGCCACTTAAAATAATAGTCAACCAAAAACACAATTTTTTTAAATTGAATTTCTTTAAATGATAAAAAAGTCAACACAATTTCATTAAATTCTGAAGGGGGCGAATGTCAAGAGATCAAAGTATCAGTTATTCTTTAATAACACCCTCGCCCACAGGCAACATCAATAAGAGCATATATTTGAATTTTGGAGTCTGAATTATTAATCAAATATGTGGGAATTCTTCGTCCAAAAACAAGTAAAATATTTGTGCGCTATTGAGTGTTGCATTAGGGCTAAGTTTGAGGTATGGAAGATTAAGTAGCTGACCTTGGCTGAATAGGTGCAATTGAATTTCTATTTTATAGACGATTCCAATTTATATAGCATCCCCACGCCGGGTGCCCTTTTTAGTGATTTAGCCATTTGCACACCAACGACAAAAGTTTCTTAGACACTTTACCTAATTAGAAATTCAATTTTTGCTTGGATGAAATTAACTAGGACACTTTGGGTAGAGGGAGTGATTGCAAAGAAAATAAGAAATTAACTAGGCATGTTATTTTCACAATAAAGAATTCAAAAATTTTGACAAGTATCTACAAATAGTAGAATTTATAAACCACCTTTAACTATTCTACCACACAAGCAAAATCAGATGACAATAGTTTGCATGGATACATCCCTACCTAAGATCAATAATATTAGGGATATTGTTAAAAAATAATAGTGAAATCTTTGTTAGTTGAAGTAATTGAATAGTTTGATGAAGTGGTAGGAGGATGGAGAGAAGCGTGGGCAAGTCGAGGCCGAGCTAGGGCAGCCATGCCCTGGCTCGTTTCAGCAGTGGGGAGGAGTGCGCAGGCGCAGCTGGGTGGGCGAGCGGGAGGAGAGGGGAAGAGCAGAGGCATCACAAGATTATGCAGGACCAAGGGGGTGTGTTCATGGCTCAGCAAGAGTCTTTAAAAACCATGCCTGGCAAGAGTTTCAGTGCAGCTGTGGGCATGAATAGGCAGGAACAACAAGGTAAGACATTAGGCATGGAATTTTCCTCTCAGAATACCAAAGATATGGATTGGAGTATGCCTGGGGGTTCCAGGATCATGAAGATTAATGGCTACCTGGAGAAATGCAAGGAACGACTTAAATTGGTAATTCCTTTTGATATGATTTCTGAATATGTGGAATATTACTCTAAGCACTCATTATATTGCAAATTTTTGGGTTTGAGAGTTTCTCTTCAATTTTTAGAGAGTTGGACCAGTCGGGGAAATGGAGGTCATGCTATTGGCAAATAACTACTTCATGGTGACATTTGTATGCCTGGGGGACCGTAATAGGGTTTTTGAAGGAGGGCCCTATTTTTACAATCAGGTTGGTCTTTTTGTTAAACCTTGGCATGCTGAGTTTGATCCTTCTGAGGAATTACCAACTCGTGTCTCGGTTTGGGTTAGGCTCCCCAGACTTCCTATTGAATGTTTTTGGGAGGACATTCTTCTGATGTTAGCTTTGATGCTTGGAAGGCCAGTGGGGTCTTCAACACAAACTCTAGGTAAGAAAGTCACGACTTTCACTAGAATTTGCGTGGAAATTGATTTGAGCAAGCCATTCCCTGATGCGGTGGAGATGAGTGCGTGTACATACTCCTGGATGCAACAATTGGACTATGAGACCCTTCCTTTTAGGTGTCATTTGTGCCACGAGTATGGACACCTAGTGCATAGATGTCCGAAGGCTAAGCCAGTGGAGCAGCATCCCCAACTGCCTCCTAGCCACATTCCCAGCACTGATAAAGGGAAGAAGTCGGGGGTTGAGGAGGGTAGGGATGCTGAAGGCTTTGTGCAGGTGAAGGCTCGAAGCCGTAGCAGAGGCCAGAAGAGAACTCTTAGGGAGCGACAGGGTGAAGACTCCTTCAACAAGTTTGAAATCTTGGATGAATTGGGCCAGCAAGAAGTGAATCCGGGGTTAATTAGTGTGGAGCAGCTCGTGGGAGGTTCAGGAAAAGAGATTGATTCTGCCAATCTTCCTTTGGTTCTTCAAGAAGAGTCGGCCTTACCCATAGCTGTAGAGGGGCAGACAGAGGCTTTGGGGGTGGAGGCGACAAATGGGGTTCTGGATCAGATTGGAGAGGAAGCATACCTACTGGCAAGGACCGTGGGGACTGAAGTAGATAAGAAAGGGAAATCGTCTCCTCATTTGGGTATTCTTCAAAATGAGGGAAAGAAGGGGTTGCAGAAAAAAGTGTGAAATTGGGCCGCAAGAAAGACACGGATAGAATTAAGATGATTGGGGAGACCTTGGTTGAGTCAGGTGCGGTTAAGACCTTAGACTCGCACTTTTTATCTCCTCCGAAATGATCGTTATCTTGTGGAATGTAAGGGGACTAAATAGCGGTTCTAGACAAAAGGTTTTTAAGGAATTAGTTAGAAGTCAAGTACTTGATATTCTCTTTCTTCAAGAAACAAAAGTTTATGTGGATGATATGATGAATATTGCGCCTAAAATATGAAGTACAGTCTATGGCAGTGCATTGGGGCTCATGGATCTTCGGGAGGCATGGCTTGTTTCTGGAACCCGCGTAAGATCCAACTTAGTTCTTGGATTTCTTTTAAATCCTCTTTATCCATGGTGGCTTTATATACGGAGTCGGGTGAATCAGTGCTTTTTTCTAATGTCTATGCTCCTACAGATTTCCAAGGTAAACTTCTTGTTTGGAAAAATATTCTCTTTTTTCGTCAGTTATTTCCCTACTTGCCTTGGATTGTTGCAGGTGACTTTAATGCTATTCTTGATTTAACGGAGAAAAGAGGGGGTATTGCAAGGCTGGAACCTTCTTCTCTTCTGCTCAGAGATAATATTGCGGCACTCAATTTAGTGGATATCAAGGCTATTAATGGATGATTTATCTGGAACAACAGAAGAGTGGGGGACAGGTGCATTGCGGAACGTATTGATAGATTCATGACCTCTTGTTATTGGGTGAGGGGTTCGTGGACTTCCTGCCTAGAGATTCTTGATTGGAGGGGCTCGGACCACTGGCCCATAAAACTGGTAATTTCATCAGCCCGTGTGTCTCAAAAAGCGCCTTTCAAGTTTCAGCTTATGTGGATCAGAGACCCGGACCTGTTTGGACGTGTGGCGGATTGGTGGAAGATGGGAAGGCCTGTTATACGTACAGCAATGTACACTTTTGTTAAGCTTCTCCAATTTGTCAAGTACCAGCTTAAGAGGTGGAACAGACAAAGTTTTGGGAACATTTTCCAAAAGAAAAATGAGGCGCAAATGGAGTTGAATGACATTTCCAGAATCATTCGGGATGAGGGAGTGACTGAGGTTCAACTGGGGGAGGAAGCCAGGGCCTTAAAAGCATTGGAGGAATGAGAACTAAGGGAGGAAATCCTCTGGAAACAAAAGGCCCGAATTGAGTGGTTGCGGGAGGGGGATAAGAACACAGCGTTCTTCTTCAACCGGTTCGGGCTAGGCAGTATGGCATGGGGATTAATTCTTTGGTGACGGACAGCGGGGAGATTGTTTCTTCTACGCAGGGTATCATGAATGAGGCAGTGCAATATTTTGCTTCGTTATTCAGGGAGGAGGCGCAAAGGGACTCGGTTGAAGAGGCTCAGATCCTGTCTTGTATTCCCTCTTTGGTGACCGCGAATATGAATGAGCATCTGATGAAGGATATATCCATGGTGGAGTTAAGGAGGATTGTCTTTATGATGCAAAAAGGAAAGGCGCCTGATCCTAATGGCTTCCCGATTGAGTTCTTCCAGGAATTTGGATAAATTATTAAATTGGATCTTCTGGCTGTTGTTCAAGAATTTCAAAGGAACAAGTAGATGCTTCAGGCTTTGAATTCCACCTTCCTGGCTCTCATTCCTAAGGGAGGAGCTGATAGGTTGGGTCTTTTTTGGCCTATTTCTCTCTGTAATGTCGCCTATAAAATTATTTCTACGTTGATTGCTGAGAGGCTAAAAAAGTGGCTGCCGACGCTTATCTCTGAGGAGCAAGGCGGATTTGTTGAGGGCTGACAGATTTTGGATGGGGTGGTGGTGGCTAATGAGACTATGCATTCCATGACCCAGTCCAAGGAGAAGGCGATGTTTATCAAGCTGGACATGTCAAAGGCTTATGATAGAGTTCGGTGGTCCTTCTTCCAGAAGGTCTTGGATGCCTTTGGTTTTGCTAAGGAATGGATAACGTGGGTTTTGAGTTGTGTGGACTCGACCTCTTTTTTTGTTCTGATCAATGGCGAGCATTCTAATCTCTTTGGTACTTCTCGTGGACTGAGGCAGGGCGACCCTCTTTCCCCCTACTTGTTTCTTTTGTTGGCTGAAGGTTTGGGCCGATTGATTAAAAGAAATGTGGAAGATGGTGGTATTCAGGGTTGGCAGTGGGGAGGAGAACTCCCTGTCCAATCTCACCTCTAGTTTGTGGATGATGTGGCTTTGATGGGCAGGGCCATCATTAGGGAGGCGTCTGGCATACGCAAAACCCTGGATGTTTACCTTGTTGCATCTGGACAAGTAATTAATGAGGGTAAGTCATCTATTGTTTTTTTAACACTCCTCCATCCATACAGCGTAGAGTGGCTCTTATCCTCAGGTTTCAAATTGGGAGCCTCCCAGTGCTTTATCTCGGGATTCCTATTTCGGCTGGCCGACTGGCTAAGGAGTCGTGGCGGGTGATCTTCGAGACAAGGTGAATCATTGTGGGTTCAGCTGATTCAATCAGTGGTGCAAGGTCTTCCAATATATAGGTGTATGGTCCAGGTGGCACCGGTGAGCTTTGTTAAGGACCTAGATTCCTTAACAAGACAGTTTTTATGGGCTAAGAATTTATCTTCGACCAAGTGGAGCCTAATTAAGTGGGAGGCGATTTGTAGCCCAAAGAGGTTTGGTGGGCTAGGATTGCGGCAGTATGTGCTATCAAGTACTGCTTTGGCTGCCAAACTATACTGGCTCTGGTGTGTGGAGCAGGATAGGCTGTGGGCAAGAGTGTTGTCCCATAAGTACTTTTTTGGGATTCCCCGGAGGGATATTCCATGGTATCACTTGGTTGGAAAAGGCTCGGCGATTTGGGCTACTCTCAAGAAAGGAGTTGCGTTGATTAAGAGGGGTCTTTTCTGAATATGCAAGAGTGGGGTGGAGGCCCAATTTTGGCATGATTCTTGGGACGGTTTCCCACCTATTATTAGACAATATCCTCAATTGAGTACTTTGGCCCAGAGGTTTCGTGAAGCTGGATGGATAAGGGTGTGTGACTTTAAATCCCTTTCCTCTCAGGGCCAGGTAGCGATGGCCAGATGGAAGTCCCCAAAAGAGTGGCCGGTCCTTGGTCTGGAGGCGGAGTGCACGGACCTGCAGAATATCTTGTTTAGGCGTCGCTGTTGCGCTCTCATGGACAACGATGTGTTAGCTTGGTCCCCGAACCCCAAGGGGAAATATACTGTTCTATGGCTATCAGGAGTTGATCTCCCAGCAATATGAAGATAGAAGGGAAGTTCAATGGTGGAAAAAAGTTTGGAATGGTTTCTCGTGGCCGAAGTGTAACTGTTTTACTTGGACTTTGGTGTGGAACAGATGTTTGACTTGAGACAATATTCGGAAGAGGGGATTTGTTGGCCCCTCGAAGTGTGTTCTTTATCATGAAGAGGAGGAAGACACCTCTCACATTTTCTTCCAATGTCCCTTCACGCTTTAGTTATGTCACTTCTGGTGGGACGCGTGGAGGTGCTAGTGCGTCCACGCTATGTCTTTGGCTGATTTTTGGTTGAGAATGGCCATCGCCCTTCCTCGACTTCCTTTTTGCAGGATGTGTGGTACGCTGGTCCTGTTTTCCTTCTCTGGTAAGTTTGGCTGGAAAGGAATTGAAGGATTTTTAAGGGAGAGAATTTGGCGTCCCAGCAGGTCTGGAGCAGAATTAAGGGTATGATACAGGAGTCTATTGAAGCGAAGAGTGAGGTTATGCTACCTCTAAAGAAAGGGGACGCTGAAGTGCTGGGCCGATTTGGCATAAGGGATTTATCTCCGATCTCAGCCTGTGTTAGGAGAGGTATTCAGGGGTAGCGGAAAGTTCAACGATTAGGGAAGTGGATGCCTCCACCTGTTGGGATTTTGAAACTTAATACGAACGGTTCGTCCAGGGGCAATCCAGGGGCAGCTAGGATTGGTGGGATTGCTAGGAATTTTTCGAGAGCTGTGGTTTTTATTTTTTCGGCTTATCAGGTTGAGCAAACGGTTAATAAGATGGAAGGATTGGCTATTCTATATGCCTTGAGGAGAGTTATGCTTTAGGGTGACGAAGGGTGATCTGTGAAGCCGATTATCAGGTCCTGATTAACTTAATCCTGGAGAAGAAGATTTCAGATGTGATATGGCAGTTGGCCATGGTAGTGCAGCAGATTTTACATGTGAGTTCTTTCATGGAGTCTGTTTCCTTTGCCTACATTCCACGCGAGTGGAATAAGGCGGTTGATTGTTTGGCTAAATGGGCGTCGGAAGAGGGTGACGGCCATAAGGCGGATAAATGAGAGCAGCTGCCTGATCATTTATGTCAGGAACTTGAACCCATTCTTGCTGGAGATGTTGCTGGAGTTGAGGTCTGAGGCTGGTGTTTTTGTTTTTCTGGTCTTTGGGTGTTTTTGGCGCTTTTGTAATCTGTTGTTTTGAGTTTTAATAAAGTTTTTAGCCCTTTATCTTTTTTTTTTTTCTTTTTTTTTTAAAGTAATTGAATAGTTTAACTAACATTGTTTTGTTTTATTTATGTTAATGTTTTGGAAAGAAAAAAGTTATAGAAGTTTTTTATCAAAAGCAAGTGAAATTGATCATGTCACTTGTAGACATTGTATACCCTTGATATTTTCACATTTATCACTTTATTGACACTCTCTCTTGTAGAGGCTTGTCAACACATCAATCTTTTTGAGTGCACACCATAAAGGGTGCATTGGGAATGGAGTGGGATCGGCTCATGGTACATTGTCAGAGATGTTTGTATGTTATTTTGTCATACCATCATTTCTATCAGTTTAACCTTCTTTGAGGTTTCTTTTGTTTTACTTCTCTATCTACTTTTATCCATATTTTCTAGCTTCCCTATATATTATCGTATCCGTCCGGTCGATACAGTGTGTTCCATACTTTGTCTTCTTTGTACTGTATCGGTTAACCTGATAGAGTTCTAATTTTGTCTCTATCATTTGCATTGTATTGGCTTGGCCAGTGCTTTGCATACTATTTTGTTATACCATCATTACTATCAATATGACCTCATTTGAGTTTTCTTTTGTCTTACCTCATGTGAAGCCGATTCTCAGGTCCTGATTAACTTGATCCTGGAGAAGAAGATTTCAGATGTGATCTGGCAGTTGGCCATGGTAGTGCAACAGATTTTACAGGTGAGTTCTTTCATGGAGTATGTTTCCTTTGCCTACATTCCACGCGAGTGGAATAAGGCGGTTGATTGTTTGGCTAAATGGGTGTCGGAAGAGGGTGACGGCCATAAGGCGGATAAATGAGAGCAGCTGCCTGATGATTTACGTCAGGAACTTGAACCCATTCTTGTTGGAGATGTTGCTGGAGTTGATGTCTGAGGCTGGTGTTTTTGTTTTTCTGGTCTTTGGGTGTTTTTGGCGCTTTTGTAATCTGTTGTTTTGAGTTTTAATAAAGTTTTTAGCCCTTTATCTTTTTTTTTTTTCTTTTTTTTTTAAAGTAATTGAATAGTTTAACTAACATTGTTTTGTTTTATTTATGTTAATGTTTTGGAAAGAAAAAAGTTATAGAAGTTTTTTATCAAAAGCAAGTGAAATTGATCATGTCACTTGTAGACATTGTATACCCTTGATATTTTCACATTTATCACTTTATTGACACTCTCTCTTGTAGAGGCTTGTCAACACATCAATCTTTTTGAGTGCACACCATAAAGGGTGCATTGGGAATGGAGTGGGATCGGCTCATGGTACATTGTCAGAGATGTTTGTATGTTATTTTGTCATACCATCATTTCTATCAGTTTAACCTTCTTTGAGGTTTCTTTTGTTTTACTTCTCTATCTACTTTTATCCATATTTTCTAGCTTCCCTATATATTATCGTATCCGTCCGGTCGATACAGTGTGTTCCATACTTTGTCTTCTTTGTACTGTATCGGTTAACCTGATAGAGTTCTAACTTTGTCTCTATCATTTGCATTGTATTGGCTTGGCCAGTGCTTTGCATACTATTTTGTTATACCATCATTACTATCAATATGACCTCATTTGAGTTTTCTTTTGTCTTACCTCATGTGAAGCCGATTCTCAGGTCCTGATTAACTTGATCCTGGAGAAGAAGATTTCAGATGTGATCTGGCAGTTGGCCATGGTAGTGCAACAGATTTTACAGGTGAGTTCTTTCATGGAGTCTGTTTCCTTTGCCTACATTCCACGCGAGTGGAATAAGGCGGTTGATTGTTTGGCTAAATGGGTGTCGGAAGAGGGTGACGGCCATAAGGCGGATAAATGAGAGCAGCTGCCTGATGATTTACGTCAGGAACTTGAACCCATTCTTGTTGGAGATGTTGCTGGAGTTGAGGTCTGAGGCTGGTGTTTTTGTTTTTCTGGTCTTTGGGTGTTTTTGGCACTTTTGTAATCTGTTGTTTTGAGTTTTAATAAAGTTTTTAGCCCTTTCTCTTTTTTTTTTTTTTTTTTTTTTTAAAGTAATTGAATAGTTTAACTAACATTGTTTTGTTTTATTTATGTTAATGTTTTGGAAAGAAAAAAGTTATAGAAGTTTTTTATCAAAAGCAAGTGAAATTGATCATGTCACTTGTAGACATTGTATACCCTTGATATTTTCACATTTATCACTTTATTGACACTCTCTCTTGTAGAGGCTTGTCAACACATCAATCTTTTTGAGTGCACACCATAAAGGGTGCATTGGGAATGGAGTGGGATCGGCTCATGGTACATTGTCAGAGATGTTTGTATGTTATTTTGTCATACCATCATTTCTATCAGTTTAACCTTCTTTGAGGTTTCTTTTGTTTTACTTCTCTATCTACTTTTTATCCATATTTTCTAGCTTCCCTATATATTATCGTATCCGTCCGGTCGATACAGTGTGTTCCATACTTTGTCTTCTTTGTACTGTATCGGTTAGCCTGATAGAGTTCTAACTTTGTCTCTATCATTTGCATTGTATTGGCTTGGCCAGTGCTTTGCATACTATTTTGTTATACCATCATTACTATCAATATGACCTCATTTGAGTTTTCTTTTGTCTTACCTCATGTGAAGCCGATTCTCAGGTCCTGATTAACTTGATCCTGGAGAAGAAGATTTCAGATGTGATCTGGCAATTGGCCATGGTAGTGCAACAGATTTTACAGGTGAGTTCTTTCATGGAGTCTGTTTCCTTTGCCTACATTCCACGCGAGTGGAATAAGGCGGTTGATTGTTTGGCTAAATGGGCGTCGGAAGAGGGTGACGGCCATAAGGCGGATAAATGAGAGCAGCTGCCTGATGATTTACGTCAGGAACTTGAACCCATTCTTGCTAGAGATGTTGCTGGAGTTGAGGTCTGAGGCTGGTGTTTTTGTTTTTCTGGTCTTTGGGTGTTTTTGGCGCTTTTGTAATCTGTTGTTTTGAGTTTTAATAAAGTTTTTAGCCCTTTCTCTTTTTTCTTTTTTCCTTTTTTTAAAGTAATTGAATAGTTTAACTAACATTGTTTTGTTTTATTTATGTTAATGTTTTGGAAAGAAAAAAGTTATAGAAGTTTTTTATCAAAAGCAAGTGAAATTGATCATGTCACTTGTAGACATTGTATACCCTTGATATTTTCACATTTATCACTTTATTGACACTCTCTCTTGTAGAGGCTTGTCAACACATCAATCTTTTTGAGTGCACACCATAAAGGGTGCATTGGGAATGGAGTGGGATCGGCTCATGGTACATTGTCAGAGATGTTTGTATGTTATTTTGTCATACCATCATTTCTATCAATTTAACCTTCTTTGAGGTTTCTTTTGTTTTACTTCTCTATCTACTTTTATCCATATTTTCTAGCTTCCCTATATATTATCGTATCCGTCCGGTCGATACAGTGTGTTCCATACTTTGTCTTCTTTGTACTGTATCGGTTAACCTGATAGAGTTCTAACTTTGTCTCTATCATTTGCATTGTATTGGCTTGGCCAGTGCTTTGCATACTATTTTGTTATACCATCATTACTATCAATATGACCTCATTTGAGTTTTCTTTTGTCTTACCTCATGTGAAGCCGATTCTCAGGTCCTGATTAACTTGATCCTGGAGAAGAAGATTTCAGATGTGATCTGGCAGTTGGCCATGGTAGTGCAACAGATTTTACAGGTGAGTTCTTTCATGGAGTCTGTTTCCTTTGCCTACATTCCACGCGAGTGGAATAAGGCGGTTGATTGTTTGGCTAAATGGGTGTCGGAAGAGGGTGACGGCCATAAGGCGGATAAATGAGAGCAGCTGCCTGATGATTTACGTCAGGAACTTGAACCCATTCTTGCTGGAGATGTTGCTGGAGTTGAGGTCTGAGGCTGGTGTTTTTGTTTTTCTGGTCTTTGGGTGTTTTTGGCACTTTTGTAATCTGTTGTTTTGAGTTTTAATAAAGTTTTTAGCCCTTTCTCTTTTTTTTTTTTTTTTTTTTTAAAAGTAATTGAATAGTTTAACTAACATTGTTTTGTTTTATTTATGTTAATGTTTTGGAAAGAAAAAAGTTATAGAAGTTTTTTATCAAAAGCAAGTGAAATTGATCATGTCACTTGTAGACATTGTATACCCTTGATATTTTCACATTTATCACTTTATTGACACTCTCTCTTGTAGAGGCTTGTCAACACATCAATCTTTTTGAGTGCACACCATAAAGGGTGCATTGGGAATGGAGTGGGATCGGCTCATGGTACATTGTCAGAGATGTTTGTATGTTATTTTGTCATACCATCATTTCTATCAGTTTAACCTTCTTTGAGGTTTCTTTTGTTTTACTTCTCTATCTACTTTTTATCCATATTTTCTAGCTTCCCTATATATTATCGTATCCGTCTGGTCGATACAGTGTGTTCCATACTTTGTCTTCTTTGTACTGTATCGGTTAGCCTGATAGAGTTCTAACTTTGTCTCTATCATTTGCATTGTATTGGCTTGGCCAGTGCTTTGCATACTATTTTGTTATACCATCATTACTATCAATATGACCTCATTTGAGTTTTCTGTTGTCTTACCTCATGTGAAGCCGATTCTCAGGTCCTGATTAACTTGATCCTGGAGAAGAAGATTTCAGATGTGATCTGGCAGTTGGCCATGGTAGTGCAGCAGATTTTACAGGTGAGTTCTTTCATGGAGTCTGTTTCTTTTGCCTACATTCCACGCGAGTGGAATAAGGCGGTTGATTGTTTGGCTAAATGGGCGTCGAAAGAGGGTGACGGCCATAAGGCGGATAAATGAGAGCAGCTGCCTGATGATTTACGTCAGGAACTTGAACCCATTCTTGCTGGAGATGTTGTTAGAGTTGATGTCTGAGGCTGGTGTTTTTGTTTTTCTGGTCTTTGGGTGTTTTTGGCGCTTTTGTAATCTGTTGTTTTGAGTTTTAATAAAGTTTTTAGCCCTTTCTCTTCTTTTTTTTTTTTTTTTTTAAGTAATTGAATAGTTTAACTAACATTGTTTTGTTTTATTTATGTTAATGTTTTGGAAAGAAAAAAGTTATAGAAGTTTTTTATCAAAAGCAAGTGAAATTGATCATGTCACTTGTAGACATTGTATACCCTTGATATTTTCACATTTATCACTTTATTGACTCTCTCTCTTGTAGAGGCTTGTCAACACATCAATCTTTTTGAGTGCACACCATAAAGGGTGCATTGGGAATGGAGTGGGATCGGCTCATGGTACATTGTCAGAGATGTTTGTATGTTATTTTGTCATACCATCATTTCTATCAGTTTAACCTTCTTTGAGGTTTCTTTTGTTTTACTTCTCTATCTACTTTTTATCCATATTTTCTAGCTTCCCTATATATTATCGTATCCGTCTGGTCGATACAGTGTGTTCCATACTTTGTCTTCTTTGTACTGTATCGGTTAGCCTGATAGAGTTCTAACTTTGTCTCTATCATTTGCATTGTATTGGCTTGGCCAGTGCTTTGCATACTATTTTGTTATACCATCATTACTATCAATATGACCTCATTTGAGTTTTCTTTTGTCTTACCTCTCTGTCTACTTTCCATCCATATTTGCTAGATTTCCTATACGTTATTGTATTGGCCTAGTTGATACATTATTTTTTTTTACTTTGTCTTCCCTGTATTGTATCGGTCAATTCAATACAGTTCTAAGTTTACATTTTGTCACCAGTGTTGTATTGGCTTAGCCAATACCATCAGTTTAGAGTTAGAGTTGGTTTTGGGTATTGGAGCTATATATATAAGGGTCATACTTCATTCCTAAATGATATATTGTATTTATCTATTGTGCTTGTGCTTGCATTTCTACTCTTAAGTAATATTTATAGGAATTAGAGGTTTAAAGTCTTGTAGTGTTTTTTAAGTTTGATTTAAGAGAAGTCGAACTAAGAAGGTACACCAAGTCTTTTGAGTCCCCAATTAAGAATACTTAGGTCTTCATCTTTCCATTTAAAGTCTTAAATCTACAACATCTCTTTCAAAGTGTCACTTAAACCAAAGGGGGAGATTGGAGTGTTGACATGACCACCCAAAAGTAAGTATCTCTATTTCTACTCTCTTTCATTTATTTACTTAGTAGATTAGATATTGCTTGTTTGTAATTATTGTAAATGTATGTATTCATCTTTGCTTATGTTGTTCTTTATATCGAATAAGCTGGTATAAATATAGAGTTGCTTAGTCTTACTACTTATCACCTTAGGTTGCATAGACCACCAATTGATTGACCATTGCACCAATCACCTTCTTATTAGTTTAGTGCATTTAGTTATCTTGGATTAGATCACCTTTGCTCATAAATTCCTTGCATGAGGTATCCTTATTATATTCTTGATACACCTCTTTATTACAACATTTACAATCGCTTATTTATCGTTGAGTCTTAGTGAGAGTTATACCCCATGTCATAGGCTTAAGCTTTGGAATATTTTCCTCTTGACATTTGAGTGTAGATTATCCTCTGCTAGGTCTATGATTATTCGAAGTATACATAGGCTTTATTATTATGATTTTTATTCGAGTCCTAGTCTATTAAGAGAAAGAAGATAGTTATAGGTTATCCTAGACTTGCATACATTCTGGTGAACTCGACATGAATTCTACCCCACCTCTGGTTGAATCATTTTTTTTATTTTTTTATTTTTTGTTTCTTAGCAACATCTTCACAATCATTATATATGTTAACAAAAACTTTAAGCATAACTGTATTAGACAACTCGTTACAGTTTTCAATTTTTTCACAGTTGTATTGGTAAACTCGATACAATGTTCATTTTTTTCCAATTGCATTGGCAGCCCAATACAATTATCTTTCCAACTGTATCGGCCAACCTGATAAAATTCAGTTTTATTAGTTTTTCTTCCAATTGTATCGACCTACTTGATACTATTTTAATGTTTATTTCCTTCTTTTATACATTGCATGTTACAATTTTTTGGCTATTTTTTATTTTTAGTTTAGAACTATGTTCTGACAATTGTAAAAGTCATAGGAATTGTCATTCTAGGCAAAGCGGTGATTAGTTTTACCTGAGTTGTGATGTGAGGGTTAGTGTCCTAATACTCAAGCCATTAGACAACATTATAGACAGACTTTGGCTTTCACGTATTTCATAGTATATTAAACGCATTTAAGGTTTCTTTTTAACGAATTGAAGTCTTTCAACCATTTAGTTTCGTAGCACATTGGTAAGCGGTTAGCTCCAAAACGTTACTCTAAACATACCTCATAGACAAGATAGTGTGTCTACAAAAGTGATATCCTCTGTAGTCAGTGCTCCTTTGAGCTTTGTTCATTATGTACCCTTGAGATTAGTATTTTTGAGATCTTACAAATCAAACACACTCAATTTAATTATACTTCTTTGTTTTGTTCATTTGTTGCTATTTAGTTAATTTATTAGATTTGATAAAACAGTATTAGCAAGCCTGATATAGTTATGAGTTTTCTTCCAACTACATCGACTAACCTGATACAATTTATTTTATGATAGTAATGTATTGACCAACTCGATACAACTTTATATTTCTAACTATAGATTTCTACTGCATCAATTAGACTAATAGAATGTTTTTCTTTAGTTCCTAGTTGCACCACATTTTAAACAAAATGTATCAGTCATCCCAATACATGTATTTAGTTGAACCACATTTTTACCAAACTATATCAGCGCACCTGATACAATGATTATTTTTCAGTTTTGTTTCTTACTATATTGACCAACTCAATACACACTATTTTTTTAATTTCAATAACCAACTATATCAACATGTACAATACCGCCTTTTTTTATCAACCTTTTTCTGCATCTAATTTTTAGTTTTCTTCATCACAATGTTCATTCTCAGAATCTTTATTGCTAGTCTCAATCCATTCAAATTTTACTAGGGTTGTTCTTTCATTGTTTTCATGTCCACCACTAACGACAAATCCTCATGGTGTAGTTTTTCCCAATCTTAACTCAGGGCTACCAAATGTAATGTGGTTCAAATCAACCAAATTTGAGATCTGGAGATGACCAACTTATTAAGAATATTGGCGATAATACCACTTATACTTCAAATAAGAATGGAAGCCTTAGAAAACTTGCCTTATCCATTACATCAATTGGGACAACCAACACAAACGTTGTGAATCTTCCTCCCAAGACCAATATTGGGAATCCTCCACCTTAACTCCAATCAAAATCCTAATTCCACTTCTAATCCTCCTCTAGATTCCTCACAAGTCCTTGCACAAAAGTTTCAACAAATGGCTCTTATGCAAATTTCTAGTAGCACTTGAATCTTTCAAATGCAAAACCAAATCTTACAAGCAATTAATCAAGCTCTCTAAATCATCATGGATCAACCAAATCAAAATGACATCCCCTCCTCTTAGAGATGCCAATAGAAACCTTATTCCTCAACCTCCAATTCAAATTAAGATGCTTTGAAATCATCAAAACGAATTTTAGCTCTCTTCATTGTGTTTATGGATATTGGAAATATTTATCCAACCTTCACATATGACGGAACTATTGATCTCGCCCGACATCTTAAAGCTTTTGGCAATCTTTATAAGGAATGGGGTAAAACTAATACTTACACTACTGCCAAGCCTTCAATTAAAACCTTTGTTAGAGATGTGCTAAAATTTTATAATCAATTTCATAGATATTTTATTACACAACTAGAAGACTTAGTCAATGCTCTAGTTAAGGAATTATAACATAATGAACTTCTTGAAAATAGCCTTGGTATCTTTATTAATGCTAAGCAACTTCATAACAAATTTACCCATGACTTCATCAAACAATGGAAATCACTAGTGTATAAAGTGGACTATAACATGAGTGATGACAATCTCTTCAAACTTTTTGTTACCGCTCTTAAAGCCTCTCTTCAATACAAAGGATCTTCTCCCCTCAAATTTTGGAAGAGGCCTTTGACCAAGCAAAAAGACAAGATTTTCTTATGACCTAATTTGAACCATTTCAAAATGCCAAAAAAGAATCTTTTTAAATTTCAACCAATGCAATAAGTACTAATTATTTTCAAAATAAGCCTCCTTAATCTAAAGCAAGAGCATCCAATTCAAATGATCAACTTCCCTCTTGCCCTACCTTTAGTATGCAGGAAATTCAAAAATTATTATCTCCATCTAAACTATATGTTTCCCAATAAATTATGTTGGTTCCACGCCATTATTGATCACTCTCATGAGACCTATTGTGCACTCCAAAAACTTGTGGTAAATACCATCTTGGGGGAAAATTTTAATCATGACCTCATCACCAAAGAACATCCTAAATAATACATAAAATATTCTAAGAATCACTTTTATAACCATAAATAAAAAATAAAAATTCTCAAAAATCATTTCAAACATCTAATCCCAATACACAACATTCAAGTGAATTTGTTTGTATTATTGATGCTGACTATAATTAGTTTTACACTAACTCCCAATTTTCAAATACGACAAAGGTTAATTTCCATCATAAGCCCGCTCACAAAGATCCCATTACTAAACCTAAGAATCCTTCCCCTGATGAATTGTTTCTCAAAGATACTAGTACGACTACATTCTCTTCCGATTTTCCCCCTAGTGAAGAGTCTACTCCACAATCAGGAGCATCAACCTAGCACATCAAATCCCGCTACTAATTTGCCTCCTAAGGTCATTCATACCAACCAAACTAAATATCGTTATGGTTCTAATCCAAAATCACAATAGAACTCTTCCTAGATGAGTTTAATTCCATGCCTTGCAAGATATTTTTAATGGAACACATGAGAAAATCACCATATCATTAGAAAATTTTCATGCACCAATTACAAGATATAGAAGATTCCATGTCTAGTGAAATTGAACCACCTCGCCAATCTTCCAAAGGACCCACATCCACGAAAGTCCATGCTATCAAAACCATTTCACATTTTTTCTCTTCTAGGAAACTTTCCATAGAGTTTTCCAAAGCAGATATGATCAATGGTGAAGTCCTTTTTCGAGCTAATGACCCACCTCTCTTTATTAAGATTGTGATTAATGATACTCTTATAAGGAAAGTTTTAGTGGATGAAGGTTTGAGAATTAATGTCACTTCCCTATGGCTAATCCGACAAATTGAAAATTCTAAAGATGACCTCAAACAAACTAGACTTGCATGTCGTGGATTTGGTAAAACCAATCAAAAGCCTTTTGGTTGAATTTGGTTCCCCCTCACTATTGGACCCATAACAATACACACCAAGCTTATGGTTTTAGATCTTGCACTATGTTATAATCATTTCTCAGGTCATCCTTGGACTCATCGCATGAGAGCAATCGCTTGTTCTGGTAGCCAATGTATTAAGTTCAATCATGATGGTAATCACTATAAACATGAAGCCAATCTCAGTCCATGGGGTCTCAAATTACCAAATCCTAAAACACTATATTGCATTCGACCATTCATCACATTAATAGTCCACCTATTCTTGAGTTCGTCAACATGCATCACAATTTGCAAGTCACTCTTGCCAATTCTGACGATAACAAACCCAATGAGTTAAAAACCATTTGTAACACTACTAAATTACCTTGTTATATAGCTGAATGGCTTCCTCCATATCTCCTACCACAAGATAAGACAACTCTTTTGCTTGATGACGATATTCAAAGTCCACCTCCTTGTAATGCTTATGAAGCTTCCTATACAAAAGATGATTTTGTATGCAATGACCTTCGTGTGGCTAAGCTTTTTCAGTGTCCTCTATCATCATATCCTCGAACATTTAGTCAAATTGGTGTATCCACCAAAAATACTTTCAATGATAATTTTAAACAAATTATATATTCTTGTATTATTTCCCCATCATATGATGATTACATAGTTCCCCAAACCCAATCACAGAACTTGGATGTGTTTCATTATAAAAAATGCTTTGCTAAAATGCATGCCTTTAATTGTGATATCCATCTAATTCATATTTCTTCCAACTCTATTGATGATGAAAATGAACTAGAACTTCAAGGCTATGTTCCTCCCGCTAACCCACCATTGGAAAACACTCCATGGGTTAACCAACATATTGATAGTCTCAGTCATTTTGACTGTATCAGCGAACTCCATACAGTTTAGAAAATTTCTAACACTTATGACTGTACAGATTAGGTTTTTCTTTAGAGTGTTGATACAATTCATTTTTTATCTCTCAATTGTATCAGTCGTGTGTTTCCTTAGAGAACCAACATAGTTCATTTTTCATCTCTAAACTATATCGGCAAAAAACAATAGTGTGTCGATACAGCGTAATTATTATCTACCTCCTATATCGTCTAGGTGTTATATTATATTGCCATCACAATTCAATAGTCATCTTCCAACTGTATCAACGAATCACTATAGAGTGCCAATACAATTCCAGTAACATCCCTAAATTCTCCTAATTGTTTCAACCAATCTAATTTAATCAATACCACCACTGCCTCAATCAATTGTACCAACCATTGTGATACAATTCAACTCTGTTCTATTGTACCTAACTATATTAGTCAGGTGGATATCGTACAATAAAATTAAGTGACTTCTCATTAAGATCTTGAAATTACCTGTGGATGCTAAAGCCATTGTTGTGAGACAAATTCACTTGGAATTGGATAGCAAAAGGAATCAGAGTATTTATCTAGAAGTAAATGTTGAATATTATGACCCACTACCTACTCTTCCTAGTGACAAAGTCATTCTATAATTACTTTATGCAAGAGAGCCTCAACTTCCACGTCAACATCATAAGTTTGGCCACTTTGAGAAAATTGCACCTCACTTTAGTAATTTTTTTGGTAGTGTTGATCCTAAAATTGATCCTCTTTCTAATATTTCTTCTACACCATACCATTTACAGGGCAAAAATACAATGCTTATTGAAGAAACTCAAGCAGTCAACTTTGGTACAATAGCAAATCCTAACTCCATCCTTATCTCTAAGGAACTCTATCCTGAAGAGAATGATAAATATAGTCTTTTTATTAACAAATATCGCAAAGCCTTTACGTGGTCATATGAGGATGTGCCTAGTATAGACTTTAGCATAGTTGTTCATAACATAGTGACCTATCCAAATGTGAAAGCCATTCGCCAAAAGCAAAAAAAGTTCCCTCTTGAGGTTTCTACTTTATGTCACAAAGAACTCATTCACCTCCTAGATGTTAAGTTTATCCAACTTGTAGATTACTCTAACTGGGTCTCCAACATAGTGCATGTTCGTAAGAAAGTCACTATGGTCATTCACATCTGTATTGAATTTCATAATGTCAATTTAGCATGCCCTAAGTAAAAATTTCCTCTACCTTTCATCGATGGTATTTTGATGTCATAGTTGTCTATGAGATGCTCTCTCTTATGGATGGATTTTTGAGGTACAATCAAATTCACATTGCCCTTGAAGATCAACATATGATTGCCTTTATTATAGAGTGGGGCACATGTTGTTATGTTAAGATACATTTTGGCCTTAAAAATGCCATAGCAATGTGCAATTACCCACATTTTTTATGATCTCACCCATAAAATAGTCGAAACCTATGTAGATGAATTTATAGTTAAATCCAAGTGTCATGAAAATCATCTTCATGACCTAGCTATCATCTTCAATCACCTCATTAAATAACAAAGTTAAGCTTAATCCTCATAAGTGTGTTTTCAGAGTTACCTCCATAAAACTTGTAGGATTCTTGGTCTCACAATGAGGGATTGACATTGATACTTTTAAGATCAATGTTATTATTAACATGCATATACCTGGATCAAATCTTGATATTCGCATTTATTTTGGAAAACTTGAGGCAATCCATAGATTTGTTCTCGAGTTAGTTTACCATACATATTCGATAACCTCTCTTCTCAAGAAAGATGTTAAGCTTGAATGGACAAATGCTTGTCAACAAGTCTTTGATAACATGAATAAATCTTTACTTCATTCTCCTAGTTTACAACCACCTTATTGCAAACGCCATCTCATCTTGTAAACAACATCTAACCCATCTCAATTGGGGCAATGCTTCCACAACAAGATATGTCTCACAAAGAATGCCATTTACTACATTAGTTGTGCTTTGATAAATTATGAGACCTGCTACACCAAAGTGGAGCATGACTACCTCACAATCTACTTTATCATTGAAAAGCTTTAGCACTACATGTTTGATCAAACTACTTATGCCATAGTCCATTCTGATCCCCTTCATCATTTCTTCTCTAAGGCTTTCTAGCCTAGAGATCGAATTGGCAAGTGGATGGTAATCATAATAGAATTTAACCTTAGTATTATTACTGAAAAATAGTCAAAATCCAAGGGATCACGGATCAACTTGTTGTTTCACCTATACTAGCTTAGCAACACCTTCAAGACACTCTTTCAGATGAGGATATCCTCTTGATCGAAGATAGTGATCAATTTATTTTCTTTAAAGAGTACTTTCATAACTTTACCATTGAACTCAAGGCTTAGGGCCTTGAAGAAACCGAAATGGTAGTCTCTAAGTCTAAACCATCTACGACATCTACCTTAGAATAACTGCACGAGGATACTTGGACACTTTATTTTGACAAAGCCAAGTGCCTTCAAGGAACTGGGGAAGGATCTGTCATCACCAATCCTTATGGAAAAATCATTCCTATAGCTTTTTGATTGACTAGAGATGTTACTAACAATATGGCTAAATATGGAGCTCTCATCCGTAGGATGCAAGCAACTATCAATTTAGACATTTCCTATTTACATTATTTAGGTGATTTATAGCTTATATGTCACCAAATCAATGGTAATTATCAATACAAAGGTGAAATCCTTATAACATATCATTAACTTGCTACTACTCTTGTTCAAGAGTTTACATTTTTCACCATTGAGGCAATTCCACGAGAGCAAAACACCATAATCGACTCTCTTGCTTTTTCAACTTCCCTTTTTCACCTTCATTAGGGTTGCATGACTTGCATTTCCTCATCCACATGAGGAATTATCCCTTTACCTTAGCACTTAAGGATGATTTTATTATTTGTCACATCGAAGTTGTTACCACTCGACAAAGCTCATGGTATGAATACATCATCCAATTTATCGAACATCATACTTATCCTCTTGAGGTTGATTCTTATGAAAAGATTAGACTCTGAAAACAAGCATTTAAATTTTTTGTTTGACATAATATCCTTTACTATCATAACATTGAAGGCATCCTACTTCGTTGTGTTACTCGAGAAGAAGTTTCGTCTCTTCCTAATCAAGTGCATGGGGGCATTTGCAATGGTCATTATAGCAAAGGTGCTACAACTTGCACATGGTAATGTATGGGATACTATTGGCCTACCCTTGAAAATGATGCCATCACTTTTATGAAGAAGTGTAATCCTTATTACCTTCGTGATGATATAATTCATTCCTCCAATTGATCTTTAAACGCTTGAATCTTCATGGGCATTTTCTATGTGGGGATTAGATCTCATCAACAAGTTACCTCAATCACAAGATGACCATGTCTTCATTATTACAACTGTCGAGCACTTTACCAAGTGGGTAGAAGCTATGCCTTTTGTTAATGTTCTCAGTGTCACTATATCTAAATTTATCCTTAACCAAATCATATGTCATTTTAAAATTCCTCGCAACATCATATTTGACAATGGTGGGAATTTAAAAAATAAATACATGAAGCAACTTTGGGCGAATTTCAAAATTACACATAAATTTTCCACACCCTATCCCCCTCGGTGCAATGGCCAAGCAAAATCCACTAACAAAATCTCTAACAAGATCTTGCAAAAGACTATTAGGAATTCTCATTCGAATTAGCATCTTCAATTCTACTCCACACTTTGGGATTATCATACTATTATTTGTACTACCACCAAGGCAACTCCTTTCTCCCTAGTCTACAGCTCAGAATTCATACTACCACTAGAAATGGAATACCTTATTTGCATATTTATTTTCATGAGACCATCCCAATGAATAACTTCATGAATCGCTCCTTGCGCTTTAAACTTACTTGATGAGTGAGTATGAGTGATTTACAACATAAACGTCAATACAAAAATCACATTGCTAAACAACATAATAAGAAAGTCAAAGTTGATACTTTCGATGTCAAAGACCTAGCATTGAAATTGGATTACACCCATGACAAAGAGGGTGAGTATGCTAAAAAATGGTGGGCCTTACCAAGTCAACCACATCCTTGGACTTAGCACTTATAGATTGCATACAAACGGAGGACGTATCTTCAAGGCATTGATCAACACTCAATTCTTGAAGAAGTATTTTGTCTAATCTAGGTGGTTTTTATGTATATTTTTTCATTTCTTATGCATATTACTTGCATGTTTATAGTTATTTTATATTATTTTTGAACTAACATTTTTTGTTGGTTCTATTTTGACTCTCTTATATAGCAACTTAGCCTTGTTTTTTATACAAACCTCCAGGTTTCTTTTGCATCTGCCCTAGTACCTATGCTTGTTCCTTAGGTATTTTGTCATTTTTACACCATTTGGTTTTTCAATTTGTGAGTTTCATGGTAAGACCTAGAGAATCAATCAGGCCCTCCTCACAAACACCCATCCTCGTTATCTTTCTTGCTATAGTCATTTGTCTCCTTTCGTCAACTATTGTTTCATTTGCATTTTTTTTGGTATCTTTTATCACTATATACGCCCTTTGGGTGTTTGCTATCCTTTTTATGCTTCACAACTTTATCATATATATGCTTTATAACTTTATCTTATTTGCACCTCTTGGTTTTTTAGTTTGTGAGTTGCATGGTAAGACCTAGGAAACCAACCAGATCCTCCTCACAAACATACATCATTGTTCATTTTGATACATAGATGCCTTTTGCTCCCAACCTTAGCTAGGTGTCTTCTTAGAAATATAAGGCAATGGTTGAGAGTAGTGTTTTTTCAGCTGCCATAAAAAGAAGGTTTCAGACCTTTGTTAGCTATTGTATCTTGTTCAAACCAAAATTTTATTGTTATATAATTAATAATGGTGGTTATGTTTTGTGTAGCATTTTAATTGGTTGCATATTTATTTCTTCTATTATGCCTCAGGGCTTTGATGTCCTCTCTTTAGTCGTTATTATTTGAGAAAGAAAACATGGATACTACTTTCTAGTATGAATGTTTAAGCATGGTTATTACTACCATACTTAACCCTTGATGCTTCAATGTTGTTTTCAATGAAGGACTTATTGTAGCACTATCTGGTTATGATTACATGGGAGGGGTTATTTCATTCCCTAGTAACTTTTTGTTCTTATTTGTATAGTGGTGTAAATAGTGGTAGTGTTTGGAGTTGTTTCCATCATTGGTTGAATCCTACCCAAATGAGATTATGTTTGTATTCGTCTTTGCTCATTTGATAGATGCTTGGACTTTATAGGATTTCCTAATGAGTCCAAAATATCTTTTGACTATATATATATTCTCTTGAGTAGGCTATTGAAATTGCCTGATGGATTTGTGTGCATTAAAGGCATTTTGGACAAAGGGTTTCTTGTGTGGAAACCTTGTGTGATAATATCTTACAGTTTTAACTTAGGGTTATGTATACTTTATAGTTGGAATATGATTGTTGGGTATGAACTCCACCTAAGTTGGGATTTAGAGACCCCTTGGATGGGATCATTATGCACCGTGGTGGACCTTGGATACCTTTTGAGGGCTTTAGTATGCCAGGGAAATCCTCGTAGTTGGGTATATGCATCCTTTTAAATTAAAACTTGGTGATCTCACTCAAACAAATTTATATTTGTGACTTCTCATCTTGGAATAAGGTTAATTATAATACTTTACTTAGGTGAATGCCAGCCCATTTCTGGTTATGTCACTTTGACTCTATATCACATCCTTTTGAACTCGGGTGGTTATTTAATATAAAATCTTAGCATTTATGGAATTCCTCTCTTAAGTCCTACATTGGACTAAGTTATATGTAGAGCTCAATCATAGCTCTTGTAAGAACTATATAGTTGTATTTTTTCTAGTTTTTAAAGAGGAAGTCTTGAATGTTGGTGATAATCCCTTTTGTGTTATGAAGACTTACCCATTTTGAAGAATACCTTTCCTTAACGTAAATTCACCTTCAAATAAATATGGATCATTTGCTTAAGGTTTTAAAAAGGAAGGATTCCTAAAGAGAAATGAATATATAAGATTTCTATGGGTTTTTAAACTCCTTATTACTTTAGGATTAAGGTGTTATTGTTTAATTTGTTCTATTATTCACAAGCTTATTTGGGAACTTGATGAAGTTGGCCTAGATGACTAGTTCACACAGGGTTGTGATTCCTACCTAGATAACCTTCCCTAGACTTTTTTTGATACTCTCAAAATAAGAATTTAATCCATGAAGTTATATGGTCCCAAATTAAAATGCCAGTGGAATGTGAATACCTTAGCCTTAGGACATCTTGTTGAGCTCAGTTTATTGTCTTGATATCCACCCATCCTATGGCTCATAATGGCCATGAATGTCTTTAGTCTGCCACCAACTTGGAATTTATATCCTCCATTGGGATTATTATGGTAAATGGAACCCAATCTAAATGGATTGTGTCTATATAAGGGAATATGTAACATTTTAAAAATTTAGCCCAATTATTCGAATAATAAAATTATGAACTTAGTGCAAGAGGTCAAGTGAACTCTGGGATTGAAACGCTTCTTCCAAATTTGTTAAGTGTGAATCGATTAAAAAAAAAGTATGAGGGTTTGTTTGGGTTCATTTTAGTATCAGAGCAAAGGAGGCTCTAAGGCCTCTAGTATCAAAGCAAAACAGGCTCTAAGGCCAAATGCTTCCCTTTTCTCTGTGTCATTCCAAAAGGAAAGATGGAGCCTCAATTCTTGTTAATCCGAAGTGGGGAGGGTCTGTGGATGAGCATGGTTCATCCCCATGTCACATATTAGTATGGATTATCATCTAGAAATACAACTAGACCTTGGGGATTTGTAATGTTTATGCTCCAAATGATTATAGGGAGAGGGTTGATTCATGGAATTGGCTTGCATATAACCTAAAAGACATCCCATGGTTTTATGGAGGGCGGGGGATAGAGGGGGCATTTTAACATGGTTTAGGAGAAAGAGGATAAACAAGGTGGTGAGCCACATACATGTAAGGGAAATGAATTATTTTTCTAATCGAAGTTTAAACGTATTCACAAGATCTTTAATCCACTTAACCAAGGTAAAGGGAATATAAAAAGCATTTAGTTTACATGGTGCAATAACCAAGTCAATCCTAAGAGGGTGTATTCTAGACTCGATAGATTCTAGTTCAATAAGAACATGTTTAAAACTCAACATGATGAATATAGTAATTCAGTGAAGGTGTTTCCTTTCACCATCTCGGACCACCACCCCATGGAGTTGTTATCTTCCTAAATATTGACCTGGGGGTGGGTGCCTCTGACTGAAAAGGACTTTATAAACTAAATGTCTCCCTCTTGAAAGATATTGATTGTAAAGGGGGTATATTTTCCTCATGGAATATTGGTAAGATTACAACGGACTCCTCCAATATTGACAAATGGAATAGTAGCATGGATTTGTGTAAAAATTTTACCCAAACCTATGGTCAACATAAGGCCAAGATGAGATGAAAAAAATGCTTGTATCACCCAGTAAAAGTTGATCCTCTTTGAATATGCCCTATAGATTGATCCTAAAAATAATCCCCTTCTTGATGAGTTTTTTGTGCTTATGCATGAGCTAAGACAACACCAAATGAATATAGCCAAAGTGGTCCAGTTTCGATCTAGATTAGATTGGCTCAAGTTGGGGGATAAAGGCTCTAAATTCTTTTCTGATTTGTTGAAAGGGAAACATTGTAAAAATTATATTCCTATGATTGACTATGATGGTGTTGTGTCTAGTGATTTGGTTGAAATGGAAAAAAACTTCTTTTTCCTTCTACTCCAATATTTTTTTGTTAGATGGCTCAAAACCTCGAATTGAGCTTAATAGGGATCTATGTTCTAAATGCATTCCTAAGAAAGTTTCTAGTGAACAAATTACTTTCCTTGTTAGTGAAATTTCCCTAGATGAGATAAAAGCTTCAATTGATTCTTTGAAAGATGACAAAGCCCCTAGAATTAATAGATTCACTATTGAGTTCTATAAATCTGACAAGGACTAGATTGGACTTGAATGCCTCAAATTTATAGGGAAGCCATTGAGGCTAGTTCTTTGGGTCCTAAGATTAATAGAGGAGTTATTAAACTCATTCATAAGGACGGAAAGCAAACCTGGGTTAAGAATTGGAGTCCAATCACTCCTTTAAATGTCTCGTACAAAATCCTATCTAAAATTTTGGCTAGGAGGTTCTCGTCTCTACTATTTACTATTGTTTCATTAACTCATACTAATTTTGTTACAAGAAAATATATCCTGAATAACCTCATCTTTAGGTGGGAAGGCATGCAATGCGCTCAGGACTCTAGTCAAGATATTGGGATGATCTTAATTGACTTTGTAAAATCCTATGATAGGTTTGAGCAGACATCTATTGATGTTGAAAGCCTTTGGCTTTCAAGATAGGTTTTGTTGAATGGTGAATTTCATGTTCAAGGATGCTTCTGCTATTATTGAGGTTAATGGAGATCTTATTGAATCTTTCAAGCTTCTAAGGGAAATTAAACAAAGATGCCCACTTTCCCCCTCCTTGTTTGTTATAATGGCTGAAGCCTTAACTATTTATTGAGAATTACCATTGTTGGCCCTGTTGTTCCCAAAATCTATCACTCATTCTTGGGACAACATATGAACTATTTTGGTCCTACAGGCCAAAATTATCCCTTCCCTTCTCAAAAAATTGTTTTGAGCATTCAAATTCATCATTATTCAAGATTTTTTAGTTAAGGGATTAGCAGGTTCAACCGATTCAATGGCTTCAACAAGTGAATTCTCACAAAAGAACAAGTTTCCAGCACTTAAGCTATTTCCAGATTGGTTCAACACCTTGGTTCAACCAAAAATGTTCATCAGCAAGCTTCAAAAGAAGGATTGAACCATTGAACCATTGAACCCCACTTCCAAAAGGTTCAAAGGTTCAACGGGTTCAAAGGTTCAACGACATCGACAAGCTTAAAGAGTTAAGCGCTTCGGTAAAAGTTTAACAAGTTTAACTGCTTCAAGGTTCAACGGCTTCAAAACACTTAATGAAAAGAAGAAAGATTGAACCATTGAACCGTTGAACCTTGAACCATTTTGGTTCAAAGGTTCAACGGGTTCAACAGTTCAAAAGGTTCAGCGTGTTTGGTTCAACGCGATCAAATGAACAAGTGGAACAAAGGAATGAACCGTTGAACCAAAGTTGGTTCAATCGGTCAGTTCAAAGGAGCGCCCCAAAGCTCGAAAGGCAAGTGCCCTTGCAGAGGGCAATGAACCAAGCCCAAGTGCCCTTGTGGAGGGCAGCGAACCAAAGCTGAGTGCCCTTGTGGAGGGCAGTGAGCAAAAGCGGACTAAGAGATTTTCTTCAAAAAAATGAACAAGGCAAGAAAAGTTGGAATTCCTTCGGATTTGTTCAAGGCGAAAGACGAGGCAAAATTTTTTCGAGAAATCGTCTGAAGGAATTCCTTCGAACTTTTATCTGAAGGAATTTGTCGGCGATAAAAAGCCCGACTGAAGGGAAAGCCGACTGAAAGCAAGCGAGAAGATTTCCTTTAGACAAAATGTCTGAAGGAATTGAAGTCGAAAGACACTGAAGACTCCCTGAAGGCCACTCGAAGAACCTCGAAGGGCAGGCACCCTTGCGGGTGGGCTATTACCGACTAGAAAATGGACCTTATCAAGGCTCGAAGGGACACCTTCCCTTCGGGAAGTTCCAAAGGCATTAAGGCCTGCCACTGATTTCTACGAACTCTGCAGGCTCATTTCTACAAACTCCGCAAGCTTGATTCTACGGACTAATTTCTATGAACTCTGCAGGCTCATTTCTATGGAATCAGTAGGCTTGATTCTATGGACTCATTTCTACAGAATCTTTAGACTCATTTCTATGAACTCTGCAGGCTGGGTTCTACAGACTCGATTCTACAGACTCTACAGGCTCATTTCAATGAACTCCATAGGATGATTTCTAAGGGCTCATTTCTACGAACTCTGCAGGCTTATTTCTATGAACTCTACAGACATATTTCTATGGACTCTTTCAAAGCTCGAAAGACTTAGAGAAAACAAAGGCTTCTGAGGAAGAAGATGAATCATTGAACATTGAACCAAAATAGTTCACAGGTTCAATGGGTTCAATAGTTCAAGGGAAGTTCTAAGCAAAGATAAGAAGCAAAAGTTTCTAGAAACTAGTTCAAGGAGAAGGTTCAAGCAGATGAACCAAGGAGGCCACTTGAACTATTGAACCAGTGAACCTTTGACGTGCCCGTGGACTTCAAATTCAAGCTAATGAAATATCCATTGATTTTCAAAAGTGGCACATAACTTGAAAGCAAACTCAGCGCCTAGCTAAAGAAGGAGCCGAAAAGGCCAGCAAAAGGGGGAAAAAATATCCCAAGGGCTCAAACTATAATAGGAAAGAGAGAAAGACCATATATATCTGCAGGAGTTATTCCAATAGGTGGAACAGTCCACTAAGTAGATATTTGAGCTTGCAAGTATTAAAAGTGCGGCCTATTTTTCTTCCTTGGAGTAAAGGTGAGGTGGATAGCTGCACAGACATCAAGTGACATATCAGATGACTCCGGCCCAGGAGAAGACATTTGAGATGAATCCACACGCCACAGTTAAGGCAATCGCCCTGTTCCAGCATGGGCTCTTTGATAAAACTAAAAATGCATTCAAGGCATTAAATGCAACATGGGTTGTTCCATGGAACAAAGCGCCAAGCCTATTTTGGCTGCTATATATTGTATTCTCTTACTTTATGCAAGAGAGACTTTTCCATTATAGAAACAAAACTCTGCCAAAATTGAGAGGTGATTACTGAGACTTTGAGCTCATATTGTTCATCATATTTCTTTATTTGAATGAAAAAGCAAGTTACTTTCAAACTTTGTGTTGTTATAGCTTGTGCCATTTTAGGAGATTGTTCTCATGTCTATTTTCTGAACGTGCTCTTGTCCATTTTAAAGAAATAAATAGAACTAGTGGAAGTAATCAAGAAGGTGTCTTGAAGCCAACTGTGGAGAGACTTTGTGCCCCCCACAATTGTCTTTAGTGTGTTTATCTATTTTATGTTTCTATGTAATGGACCTTGGGATGACTTTGTGTCCTCATTATTCTTCGTATTTCACTCTTGGGTAGTCGAGGTGGAGACTTTGTGCTACATCTCAATCTGTTGGTTACTATACCCTTTGTTACTAGTTATTTGTCACTACCTGAAAGAACTGTTATTTCTTGCAAGATCACTTCTAAAAAAAGAGAAGTGCCTTCAGTGTTTTCAATAGGGTTTTTTCCTTTGTTTGTGAACATCATCTCTGAAAAAAGAGAAATGGATGGTGTAATCCTACCTCTGAGTGTTTTTTTTGCTTATATATATAGTATATAGCACCTCATATTTATAGGGAACCTCCCCTTGATGAGAAGAGAGATTTGTCCCCCTTTGATGTGGTAAACCTGCACATTTGGCCGACCAATCTCCCTATGTTGTGGTTGAAGAGACTTATTTTGCTCATCAGTTAGCTGGTGACAAAATATTCACCCAACAGTTTTTGGTGACTCCATTAGGAAAGAACAAGTAGTTTGAAGCCTCAAGCTTCAAGCTGAAGCAAGACCAGTTCCTTCCCATTTTTATTCTACAATTTGGCAACTCAACACTATATTAAAAGTCAGAGAGCCCAACGTATTGTTGACCCTATTTTTGAGTTAGTGCAGCAGAGTAATTTCAATTTGTTCCCTCCCCAACTTCAAGTTCAACGATCTAAAATTGTTCTGCCTACCCATACTAGGTCACCAACACAAGGTAGAGCTTCCTTTTCTACTATTAGCAAAGCTTTGCCCATACATACTCCACCCAATTTTGTTATCCCCCTTTTCCATAATTTGATCATAGCAGTTCAAATCCCTTGGGGTAACTCTTTTGGTCCACTCAATCTTACTCCACCTCTTCATGAGCTACCATGCACTTCAAAGAAAAATTTCTCCAAGTTCTTTGGTGATAAAAAAGTTCATCCTGATAAACATATTGTTGCCTTCAGCATAGCTTATGGTGTGATAGGCGTGGAATATGAGGACAGCAATTAGGTTGTTTGTGAAAATACTGCAAGGTGCTGTTGCAAACTGGTTCTACCATCTACAAGTTCGGTCAGTGACTGACTGGGACACTCTTAAAGCTAAATTTGAAGCCAGATTCAAACCTGCAGAGGATGCGCACGCCTTACTAGCCTAGCTCACACAAATGAAGAAAGAACCTCATGAACCTATGAAGAATTTCATTGCTAAGTTTGATAAGCTGAGGAATCAGATTCTTACCATTGCTCAGCCAACACTTGAGAATCTTAAATGCTTCTTCATCAACTCACAGCTGCCTGAAGTGAGTTTTCTACTAAGACGTGTTAGTCACATAGATCCTGTTGTCACCTAAGACTTGGCTACTGAGGTAGAAGATGACCTTATTTTGGCTAGAAAGATAAGGAGAGATCTAAACAAAGGTAAATCCTCTTCATCTTCTAAATACTCGCCTACAGCCACCATTGATCCAATGGTGTAGAAGCTGGTAAACGAATTGCTAGCTCTTAAAAAATAGATGGCTCAAAGGATGTCATCTGCTCCTTCATATAGAGATGTACCAAATAGGACAATCTCCAATCAGTCATACCAAAGCCATGCTGCCAAAAATCAAGGGCAGCCAAATCGTCTTTCTCCCCCATGGGGAAACCTTGCCATTGAAGCACCCCCAACCAATTCAATAGTTAGATATCTTAAAGTAGAATCAAATTTCTCCTTCCAGTCTGAATTGAATCCAGAAGATGACGCTAATCTCTTCACAGAAGGAGAAGAAGAATTAGCTAGCAACTCCAACATTGGTTTTTTGAATTACTAGGATGAACTCAGAAGTGAAGGTAAAGCAACTGAGAGATCATATGCTGTGTTCACTCGGTCCAAGAATCAGTCAACCCAGCAAGCTGATAAAAAAAATTATATAAGCGACCTCAACCAACAATTTTAATTGCTAAGCGGGGAACCACTCTGCCCTTCCAACCAAAGGACTTGATGACTGTTAAAAAGGTGAGTACCTCAAATACGCTTTCACCTCTAACTTCAAATTCATAAACCAGTCCTCCCCCTTCCAAAAACCAAAAAGATGAACTCACATCCTCTGTTCCTAGTCTATTTCAGACATTTGATATAATCAACTATATAAAGAAAACTAAGATTCAAATGTCTGAATTTAAATTTTTGTAATCCAACCCCGAGCAGTTAGATAAGTTAGTGAAATGTGTGAGAAATAAAACCGTCCCTGTAAGACCAGTTGTTTCAAAGATGACTTCCACGTCCACCTAAAATAACCTTGTCATTACTCCTGTTGCTCCCAAAAGAACCAAACCATTTTATGTCTCCTCGCGGATAAATAGACACCAGCTGAACAATTGCATCATAGACTCAGGTGCATCTGATAACGTCATCCCTACCAAAGTCACTGAATCCCTTGATCTCACATTGACCAAGACATTTGAGAAATGTTTCTCCATAAGTGCCACTGCTGTGACAAATTAAAGATGCCCAATTTGCATTTGCAGCATTCTTGAAAAAGAGAATCAAGATGGTTGTCCTGATGGCTGATGTCCCAGCGTCATACAGCATCCTTTTTGGGCAAAATTTTTGCAAAGATGTTGGAGGAGAATTGAGCATGGACCTGTCTGAGGTGAAGATTCCAGTCAAAAACGTTATACAAAGATTGCTCCCTAAGAAGAAAGCAAAATACGTGGTTACTCAAACATCAATCCCTGAAGTTCAAATTTTATTTGAGTCTTCAGGTATGGGTAATTACTTTTTATCTACGAAGGAAGTCAATGAAGCACTTGATGAAATTCTTGAAAATGACAGTCTAAAAATTGGTTCAAATGAAATAGTAGAAGACAGGATAGAGTGCCGGCAAGTGTAAAAGAATCTCCCCCTCAAAATGAAAAAGAATCTAAGGAAAAATCAGTGTCTAATGAGGTATAGATTCTAGAATTCGATGGCAGTTGCTCCTCTACCGATTCAAGAGCTGAGGTTGTGCTAATATCTCTTCAAAGAGATATTTTTCATTTGTCATACAAATTACAGCTCAACAATACCAATAATACAGCTGAGTATGAATCTCTATTGCTTGGATTGAGGGCTACTCGAGACAAAGGCATCAAACTCTTTCATGCCAAAAGAGACATTGAACTGGTGGTTTGTCAAGTGAAAAACCTGTACCAAATCAAAAATGAGAGATTACGTCATTGCTGCAATCTGGTCTGAGATCAAATTGAAAGCTTTGATGCTTTCAGTATCTCTGCAGTTCTCAGAGAATTCAATGACAGAGCTGATGCATTGGCTGTTTCAAAAACTCTTCTGATCCCTCACCTTGATTTTAAAGAAAAAAGTACACTATTGAACTTATCTTTCGACCAAGTGTGCCTGATAATGCCAATCATTGGCAAGTGGTCAATGGCGACCACCAAATCATTGCCTTCCTGAAACAAAAAGATAGCTTTGAACAGCTGCATTTCGAATGTAGTGAACCTCAGAAACTTGAACCAGCGTCTGAATCAAGTTCAAACGTAAGTGATAAATTCTTGCAACTGAAAGAGAATAAAATTTTCAAGAGTCTGATTTTCCTTGAAAAGCTATTTGACAAGCATGACAGATTCATCAAATAGCACCAAACGAATTCAAGCTATTCCCAGGAGTTTCATCAAGTAAATCTGGGTACCAAGGAAAATCCTAAGTTGGTGCACATTAAGAAGTGCTGCACTCTGGAAGAGAAGTTTAAATTTGTTGCTCTGCTCCATCAGTACATCGATGTCCTAGCATACTCCTATGATGATCTAAAGTCGTTCATGCTTGATGAAATTTGCCATCAAATTCCTCTCGAAGATGATTTGGTGCCTTACAAATAAAAATCCAGGCAATACAATTTGAAGATATCAGGTACTATTCTATCAAAAATACATAAAATGTTGAATGTTAGGATAATTTTCTCAATCCATCATTCCACATGGATTGCCAACATAGTATCTGTGAGGAAGAATGGCAAAATTTGCCTCTGCATGGACTTCAGAAATCTGAATCAGTCATCCTTAAAAAATAACTATCCTCTGCCCATCATGGACCAAGTACTTCAGACAGTGACCAGTTCAGAGATGTTATCAATGCTAGATGGCTTCTCAGGATACAATCAAGTTGAAGTTGGTGAAGCAGACCAACATAAAACTCCCTTCACCACACCTTGGGGCACTTTTGCATACCGAAGAATGTATTTTGGCCTAATAAATGCTAGCGCCACCTTCCAAAGAGCAATGGACCTTGCTTTCAAAAATGAAATGGGTAAGTTCATTGTAGTATACCTAGATGATTTAACAGTCTTTTTCAAGCGTCACCTTGACCATATGCACCATTTGCAACAAGTGTTGGAATGCTACCGCCAGAATGGCATTTCTTTAAATTTCAATAAGTCTATTTTTGGAGTAACATAAGGGAAACTTTTTGGACACATTATTTTTTGAGAAGACTTAAAGATTGATTCAGACAGAGTCAAGTCCATCCAAGAGCTTACCCTGCCTACAAGTAAGACTGCAGTTTACTCTTTCTTTAGAAAATTAAATTTTTTATGAAGGTTCATCCTCGAGTTTGCTGAGAAGACTCGCCATATCGTAAATATGATGAAAGAGAAGGCCACTTTTAGCTGGATTGAGGAAGACAAATTGGCATTCCAAGACATCAAAATAGCTATTGCCCACGCCCCAATTCTGGTTTGTCCAGACTATAACAAAAATTTCACAATGTATAGTTATGTTTTTGAGCACTAACTTTTAACAATTTTGGTTCAACAAAACCAAGGTGTGGAATCTCTTATTTCTTTCATGATCTGTCCTCTCAAAGCTCATGAGCTGAAGTACTCGAACATGGAGAAGCATGCTTATTTAGTGGTGAAGGCAGTAAAGCATTTCCATTTTTACATCTTGAACTCACACACTACTGCCTTGATTCCTAACACCACAGTCAAATCCATATTAACTCAGCAAGAGTTTGGGATGAAAAGAGGCAATTGAATTACTGAAATTCAGGAGTTTGATCTAGTCATCAAACCAACGAAGCTGGTGCGGGGAAGAGGCCTATGCCAATTGATTGTTGACAATAAACCAAAAAGAACAGAGCATGAAGAAGAAGAAATTGAAGACATGCCTAAAGTCCTCTTTGTCTCCACCACGAATGAGTGGTCTTTAGGTATTACTCATTTCTTTATTGATGGTGAGTGTCTTGCTCACTTGTCTCATAAAGAAAGGAGGACTATCAAGTTAAAAGCTGTCAGTTTTATCCTCTGGGACAACGGCCTGTGTAAGAGGAGCTTTGATGGAGCGTTCTTTCGTTGCGTGGATAAAGAGTAGCAGAACCAACTTTTGAAGTCCTTCCATAATCTGGCCTGTGGAGGACTTTTTTTGCTCCTGTAACTGCCCACAAAATTTTGTGAGCCAGTATTACTGGCCTACCTTGTTTCAGGGTGCGTACAAATGGGTAAGAAGATGTGAACTATGCCAACAATTTGTTGAAAGACTCAAGTTTGTTGCCCTGCCTCTCAAGCCAGTGGTGATAGATGAGTTATTTCAGTAATGGGAAATCAATTTTATTAGTGTTGTAAATTTATCTTCAAGTGTTGGACATGATTATGTCTTCATGGCCACAGATTACTTCACCAAGTGGGTGGAAGCAATTCCAACCAAGCATGCTACTTTAGAAGTGGTGTACGATTTCTTCAAAGAGAACATCATTTCTAGGTTCGGGGTCTCAACCAAGATTGTCACAGACAATGCAGCCTATTTCACTTCTCATGAGGTCACTCAGTTCTATTTTTACTATGGGATCACCCTCTCCCACTCTTCTGATTACTTTCCACGAGGGAATAGACAAGTTGAATCAAGCAACAAGAACCTGGTGACCATCATCAAGAAGATGGTGGATGACAACCAATAAACATGGCATAAAGCATTGGTTGATGCTTTATAGGTAGACAGAATTATACCCAAGAGGACAATTGGTATGTCACCTTTCCAACTTCTTTATGGACTCAATGCTGAGATACAATCACCCTAAAATTGCCAGCATTGAAATTGGCTAAGGCAATTGAAGATCAGACATATGAAAGCTCCATCGATAAGAAGATCATGTGCTTGACTGAGCTGGATGAGCAATGAACTCTGGTGGTGGACCGAATTACTGCGCATCAAAGTCTAGTGAAGAAGCTCTTTGACTAGAAAACAAAAAACTGTGATTTTCAGATTGGAGATCAAGACTTGTTGTGGGACAAGAGAAGAGAACCAAAGTGAATGCATGGGAAATTTGACTCCCTTTAGAGAGGCATGTTTACTATCCATCAGCTCAATGGTGAAAACAATTTCTTGTTGAAGTATCAAGATGGCACACCCTTTTCTCTGTCTCACAATGGGCAGCATCTGAAACACTTCAATTTTTGAAGTATCAAATAACTTCTCTTGTACATATGTATATTTGTATAGTCTTTAATTCGCTTTTGTGTTGTTCATTTTCATTTTTTGGCGCCCTTATTTTTTGGGTAGCATGACTCCATCACCCAATGACATACTTCAAGGCACTAGAGATTTTGGTTTCTACTCCCCTCAGCTTTCTAAGTTTTCAACTGAAGGAAGTTTCCCAATTGGAACTAGCTGTTGTTTCCAAAATCTATCACTCATTTTTGGGACAACATATGAACTATTTTGGTCTTGCATGCCGATATTATCCCTTCCCTTCTCAAAAAATTGTTCTGGGCATTCAAATTCTTCATTATTCAAGCTTTTTTAGTTAAGGGATTAACAGGTTCAATCGGTTCAATGGCTTCAATAGGTGAATTCTCACAAAGGAACAAGTTGCCAACACTTAGGCTATTTTCAGATTGGTTTAACGCCTTGGTTCAACCAAAAATGTTCATCAGCAAGCTTCAAAGGAAGGATTGAACCATTGAACCATTGAACCCCACTTCCAAAAGGTTCAATGGTTCAACGGGTTCAAAGGTTCAATGATGTCGGTAATCTTAAAGAGTTAAGCGCTTAGGCAAAAGTTCAACCACTTCAAGGTTCAACAACTTCAAAACACTTAATGAAAATAAGAAGGCTTGAACCATTGAACCGTTGAACCTTGAACCATTTTGGTTCAATGGGTTCAACAGTTCAACAGGTTTAACGTGTTTGGTTCAACGCGGTTGGTTCAACATGGTCAAATGAATGAGTGGAACAAAGGAATGAACCGTTGAACCAAAGTTGGTTCAATTGAGAGGTTCAAAGGAGTGTTCTAAATCCCGAAAGGTAAGTGCCCTTGCGTAGGGCAATGAACCAAATCCAAGTGCCCTTGCAGAGGGCAGCGAATCAAAGCTGAGTGCCCTTGTGGAGGGCAGTGAGCAAAAGTAGACTAAGAAATTTTATTCGAAAAAATGAACAAGGTAGGAAAAGTTGGAATTCCTTCGGATTTGTTCAAGACAAAAGATGAGGCGAATTCTTTCGGACAAATTGTTCGAATGATTTCACCTAAAAGAAAAACCCCGATCAAAGGGAAAGTCGATCAAAAGCAAGCGGGAAGATTTCCTTTGGACAAAATGTCTAAAGGAATTGAAGCCGAAGGACGTCAAAGACCGCTTGAAGGCCACTCGAAGAACCCTAAAGGGTAAGCACCCTTGCGGGGGGCTCTTACCGACCAAAAAATGGACCTTCTCAAGGCCCGAAGGGACACCTTCCCTTCAAGAAGTTCCAAAGGCATTAAGGCCCGCGACTGATTTCTACAAACTCTGCAGGCTCATTTCTACGGACTTCACAAGCTTCATTCTACAGACTGATTTCTACGAACTCTGCAGGCTCATTTCTAGAGACTTCATAGGCTTGATTCTACGAACTCTGTAGACTCATATCTACGGACTCTACAGGTTCATTTCTACATACTAGTTTCTACGGACTCTGCAGGCTCATTTCTACAGACTCCGCAGGATGATTTCTAAGAGCTCATTTCTATGAACTCTGCAGGCTCATTTCTACTAACTCTGCAGACATATTTCTACGGACTCTTTCAAAGCTTGAAAGACTTAGAGAAAACAAAGGCTTCTGAGGAAGAAGATGAATAATTGAACATTGAACCAAAATGGTTCACAGGTTCAATGGGTTCAACAGTTCAAGGGAAGTACTGAGCAAAGCTAAGAAGCAAAAGTTTCCAGAGACTAGTTCAAGGAGAAGGTTCAAGTGGATGAACCAAGGAGGCCACCCAAACTGTTGAAATAGTGAACCTTTGACGTCCCCGTGGATGTCAAATTCAAGCTAATGAAATATCTGTTGATTTTCAAAAGTGGCGCGAAACTTGAAAGCAAACTCAGTGCCCAGCTAAAGAAGGAGCCGAAAAGGCCAGCAAAAGGGGGAAAAGATAGCCCAAGGGCTCAAACTGCGATAGGAAAGAGGGAAAGACCAAAAATATCTACAGGAGTTATTCCAGTAGGTGGAACAGTCCACTAAGTAGATATTTGAGCTTGCAAGCATTAAAAGTGCAACCTATTTTTCTTCTTTGGAGTAAAGGCGAGGTGGATAGCTGCACAGACATCAGGGGACAGACTAGATGACTCAGGCTCAGGAGAAGACATTTGAGATGAATCGACACGCCATAGTTAAGGCGACTGCCCTATTCCAGCATGGGCTCTTTGACAAAACTAAAAATGCATTCAAGGCATTGAATGCAGCATGGGCCGTTCCATGGAACAAAGTGCCAAGCCTATCTTGGCTACTATATATTATATTCTCTTACTTTATGCAAGAGAGACTTTTCCATTATAGAAATGAAACTCTGCCAAAATTAAGAAGTGATTACTGAGACTTTGAGCTTAGATTGTTCATCATATTTCTTTATTTGAATGAGAAAGCAAGTTACTTTCAGACTTTGTGCTGTTATAGCTTCTGTCATTTTACGAGATTCTTCTTATGTTTGTTTCCTTAACATGTTCTTGTCTATTTCAAAGAAATAAGCAAAACTAGTGGAAGTACTCAGGAAGTGTCCTGAAGCCAACTTTGGAGAGACTTTGTGCTCCCCACAATTGTCTTGAGTGTGTTTGTTTGTTTTTCGTTTCTGTGTAAAGGACCTTGGGATGACTTTGTGCCCTCATTGTCCTTCATATTTCACTCTTCGATAGTCGAAGTGGAGACTTTGTGCTACATCTCAGTCTGTTGGTTATTACGCCCTTTGTTACCAGTTACTTATCACTACCTGAAAGAACTCCTGTTGTTTCTTGCAAGATCACTTCTGAAAGAAGAGAAGTGCTTTCAATGTTTTCACCAAGGTTTTCTCCTTTGTTTGTGAACATCATCTCTGAAAAAAGAGAGATGGATGGTGTAATCCTACCCCTCAGTGTTATTTTTTGCTTATATATATAGTATATAGCTCCTCATATTTAGGGAACCTCCCCTTGATGAGAGGAGAGATTTGTCCCCCTTTGATGTGGTAAACTTGCACATTTGGCCGACCAATCTCCCTATGTTGTGGTTGAAGAGACCTATTTTGCTCATCAGTTAGCTGGTGACAAAATATTCACCCAATAGGTCTGTAATCAGAGGTATTTCATAGCCTGATGATTCTAAATTGATTGATGTTCTTTTTGCTAATGACACCACTTTGTTTAATTGGCTTGAGAAGAACCTTCAACAAATTGTTAATAGGTTTGATATTTACTTCTCTACCTCTAGGTCTAGAGTGGCCTTACACAAATCCTTTGTGATTAGGTGGGAGGATAATCTGCCAAATTAGTCAGGTGAGTTTGGGTGGGTATGAAAAGGCCCAAATTAGTTGGTTAGATACTTGAGTATTCCCTTTGCTTTGTCACCCTCTTTCAAACATATGTGGGAATGGTTACAGATCAAAATTACTAATAAAATTAGTAAGTGGCAAGGCCATATTTTATCTCTCCCAAGAAGAATTCAAATTTGCCAAAAAGTTTAGTCCTCTTATAGTATCTACTATGCCTCATGTTGGTTGTTCAATAAGGCTCAGATTAATCTCCTACATAGAAGCATTAAAGACTTTCTCTGGTCTAATGGAAAGGGTAATAGAAAAATACATGTAGTGGCATGGAAGATTTGTTGTGCTCCCATAAAATTTAGGGGGCTCGGTTTGAAGGATCTTAGGATTCAAGGAATTATGCTTGTCAAATAGATCATTAGGGATTTGAAACGAGATGAACATTGGAAGGTCTTGATAAGGAATAATATTTTGAGAGGTTTCCCTAAAGGTAGGCTTAAATGGAAAGGATTGCATATTTTTGACCTACTTGTGGGCTCATTCTCTATCCATGTTGTGGGCTAACCTATTTTCCACTATATTTGGAAGGCTTGGGATATGGTTAAGGACTTGGTTTTTGTTCCTTTTATTTTCAGTGGGTTGGGTTCAAGGTGCCATGGGTATAGGTTTATATGGTGGAACCTTATTGTTAACAGATGACCTCTTGCATTACCAAGGGGGTTTTTTGCCTTTCTTTGGGTTTCCAAGGGTCTAAAGAACCCCAAGGACCTTTTTTATTTTAATGGCTAGGTTTATTGGGCTGAAATTAAATCTAGAATTCAAGTTCCTTCATCACAGTGAAGGACTTATATCCTAATTTATAAGGCTTTTAAGTCGACCAAAAGTGTGACTATATTTGATGAGAAGAGTGATATATAGGATAACATTAAATGGATTAATGGCTTGCCTCTTAATGAATTCACCACTAAGATGTTGTATGATAAACTCACTTGATCTAAAAGCCATTACCTCAGTCTTAATCATTTACGACATGTTTATGATCCCCTGTATAGTTAGATGTTTAGATTTCTAGTGATATGGACCTCTTGCCTTGAACATAAAAATTCATGTTTTAGGTGGTTTCTTTTGTATGACAAGCTTGTTGTTGGGTCTATAATTTCAAACTCTGGATTTGGCCATCCCCACTATATGCATTGTGCTGAGTTTATAAACTATTGAACTTTTTTTTTTTAATTATGGTGAGTTAGAAATTGGCGCTGAAGTAAGCCTTCTTTTCAATTCCTAAAAAGCTACTTCACACTTATCTGACTAGATAAATATTGATTCTTACGTTGTAGAGAGGTAAAAAAATTGAAATGAATTTCATGTAATAGCCCACTAATCCCATGAAACTCCTTACCTCATGGACATTATTTGGTGTTGGCCACTCCATAATGGCTCTTATATTTGTTGGATCTGCTAAAATACCATCTGTAGAGATAATATGTTCCAGATATTGCACTTTGTTTTGGAAAATGCACACTTGGATAACTTGTTGTATAACTTGTGCTTCTACAAACATTGCAAAACTAGTTCCAGATGTTGAAGATGTTCTTCTTCATACTTAGAATATATAATAATATCATCTAAAAAGATCAAAACAAAATGATCTAGATAATCTCTGAACACACTGTTCATGAGATTTATGAATGTTGTAGGAGCATTTGTCAACCCAAATGGTAACATTATAAACTCGTAGTGCCCATATCGATTTATAAATGTCATCTTTAGAATATCCTCATTTTTATCCTTAACTGATGATATTCTACTATAAGATCAATCTTAGAAAGGATTGTTACTCCTCGCATTTGATCGAAAAGATCATTTATTCGAGGTAGCAGATATCTATTTTTGATAATCGCTTTATTCAACATTCTATAATCAATACAAAGTTGAAGAGTGCCATCCTTCTTCTTAAAGAAGACAACTGGTGCACCCCATGGTGACACACTTGGTCTGATCAACCATTTGGACAAAAACTCCTAGATTTTAGCCTTCAATTCAACCAATTCGGTGGTTGTCATTCTATATGGTGCCTTAGACTGAGATTTTTATCCAAGTATGATATCAATAGATAAATCAAACTCTCATTTAGGAGGCAGTCCTGGTAATTCTTCTGGAAACACATCATGAAAATTCTTAAGGAAAGGGTAATATTCAATTAATGGTTCCTTAAATTCCTTCATTTTATTTATCTTGATGATAAATGCTTGGCATTCTTTTCCTTAAGCTTTACTGAGTTACATTGCAAAAATTTGCTTAAGCCTTAACTCCCTTTTATCACCCTAAATTAGTGTTTGATTCCCAAATCTTCTAGACACTCAACCTTCTTCAAGAAGTAATCAACCTTGGCTTTATGATTTGCAAGTCAATTGACCCATACAATCACATCATATGACTCTAGTGGTGTTGCATAAAGATCCACTACTATTGTGAATTCGGGCAACCTAATCTCTGCTTAAACTAAACACTTGTAAACATTGACTTTTAAATCATTATCATATTTTACCGACCATCCATTTGCCATTACTCTAGCTTTTCTAGATAAATTATTTAAAATTCTAGGAGCTATAAAACATTATGTAGCCTATGTATCTATCAAAATGGAAACTGGTTGTTCAAATAAAATCCTTGACAGTTCTATGGGTGAAGCTTGGAATTCGGCTTGTCAATTGTCAACTGTTATATGAATATTTTGCTAAAAAGTTCCTTGTTAAGGAGCAGAACCTTTGTTTATCAACTTATCTTGGGTATGATCACAAGCAAAGTGGTCACCTCCATAAATAAAGCAACCTCTAGGTGGTCCCTTCTATTCAAACTGTTGGTTTCTCTTGAAACTGCCTTTGAAACTATTACCCAATTTCTTATTACCTAAACCACTATTGAATCTGGGATTTTGACTCTTGAACTAACTCTTAGAGTCTCTACTCCTCTGCTTCAAGTTATTTTTGAAATTTGGCTTAGAACTTTCAAACTTTTTCTTAAACTTATCTCTAACCTGAGCAAAAGATTTCAAGTTCTGCTTCTACTTGACTGCCTTCTTGAAGACTTGGTCCATGGTAGATGGTCCATGAATGTCCACCTCTCCACCAATCTAGGGTTTTCATCCCATGATGAACTTATTAATCTTGACCCTATCATCTGCTTGATACTAAGATACATATTTCATAAGATTGATGAATTATTTCCAATACTCATTCATCTATACGTCTCCTTGCTTTAGATTCTGAAAATCTATAAGCTTTTGGTCAAAGTATAACTGTGGTTGTCACTGTGATCTAAATAGTGTCACAAATAGCTTCCATGTAGTGGTGTTCAAGTTAAGATTCATTTCCAATTTATTATTGATCCAACTAGTAAGCTTCCCAAACTGCTTTGGTGACCTCATAGTAGTTTTGAATTTTGAAATACTTCTCAATCTTAGTCAACCATGCTTTAGCTCTGTCTCCCATAACAATTTCATCAAATTTAGGTGGATTCACCATTTTTATATGTCTAGCCAATTCCACAGCTACACGTGCTTTCACATCCTGAGGCACTTCCTCGTGTCGTTGCTCTTGAAGAATTTTTTGTTCAGCAAGATGCTATTCAGGGATATCCTAATGGGCTTCTTCCTCACGTCCATGAATTTTCTATTCTAGAATTGCAAGAATCTGATCCAACTTTATTACTTGCTCAATGGAAAATTGGTTAGGAACAAATTGAGTGTTATTATCATTGACATTTGAAGGACCCTCTCCAAATGCTCTAGCTCGCACCATTCTTCTTTATTTTAAGACAAGAATATAAAAATGTTAGTGGACTCATTAAGTCCTAAAGTTCAAGCCACAACTCTAATACCACAATATAACATCCTACTAGGATTTACTAGAATAACGTAACAATTTTTATTTTAAATTATATTCCATATATTTTTTTATTAAATTACACCATGATAATCTAATTAGTGATATTAGTATACATACTAAGTATATTAAGCATAAAGTAAACATGTAATATATATTAATTGTTGATCACTAGCATCACATGAAACAAAACATAACTGCATATAGAAAGTAATTACATATTTTTAGCCACGGCTGGTACAATAATATAATGACTATTGTTAATGTATAATGAGTAATTAATTACATTTTCAACTGTTATAATGTTTCAATAGTAATACAATACAAGATACAAGGCTCCACAGAGCATGAGTCTCATGAACTTCAGTATCTCTGATAATCTCAAGTGTAGTCTCCAATAAGTACTGTTGTGGGGAAGCAAAGCATCATCTGAACACTTTTTCACATCAATCACAGACCATCAATCCCTTGTATAATCTCTCAATTAGGGAATGGCTCTCCTTTCACGGATGGGTAAATAGTGACGATGTGAGAATCTAAAGAGACAGACTAGTACCCGTGTGTTGTAAGATTTTTAATACATGATGTGTACCATAAATAAAATACGTTCTAACATGATATCGCCCAAACATGTAAATCATATATATATATAATGATAACGTTTAACTAAATATTATTTTGTCTAAGGTTTTCAAATAGTTATTGATCTCTATGATCAGTCAAATTCATACACACCACTTGATCGGATTACTTTCATCTGGGATTGGTGATGTTAAGTAAGCTAGTGAAGTTTGTATCACTGCTTAGTTAATACCAACAATGTGAGATGTGGTTAATATTATATAACCAACAAATAAATACAGATTACTTTCTAATAGCAGACATAAAACATGTTATTTACAAAAATAATCAAAATACATATATTTAGTCTATCAAATGTATGAATGAATCTCAACTATATTATTTAACCCATAAATAATAAGCATAACAAGTACATTTTATACTAACCAAGTATAATATATAATTAGATTGCATTAATTTTTGTTAAGTGAATCCAAATGTAGTACAACCAACAATATCATAGTATATTGTGCATATTACTCAATTATAAACATTAGTCATAATAATTTTAGAGGATCAACTATCTCATAAACAAAGTCATATCTCATATGAAACTAAATCTTTCATTTATACAACTTGGTGTACTTTTGGCAGGTTGTGCATATAATGATAGTGTCCTATCTCTCAGGGTTTCTATGACTTAATTTATAGTCAATATACTATACTTATAGGCACACATCCCAGTGCACAAATATAAGCTATATATATGCTCATCCAAAAACATGCATACTTTGAACTGCATAGTAAAAATGTTCACGTATACAAATATTGTTCTACTATACTAACAGTAACTTTTATTTTCAAATAAGAACTTTATATAATTCAAACAACCATTTAATTTAACTATTCACAAGATAGTTATCAAGATCTATTGTAGGGTCTCAACATTTCAAACACCTGTTTTCCTATTTTGGTCATTGGGTTCTTATACCTTTCAAATATTTTTAAGTATCATCTAACTCAAGTCTAACTCAAATTCATGTTGAACCGTTAACCACTGCATAGTCTTTATAATCATTTAATCTTATATAGTCTATGCTCAGTTTAAACATCTAATCTTATGTATTTTTCTAAGTTTGCCTTGTCAATTTACTAAATATTATAACTCATATCCATATATGTACATTACTGGTTCTCATACAGGATTCGAACCAAATAACCAAACTCTGGTCTCATTATCAAAATAATATGAATACAAGATCCCAATATAATAGTTAACAAATTAATGCTAAAACCAACTACTGGTATATTCTATCGAATACCAAAAAGTTAATAATAGTCATCTCTCTTAACACAGGTTTATATATATTATGAAAATAGAATGGTTATAGGGTTTTAACCGTTCACTATATCATGCTGGGATAGTTATGTCCTATCCCTCGACCCAAGGATAGATTTTACAATAAGTTATATTCAAATATACCCACAATTCATATATTCTTACTGTTTTAAATAACAATTCACACACAGTCTAAACTCATTTATTCCCACGATTTTGTGTAACATTTACACATACAATCCATACATATATTTTCACTCTTTTTGAATAACAAATATATTCATAATTCATACATGTATCTTTTTCCCTATTTGAATCACGAAAGTACATAGTCCATGTATATATATATATATATATATATATTATATATATTCTCATGGTTTAGTAAAACAGAGTACTCAGTCCATACACATAAAAACCCCAAACGTGTTTCAAAACAAACAATACTCATAATGTTTCATATCAATTTATTCACTCATTAACACCCACTTCATATTTATAGCCCCTATAATTCATAACATACACAGTCCTTTGTATTGGATATACATATACTCAAAATTTTGAGATCTATATTTAACTGAGTACACATATATCTATTACTGGTTTTCCAAAACAAATGTCAATCATTGTTTAATTAAAACTATTAGCCATGCCTATAGTTCTTTAGCTACGGATTTTAGCTATCGCTATCCAATAAATTTGTTCAATTATCAACTAAGACTTTGTAATTGTCAAATATACACAAGTCTTGTGTATCATATTGTCAATATACACCTATTTGAGTGTATATATAAAAATATATATCATATCTTAGAGTATTACACACACACACACACAGATATATATATACACACACACACCCAAAGTTTCAAAAAATCGGTCATAGTAATTATTAAAACCTTCAGTGAAATCCTGTTGATCTTTATCTTGGGCATATTGCCACTATAGCAAGAAAATCCTTTTTAACCCTGTGGCTTCACACTCATACAAATCTAATTTTCAATCATAGGTATTTAGAGGATATTAGCTTAGTTTTGTGGATGGTCGAGCCATCCACAGGGCTAACCATGTATCCTTATTAAAATACAAATCATTTTTTAAACCTTAGGAACCAAATCTATACACAGAATTCTTTAAGCAATAGAAACTATATACTATTCATTATGGTTAGTCTATATATAATAATAACCAGATACTATTTACGCATATTTACGTTCTCGTAAGCATTAACAATCATGAATATAATAACATGACATAATCATATAACAAAATTATACTCTAAATCTACATATAATAGCCACAATGCAATCACACAAAATCAATTTCACATAAGCATTAAATTGAACTAACACACATAATAAATTATCTAAACACATATAACATCAAAAATCTACTAACATTAATAATTCAAATAATGCATATGATATGTACTATCTAATGTGGTGTGTGCATGAGTTTTAGTCATTTCTCTATTGTCCCCAACACCTCCATCTACATCATCCATTCTGATGATGCTCTCCCTCTACCATGCACTGAGGGATGAAACTGTCTTGCTTCCAACTCACAACAAGAAGGTAGTTAGCTTGTAACACACACACACACATATACATTGTTGTAACAACAAATCAACATGATCATAATGTAAAAAATATACAATATAGGTAACTCATAGCAATGTAATCATATAATCCAAGTAACATACAACTGTCCCATAATAACATATGACTTACAACTTAGTTAAAAAGTAATTAATCAATTTAACAACTATAATAATTCATGAATAATTAGATAAATTAGTTTAGTGAGAAATGAGGATGTGACATCCTTCCCCCTAAAGTTGGTCATCATCTCGATGACACTTATTCAAACAATGGTTCTGAATAAAAATATATTTTAGCAAAAAAATTACATAGTATGAAGCATCAAATCATGCAAATAAATATAGAAATAGCCTATAGAACTCATCATAGTCCTCTCAAGTAGCATTATCTTCAGAGTATTGGTCCCATAAGACCTTACACTATGACACTTCTCTATTACATAAATGAAGTTTATGGGTGTCAATTACTCTGATTGGTTCTACCATGACCACCTCGAGATCTAGAACTTACAAAGCATTCCAATCTAACACATGTGAATGATCATCTATATAATTTTTAAGATAAAAAATATGGAAGGCATTATGCAATAGAGCTAGGGATGGTGGCAATGCAAGCTTATACGCTACAAAATTGACCACTTCTAAAACCTCGAATGGTCCTACATATCTCAATAAAAGTTTCATTGACTTCCTCGATTTAAACGAACTCTTATGTGGTTAACCCGCAGGAAAACTTTATCACTTAGTAAAAATTGTCTAGTTATTCTCTATAGATCAGCATAACTCTTTTGCCTATCATTGGCCTCGGCCAATCTCTACCTGATCGATCTAACTTGATCTTTCATTTCTGAAATCATCTCAGGTCCAAAGACTACCCTGTCTTCCAACTTGCCTCAACTGATTGGTGTCCTAGACCTTCTTCCATACAACGTTTCAAATGGTTTCATCTTCAAAGTAGATTGATATGAGTTATTATAATCAAATTTAACCAATGGAAGGTATTCCTCCTACTTGTATTGATGATCGATGCAATACATATGAAGGAGATCCTTTAACACCTGATTAACTCGCTCAGTTTGACCATCACTCTGTGGGTGATATGCAATGTTGAAGTTTAGTTGCATACCCAAATCTAAGTTTAGATTTAACCAAAACTTAGAAGTCATTCTCAGATCATGGTCTGAAATGATCTTATCTAAAAATCCATGCAACCAATACACTTACTTTAAGAATCTTTTTGCAAGAGTGAGTACATCATCTGTCAAATTACATGGTATAAAATGAGCTGCCTTGGTTAGTTTATCAACTACATCCAAGATCATGTCATGCATGTTTCGTGACAACTGTAAACCTTGGATAAAGTCCATACTAATCACCTTCCACTTCCATTATGGAATGTCATGTGGATAAAACAATCGATCTACATGCACATGTTCAGCTTTCACTTACTGAGATTCTAGATAATCTGACACAAAGTTTGTTGCATCTTTCTTGATTCCCTTGCAAAAATAAAATGGTTTAAACTCTGTCATAAGCTTGGTTACTATTGGATGTCTTGAATACGGGGTATTATGCAATTATTTTAGCATTGTGCTCCTCAGATTCTCCTTATCTAGTACATATATCCTTCTGTTGTATCACAAAAGACCATCATTCTCTAGTATGTATCCTTTATACCTAAGATTTTGAGCATTTTTAGACAACATTTTCTTGGCATGATCATAAAATTCATCTCTTGGCAAGAATTAGATCACTTAATCCCTGAAAGTACTCTTGACAGTGTCCATGATTGTTATATACCTCATATGACTTAAAACATCATCTACTATATTTTTCTTGCCTTTGATGTAATTGATATCAAAATCATAGTCAAACAAAACCTCTAACCAGCATCTTTGATGAGCATTTAGATTTGATTGGGTGAAGATGTATTTGAGTCTCAAGTCATCAGTCTTGAACTCAAATGGTTTTTCCAACAAGGAATGCCTCCAAACTTATAAAGCATGCACAACTGTTACAAGTTCTATGTCATGAGGGGCATAGTTCACCTCGTAAGGCTTCAACTTCCTTGATTCATAGGATACTAGTGCACCATCCTGCATAAGGACTCCTAATTCATCCCCAAATGCATTTATGATCACTAAAAATTAACCATTGAGATCAGGTACTCTGAGAACTAGTGTTGAAGTAAGTCTTCTTTTCAATTCCTAAAAATCTACTTCACACTTATCAGACCAAATAAAACTTTGATTCTTATGTTGTAGAGAGGTAATCGGATTAGTTACCTTAGAAAAACTTGGAATGAATTTCCTAAAATAGCTCGCTAATCCAATGAAACTCCTTACTTTGAAGACATTCTTTGGTGTCAGCCACTCCATAATGGCTCTTATCTTTGTTGGATCTACTAAAATACTATCTGCAAAGATAATATGTCTCAAATATTGCACTTTATTTTGAAAAAATGCACACTTAAACAACTTGTCGTACAACTTGTGCTTCTACAAATGTTGCAAAATTAGTTTCAGATGTTGAAGATGTTCTTTTTCATCCTTAGAATATATAATATTGTCATCTTAAAATACCAAAACAACATGATCTAGATAATCTTTGAACACACTATTCATTAAATTCATGAATGTTACAGGAGCATTTGTCAACCCAAATGGTAACATTGTAAACTTGTAGTGCCCATATTGAGTTCTAAATGTCATTTTTGGAATATCCTCATCCTTTATCCTTAACTAATGATATTTTGATCTAAGATCAATCTTAAAAAAGATCATTGTTCCTCACATCTAATTGAAAAGATCGTCTATTTGAGGTATTGGATATCTGTTTTGATAGTCACTTTATTCAACATTCTATAATCAATACAAAGTCGAAGAGTGTCATCTTTATTCTTGACGAAGATAACTGGTGCACCCCATGGTGACACACTTGATCTGATCAACCCTTTGGACAACAACTCCTAGAATTAAGCTTTCAATTTAACCAATCTAGTGGTTATCATTTTATACGATGCCTTGGACTGAGATTTGGATCGAGGTATGATATCAATCGAGAAATCAAACTCTCCTTTAGGAGGCAATCCTAGCAATTCTTCTGGAAACACATCATGAAAATTCTTAAGGAAAGGGTAATATTCAATTGATGGTTTCCTACATCTTCCATTTCATTTATCTTGATGATAAATGCTTGGCATCCTTTTCTTTGAGCCTTGTTGAGTTGCATTTCAGAAATCTACCTAAGTCTTAACTCCCTTTTTGCGCCATGAATTAGTGTCTAATTTATCAATTTGTACAGACACTAAACCTTCTTTAGGGAGCAGTCAACCTTGGATTTATGCTTTGTAAACAATTTGACCCCTAGGATCACATCATATGACCCTAGCAATGTTGCATAAAGATCCACTATTATTGTGAATTCGAGCAACCTAATCTCTACTTCAACTAAACACTTATCAACTTTGACTTTTAAAGCTTTCCCATATTGTATCGACCATATATTTTCCATTACTCCAATTTTTCTAGATAACTCATCTAGAATTCTAATAGCTATAAAATATTATGTAGCCTTTGTATCTATCAAAATAAAAACTTGATGTTCAAACAAAATACTTGACATTTCTATGGGTGAAGCTTAAAATTCAGCTTATCAATTATCAACTATTGAATGAATACGTTGTTGAAAATTTCCTTGTTGAGGAGCAAAACTTTTTTTCTTTGACTTATCCTAGGTACATTCATGATCAAAGTAGTCACCTCCACAAATGAAGCAACCTCCAGTTGGTCCCTTCCTGTCAGACTGTTGATTTTCTTTGAAACTGCATTTGAAACCATTACCTAGTTTTATGTTATCTAAACCATTGTTGAATCTTGTATTTTGAATTTTGAAATGACTTTTGGAGTATCCACTCCTTTGCTTTCAATTCTTCTTTTTGAAAGTTGGCTTAGAACTTCTAAACTTTTTTTTAAACTTATCTCTGACCTGAGCAAGAGATTTCAACTTATGCTCTTAATTGACTGCCTTCTCAAAGACTTAGTCCATGGTAGATGGTCCATGAATGTCCACCTCTCCACCAATCTGGGGTTTTGATCCCATGATGAACTTTCTAATCATGAATATTTCATCTACCTGATGCTGAGATATATATTTCAGAAGCTTGATGAATTGTTCCTGATACTCATTCATTGATAGGTCTCCTTGCTTTATATTTTGAAAATCTATATGATTTTAGTAAAAGTATAATTTTGGAAACCATCATAATTTAAATAGTGTCACAAACTACTCTAATGTAATGGTGGTCGAATTAAGATTCATTTTCAACTTCTTGTTGGCCCACCACGTAGTTGCTTCACCAACCAATTGGTAAGCTCCTCAAAATGCTTTGGTGACCTTGGAGTAATTTTGAATTTTGAAATACTTATCCATCTCATTCAACCATGCTTCAACTCCGTCTCTCATAATAGTTTTGTCAAACTTAGGTGGATTCACCTTTTTATATCCCTAGCCAATTTTACAGCTATACATGCTCTTGCATCCTGAGGCACTTCCTCATGTCTTTGTTCGTGATCAATTTCCTACTTAGTAGGATGCTCTTTAGGCACATCTTGATGGGCTTCCTCGTCATGTCTATGAATTTTATGTTCCAGGGCTACAATTTAATCCCTAGTTTCATTCATAGCTGCAAGAATATAATCCAACTTTGTCACTTGCTCAGCAAAAAATTGGTTAATATTAAACAGAGGCTTATTGTCATTGACATTTGAAGGACCCTCTCTGAATGCTCTAGATCACACCATTCTCCTTTATGTTAATAGAAGGATATGAAAACATTAGAGAACTCATTAAATTTTAGAGTTTGAGCCACAATTTTGATACCACAATGTAACATCCCCATCAGGATTCACTAGAATAATATAATAAAAAAAAATTATACTATATTCCATGTATTCTTTCATTAGATTACATCATGAGAATATACTTAGTGATCTTAATATACATACTAAGTATGTTAAGCATAAATTAAACATATAATATCTATTAGTTACTGATCACTAGCATCACATAAAATAAAACATAACTCTGTATAAAAAGTAATTACATATTTTCAGCCATGGCTAGTACACTAATACAACCATTGTTTTCAATGTACAATGAGTAACTAGTTATATTTTCAACTATCATACCTTATCAATAATAATATAATACAAGATACAAGCTCTATATATCATGAGTCTCATGAACTCTAGTATCTCTAATAATCTCAAGTGTAGTCTCCAATAAGTACTATTGTGAGGAGGAAAATCATTTTTCCATACCAACCATGAACCATCGATCCTTCGTATAATCATCTAATCAGATAATGTCCCTCCCTTCACAAATGGGTAGATAGTTATGGTGTGTGAATCTAGACAGACAAGCTACTACATGTGTGTTGTAAGATTTATGATACATGATATGTACTATAAATAAAATACGTTCTAACATGATATCATACAAACATGTAAATCATATATATGAAATGATAATATTTACTAAATATTACTTTGGATAAAGTTTTCAAATAATTATTGATCTCTATGATTAATAAAATTCATACACACCACTTGATCAAATTACTTTCATCTGGCATTGGTGATGCTAAGTAAGCTAGTGAAGTTTGTATCGTTGCTTAATTAGTATGAGTAATACGAGATTTGGTTAATATTATATAACCAATAGATTCATACAGATTACTTTCTAATATCAAACATAAAATATGTTATTTACAGGGATGATCAATATATATACATTTAGTCCGTCAAATGTATGATGAATCTTAACTATATTATTTATCCCATAAATAATAAGCATAACAAGTAAAATTTATACCAATCAGATATAATATATAATTAGACTACATTAATCTTCATAAGTAAATCCAAATGTAGTACAACCAACCATATCATAGTATAATGTACATATTACTCAATTATAAACAATAATCATATTAATTTCAGAGGATCAAATACCTCATAAACAAAGTCATATCTCATATGAAACTTAATCTTTCATTTATACAACTTATTGTACTTTTGGGAGGCTATACATATAATGATAGTGTCTTATCCCTCAAGATTTCTATGACTTGGTTTACAGTCAATATACTATAATTATAGGCACACCTCCCAATGTACAAATATAAGCTATATATATGCTCCTCATCTAAAAACATGCACACTATGAACTGCATAATAAAAATATTCATGTATATAAATACTATTCTTTTATATTAACAGTAACTTTTATTTTCAAATAAAAACTTTATATAATTCAAACAACCATTTAATTTAACTATTCACGAGATAGCTATCAAGATCTATCATAGGGTCTCAACATTTCCAACCCATGTTTCCTTGTTTTGGTCATTAGGTTCTTATACCTTTCAGATATCTTCAAGTATCATCTAACTCAAATTCGTGTTGAATCATTAACCACTACATAGTCTTTATAAGCATTTAATCTTATATAGTCTATGCTCAATTTAAACATATTATCTTATGTGTTTTTATAGGTTCTACCTTGTCGATTTACTAAATATAATAACAACTCATATCCATATATGTACATTATTGGTTCCCATACAGGCTTCGAACCAGATAACTAAACTCTAGTCTCATTATCAAAATAATATGAATACAATAACCTGGTTTAATAGTTAACAAATCGATGCTAAAACTCACTACTTGTATAATCTATCGAATACCTAAAAGTTAATAATAGTCGCCTCTCTTAACACATGCTTATATATATTATGAAAATAGAATGGTTATAGGGTTTCAGCCATTCACTATATCATTGTAGGATATTTTGTTCCATCCCTTGACCTAGGCATAACTTTAACACTAAGTTTTATTTGAATATAGCCACAATTCATAAATTCTTACTATTTTAAATAACAATTGACACAAAATCTAAACTTATATATTCCCATGATTTTGTGTAACATTTACACATACAGTCCATACATATATTTTTTTTGTTTTTGAATAACAAATATATTCAAAATTCATACATATATGTTTTCCCTGTTTGAATGACAAAAATACATAATCCATATATATTTTCTCATGGTTTAACAAAATAGGGTACTCGGTCCATATGCATATTAAAACCCCAAATTTATTTCAAAACAAACAATACTCAGAATGTCTCATATCAATCCATTCGCTTATTAACACCCACTTCATATTTATACCCCCTATAATTCATAGCATACACGGTCCTTAGGATTGGATATACATATACTCAAAATTTTGAGATCTATATTTAACTAAGTACACATATATCTATTACTAGTTTCCCAAAACAAATCTTAGTCATTGTTTATATTAAAACTATTTGCCATGTCTATAATTCTTTAGATAGGGATTTTAGCTATTGCTATCAAATAAATTCGTTCAATTATCAACTAAGACTTCGTAATTGTCAAATATACACAATTCCTATATATCATATGTATGTATGTATGTATGTATGTATACTCAGCATGTTGATATACATCTAAGTGTGTGTATCCTATCTGAGCATATTAAATATATGTATATATACCCAAAGTTTTAAAAACTTGGTTATAGTAATTATTAAAACCTTCAACTAAAGCTTGTTGATATTTATCTTGGGCATATTGCCATTATAACAAGAAAATCATTTTTAACCCTATGACTTCACACTCATACAAATCTAGTTTGCAATCATAGGGATTTAAAGGATATCAACTTAGTTTTTTGGATGGTTGAGCCATCCACATGGCTAAGCTTGTATCCTTATTAAAATAAAAATCATTTTTTAAACCCTAGGAACTAAATCTATACAAAAATTCTTTAAGCAATAAAAAAATAATATCACAAATCTCTTAATTGCTTCCAAATGAGACTGTATGAACTAGAAAAAACCTCGCTTTCCTCTCTCTCTGCTCCTCTTTCTTCTCTTCCTCATCGTGTTGTGTTATTCTCTTCCTCAACTCACCTCTTATCATAATTTTGCTATCACTCTTACTCAATTTGAGCTTGCATGCAACTTTAAGCTCATAGCTCATAGTTCTCCGTGCATAATCCAAATTATTTGTTCAAACTGAAACTAAACACAGTTAACTCCTCATTTACTTAACCAAGAAAAGCCCTAATTTCTCTTGAACTTTCTCCAAATTCATTTAATTATTATTTTAATCTCTAAAATCTTGCATGGTCTATGTACGTTACATGCTCGTGTATCACCTTACAAAAGTCCATTTTTAACATTATTCTACAATGATAACTAACACTTCGAGCTTACTACATTCTATGCATGCTAAAAAAGACTAGGTTTAGTTCATAGGATAGTTTTAGGATATAATGCAATTTTGTTAATAACTTGGTAAAGATAACAACATCATGACTTTAATAATAATGTTACTACTATAAATTTGATGATATTCTTTTAACAATAGTGGTATATTGGACAACTATTATACCAAACATAATAGTATTATAACAATGTAATCACATTGTTATCACTACGTTATATACACTATCCTATGTCTTTTGTTATCTTTATATATTAAGGCTTTAAGCTATATAATGATATTCTTAAATATCATAATGATAACCATCGAATGTTTTAAACATTACTATGACATTATGGTTAGTCTATAGACAGTAATAACTAAATACTATTCATGCAAATTTATGTTCTTGCAAGCATTAATAATCATGAATACAATAACATGGCATAATCATACAATAACATTATACACTAGATATATGTATAATAGCCACAATGCAATCATACAAAATTAATTCCACATAAGCATTAAGCTGAGCTAACACACATGATCAATTATCTAAATACAGATAACATCAAAAATGTACTAATGTTAATCATTCAAACAATGCATATGATGTGTACTATATAATGTGGTGTGTGCATGAGTTTTAGCAAAGATTCATTTTAATGGGCCATATAAAAAAATCATAGAAGTCTCGAGGTGAATCGAATTCGTAATGGTATCAAATCAGTTTAAAAGGCATATCATTACATAGGTGAATCATGAGATGCCACATGGTGAATTGCACAAAGCCTGGAATGTTGGCACAATGCAGATAGATGCCTGCACAATATAGACGAATGTCAGCATGATGTGGGTGAATGTCAGCATCATGCAGATGAACGATAGGATGGTACAAGTGGATGCCAGCACCATGCAGACAAATGTCTATGTAATGCAGACAGATGTCAATGACATGCTAATAGACATTGAATCATCTATAATGAACTGACGCTCATCTGCATCATGTCAGCATTTATCTATATGGTGTTGACACTCATCCACATCATGTTTTTAAATTCCAACATGATCCAAATGGACCCCAGTGCTATGCAGATGAATGTTTATGTAATACAGATGAACGTTGGTGTGCAGTAGGCAAACGCCAGCACTATGTCACTTTGAATGCCCTGCACATGTGCTTACCATGCAGCTTCATGAATATTAAAGGTTAAGGCAAGAATACTTATAGTGTCTCTTGCTTATGAGAAGGTGCCTAAGCATGCATGTGAGATTATTATTTACCATACTTCTATGTATGTGAGAGTATGTGCTACTCAATTGAAAGTAATGCAGTGGGAGTTTGTTAGTAGCAAAAGCTAGATCCCATTGAAAAGAAAAATCATAGCTTAATTGAAAGCAATACAATGGGCATCCAATTGTAGACAATCGGTGCCCGCCCATAAAATATCGACGTCCGCCAGCAGACTATCAACATTCACCTAAAGACTGTCAATATCCGCCCGTAGAAACCCTACTATCATCCCCCTGTAGCCTATCATCATCCACCTACATGTTGTTGTTGAGCGTCGATAGCTTATAATCAAATGCCCACATGCTACCATCGAGTACTCGCACTTGCAAGATGTCATCAAATGCTTGTAGTTTGTCGTTGAATGGCCTCATGTTTAATTATTGTGATGACACTTAAAAATCATAAAATGGAATTACAGTTAAAAAATACTAACAAATTATATTTTCAAAAAATCATTGCATACCTTGCTAGAAATTGTTGATTCTTGAAACCCTTTTGGGACCTGAAATACAAACCACCAAAATAATTCATAAAGTCACCCGATTGTATATGGCAAATTCCTCATGATTGGCTTTCAAGGTACTATCGAATTACATTTATATGAGAAAATTTATATTCAAACGTAGGTGACCCTGTCCTCGAAATTAATTTTAACCCCAAAAATTTAGGCGATCCCACCCTGTTGGCCATTCCACAAAAATCATCAAATGTCAACTTCAAAAAATAGAATATTCATAGATTAACGAAGATTCATCACTAAAACAAACCCTAGTTTTAGTTGTTCCTCTGTCATCCCCCAACACCTTCATCTACATCATCCTCTTTGATGATGCTTTCCTTCCATCATGCCCTGAAGGATGAAACTCTTCTACATCCAAGTCATGACAAGAAGGTAGTTAGCATGTAACATCATAATATATATATCATAAAACAGTATTGTAATAACAAATCAACATGATCATAATGTAAATACTATACAATACAACTAACTCATAACAATGTAATCATGTAATCCAAGTAACATACAACTATCCCATAACAACATATGACTTACAACTTAGTTAAAAAGTAAATAATAAATTTAAAAACCATAATAATCTATGGATAATCAGATAAATTTGCTTAATGAGAAATTCGGATATGACAATGTAGTTTTGTAAAGTGAAAGAGTGTAAATCGCTAGTCATACCTCACTTGAAATCCATGACCGCCGACATAATCTCACATTTTTGCACATAGCGGCAAACAACAATAATCATATATTTTTTGGTGGAGGTGATGGTATATAATGAGATTGTGTATTCCTTCATATGACATCACAATGAGTTGTGCAGGGAGGAAACATTTTTTTTCACGAAGAGCTTGAGCAATAACGAAGTGGTGGGCAAAGACAAGGGCATACAAAAATGCATTTAATTTTTTTTGTTCTACTCTTTATTAGTCCTCACCTGCTTCATAGTCATAAGCACTTAATAATAATAATAATAATAATATATCCCTCCCGGCATTCCTTGCACCATTGGGGCAACTGCTTGTATATTTATCTATGATATTTACATTTCCTTGTTCTCTGGAAAATGATTTCATCTTTATATTTACTTGAGCTAAAATGTCTCTATGATATCTTACTTTGAGTTTAACATGTTCGTTAGTAATATGCCATTAGAAATAATAGTGTTATAGACTGAAAATAATGGCAACAAATATTAATGAACTATGTTTCTTGCTAAGTAAATGCATTTAAACACTCATATATTTGTTAAAGATTTCTTCATATATGAAGAAGGGAAGAAATTTACATAGATTTTCTCAACAGGTTTGCATTTTTATCAGGGCATTTGCAAATAATCAAAATTAAATAAGTCCAACATACTCTTTACAAAAAAACCAAGTTAGAATCCTTAGAAGTTTAAGATTTATATATTTGAAAAAACTATATATATATATATATATATATATATATATATATATATATATATATATATATATATATATATATATTCGAATCTCCCAATGTTAACACTTTCATCTCTTACTTTACTCATCTCTAACCAATCAATCATTATGTTAGTGAGGGACATTTCCATTGTGTCATCATCCTCGTTGGCATAAGAATCATGGTATATTGGGTTAATATGTTATTGTTGACCAAGTCTTCCAACTAATTAGAATTAAGCTTTTATGTAAATATAAAGATTTTAGATTCAAATAATTTCAAGACATGTAAATTAGGAGTATTTGATTTATGATAGTAAGGCACTTTCCAAAAACATCTTGTAAGTTTTTTTATAAATTAAAAACATGTTATCTTTTCTATTAATTAAAAAAGTATATAATACATCAATCAGTTTTCAATAAAATTTTGGGCAGTTCACATACATAACCTTAAAGTATCAAAAAAACTATTAAAATCCTCCCATATAGAATATCAAAGAGCCATACTAAGCACAAATAACAACATCAAAATGAAGAGGAACTAGGTTGATATAAGCACAAAAGGGGTCCCTTGAAACTATCTTCTCATTTATGGTATTCATGGAGGCATTTAGTCACATACAAAGTATTGAGTGCCACACTTATACAATCTAATTAGTATTCCCCAAATCATTGGGCAAGTGCAAATGTAATGCCAATCAGTGTAAGGATACATTTTCCACAACTCCTGAGACCCAACTCCATAGATCACCTAATAGGAATAAAACATGAATTGTCAAGGGAAATGCCTCAAACCAAAATTTAGATAATCAATCACAATGCATTTAGCATAACTTTACATTCTACATAATAAAGCCTTTGTGCATCCTTTGTAGTACCATGCCAATTTAATTTGACTCGCGCCATCTAAATGGCTTACCTTGGATTAGGCATCACAATCAAATTTTTGTTGTCACTATTGTATCTAATCAATCACAATGCATTCAACATAACTTTACATTCTACATAACAAAGCCTTTGTGTATCCTTTGTAGTACCATGCCAATTTAATTTGACTCGTGGCATCTAAATGGCTTACCTTCAATTAGTGGCATCGCAATCAGATTTTTGTTGTCACTACTAGACACAGTCCAAAAGTGGCCATTGTCTTAGTTTGTTGTTTGATTTCTAGGTGTTCTTTTGCTCTATTTTAAAACTTATTTTCTAGCATCATCCATCTGTATCAAAATATAAGTATTAATTTGATTATGTAACTCTATTTATCTTTTTAAATTATTAATTTCTCAAGGTATTTTCATTCACCTCCACCTTTCTTTCCCTATGAAAGTCCTATTTATTTTATTGTATTGTATTTAGGTTAGATTTTCCTAGGGTATTGTTGCATGTGGTTAGCATAGTGTTTGAACTTTTGTGTGCCCTCCTTGTGTTATAAGTAGATAAGTGGTTTTGAGAATGACTCCACTAAAATCATGATGTTGTTAGAGGAGAACCTCAAGGCAAGATGTCTAGAATAATTTTTTTTGTGTTGCAAGGAGCACTTCCCTAAAGATTAAGAAAATTTTGTAGGTGTTGAAACTCTAACACCACTTTGTTTATTTATGCTTGTATATGAAAGAATATAGAGGCGAGCACAAAAACCTTCTTGATAGTCAATTTTTTCTTTGAAAAACCTTTGTTGTTAAAAATAGTATCGTTTCTATAATTATATAGCTAAAAAAGAATAGTGGCTTCAAAGTAATTCCATACAAAAGTAATATAATATTTTCACTGAGAAGAATCCCCAAACAGAGCAAGTCTCCAAACAATAGGTTTGGGATGGCAAGGCATAAAAAGGTTATGAATCCACTTTCAAGCACTTTGGGCATGAAGGCAAGTCCATAACAAGTGATTAAAGGTCTTTAACTGATTACGAGCATGACACTTACATAGGGATTCCCAATATGAAGAAGCCTTTCACCCAAAGGCAATCATTGATAAACCAAACACCATAAAAAATGTGAAAGCTTGGGCTTGAGCTTAGCCTACCATATCCAATTTGAGCCTAAAGAGAAAAATTTAAGGCAAAGAGTTTAATCCCCACCAACTATTTAACTTACAAAGAGCCGAAGAGAAATGACTAAGAACTCCATAAAAATTCCCAAGTGTGGAATTATTCAAAGGCATATCACAATTCCAATGCCAATCTTTCCACTAGATAATTGGTGGTTGAAGACGCAATTTATGCATCATGGCATGAGGAATGAGCTCTTGAATATGTACAATAGAAGGCAAGGTAAAGTTAATAAGTTTAAACTTCACCTACGAGACAAACCAAGTAGTCTGGTCTCTAGACTAAACAAGATCACACACAATGTGAATACCTTTTCTAAAAATCCTAAGCTTTAATACTTGGAGAAGATTAGGGACCACCAAATATCGTGGTCACTAAAAGAGAGACCAGATCTAAACCCATTTCCATCCTAATTGAGAAATAAATTTATAGATTCAAAATAATTCTAAATGATATGGGAAATAAATCTGCCCTCAATTTTAATCAAAGGTTGGGTACATATGGAGCATGTGAAAACCACTACATTTATAAGCCTTCTTTCCACAAGGCAAACTAGGAGAATTACAATCCCAAAGAAGGAATTTCCAAGCTTTTGATTCCCTATTAGCTCTAACAATCCATTCAGCATAAAGTGTGATGTTATGTCTGTGAACATCAATGATTTCGTTGCCTCTTTTATTTTCCTAAAGACAAAAAACGTCTCATATGACTTTGTGAAAACCATAGTTTTGTTTTGCATTAGCCCACAAGAAGTCATAGGTAGTGTTAAAAGATGCATAATAAGAGGAATAGTAAACATGAGTCACAACAAACACCTTTATGCAAATCTAAAACTTACCAATGAAAGATAAAGGCTTGGTAATTGAATATGCAGTTTTCTTCTCCACATATTGTAGAACATACTACTACTAGGTGGACAAAGGGATTTTAAAAGCAAAACAAGTGCCAAGAAACTTAAACTTTTCCCCTTACCAATCCATTTCCAATTAAAACTATCAAGATAATCAGGGATATGCATCATAATCTACTAATAACACTGTCTTGCTCCATTGTAAATTTGAACATGAGGCTTTATAGAAGGTGTTAAGACAATATGTAGCTTCATAAAAAAAAGCTTAACTTTTGGTAAAGGTGAAAAATGAGTCATTTTCAAATTTTCCATTCAAACATTGGCTTGTCCTATCTAGGAGAGTGATGCCCTAATGTTACGTTACTCCACTCTGTGTGTTAAGAGATAACCAAAGGATTTCACAACCAAGATATATCGAGGAGTAACTAGACAACCTTATTTTATTAAACAAAAAATACCAAAACACTTAGACTGATATCAATAAATCAATTGTTTTATTTAATAATAGAGAGGGATTTTTAAACAATGTTATGATCCTATAAACATCGGATCATCTTTTATCCTTCCAAACCTCTCTCCTAATTATCGTCACCCTCACTTATCTCTTGGGTAAGAGATCACACATACAAACACACAATAATATCTGTTGTAGTACTAAATTACTTCAACATTCCCTGATGTAGACATAGAGACATGAACAACACCATACTACTAGAAACAAACATGTATGTCAACATATACACATTTGTTAAAAAAAACTAAAAATATACTCTACTTCTAGTAAATAACCTATGTAAACATAATTGTTTACACTTTCACTTCCACTAAGTGTTGGACTTCTCAGTAACACATCACTTACATTATATAGAGTTATTTCATTTCCAGTGAGTGCTTGAGCTTCTCACTAACACATCATATATGAAAGCAGGGAATACATATATTTGTTTACAATTTAATTTTCATCACACCATATACATACATACACCTATTTATATTCACTTAACAAAGCACAGTGTTCATCACTTGAATGTGCAGAATCTTCTTCCCAATCACTTTCCTATTTTCTATTTTTGTTAACAACCAAGGCCTTTTTCTTCAATTTTTCATCAATGAGATCATGTTCTCTCTATTTACAATTCATAAAAAAAAGTTGTCCTAGTTTTTACAATAAAAACATGTGTATTTATCTTTTGAAGGTTTATACTCTATTACATGTTTCGTTTGTTTAGAAGAAGTACTAAGATTATTACGTAAAAACAATGTTTACTCTATTTCTGAATTAGAATTTTTTATTTGAATCCCTTCATCAAACAAATTAGAGATTAAACTTTCCACACTTAGATTTAGTTTCCAAAAAGTTAAAACCATATTTGACATATTATTGAGCACAATACTCAAAAGTATAACCTTTGCATTATCAACCTTTACTTCTCCATTAATACCAACTAATTGATATCAAAGAGCGAAACTTATTGATGTGATTTACCAAATTTTTTTCCTTCTTCCCATCTTTAAACCATACGATGTCTACTTCATTATTATGTCAGCACTTCCGGCTTTAAATCTGGATTGTTTATTTAACGAGTCCCAAATTGCTTTGGGAGGTTTCTTAAAATCCACATGATGTAGGTAATGTTTGACAAACCAAGACGAATGGCAAGTAAGGCTTTTTAATCCTTGATGGTCCATTCGATGAGTTCATTAGTATTTGTTAGTTTGAATACGTAAATTCACGGTGATGTCACATTTACGCATGGCAAAGGCACAGTTCGGAGATAAACGGCTCACAGTATAGCAGGCACCGTTGGAGAGAATGGCAAAACCATCAGAGTATAGAGCTTGACAGGATGAGAATGCACATGGGTGCGTCCAATATCATCTGTCACTCGGAATTGTAGCAAGTCAGCAAGGGGTCATCTTTAGTTTATTTAATAAGAGAGAATTTTTTATACAATGTTATGATCTTGTAAACCAGGGGTCATATTCTATCCTTCCAAACTTATCTCCCAATTATCCTTGCCCACAATTATCTCTTGAATGAGTGATCACACGTCGAAACACACGCAATAATATCCTATGCAAGACTAAGTGACTCCAACATAGATTTGCGAGCATTGAGGGTGAGACAAGCTGAGTTATCTACAACGAGGGTTTAAAGAGTATAGGAAATAAATATCCAAACCTCAAGGATTTGAGCATGGTTAAAATGGAAGGCCATTCAATGTATCATAAGTTTTTTTAATGTTAATTTGAATAAATAAAATGTGTTTTCAAAAGGTATGAGCTCGCTCCACGCTTGCCTAGAAAATAATAATGTTGTCCATAATATATCTATTTTTAATGAAACTTGTTTGTTCTAGCATAACAATTATAAGAATAAGATGTTATAGTTGAAGAGTAAGTGTTTCGGTCGAAATTTTCTTGTATACATTCAAAAAAGTGATAGGTCATGAACTGGTAATGAGTTTTAGATCCCTAACTTTAATAATAAACTTAATGTTACCTTTGTTGATGATCTATTCGAAAGAGTTTGTCTGCAATGCCTCTTTATAAACTTGAAGCAAGTATAGTCCAACAAACTTCCAATTGGCTCTATATATTTCACAAGGAAAACCCATCAAGGTTCAAGGCTTGGTCATTGGCCATGTGGAGGAGCATTACTAGACCTCGTCTAAGGTGAGTAATGCATCAAAAATATTTTGAGTAGATGAGCAAAGTTTTCACATAACCACATTTAAACATTCTTACAAAGCTTGAACTTTTTTGACAGAGTCTCCCTGAGCTTGAAACACTAATTTATATTGGTCCACAAATGATTATAAAAATTTTGGAATCTCAGTGGGCTGATGATAAGAGACTTTTATGTTAAAATTTTTGGAATCTCAGTGAGCTGATGATAAGAGACTTTTATGGATTTAATCTACTATTTAGCTTGCTTGGATCGCAATGATTTGAAAACATCCTTTGAGGCGTAGTCTCCAACTTTAAGCCAATGACAAGCACAAATTTGGGCTTCTTTGGCCTCATGGATTTTAGCAAGCTTGAGTTTGCGTTTGAGGTGAGAAAAAAATACCGCAATTGCATATAAAAAGTTTTACACTCAAGCTAAGAGGAGATACATAAAATTTCCTTAACCACAACACTATAAGCTCTCTTGCAAATTCTCACAATTTTTTTTTCCTTTATGTCTGAGAAATATGGAGGTGTGTGTGATGGTGTTGTTCCACCACTCAATCTAGCTATCATTGTAAGCCAAACATGGGAGAAGGTTCCAAACCCTTATAATCAACTGAATCATACCTGTATGGATCATGAAGGATGTATTCATAAAAAAAATCATGTAAATGGTTTTTTAATGTTTGTTCCCCTAGACCAACTAGAAAGTAAAAGAGTTGTAGATACTAAAAGTTGGTATGAAGTATTTGAAAATGACAAGTGTGACACACATTTACCACGCATGACTTGAACACAAAAACATGGTCATAATCTTCCTTTCTCTCACACCTAGATGTTGTCTTATGATTTTGAGCCTTATGTTCTATTGTTACACACCTACATGAACCTTGTTGTTTGTTTCAAACCTACTAAATATCCTGCATAGATATCTCCAAACCTTCAGTTCAATCCACCTGTACATAGGTTGGTTTCATCATTTTCAATCAGTATCACAAATTGATATTGACCTAATTTGGTTAGAACCGATCCTCTCCCAAAAATGGTTACTTTTTAAAATCAAACCTTTCCTTATGGTCGGCCTATTTTCCTAGCGTGTCAATTGCATGAGAAATTATCCATTTGGACTCATTTTTAAAAAATATATATGTCTCATTCAAAATGGAATGGGCACTTATTTGGTACGCATTTGTACATTATTGCACATTAAATAAATATTCCTTATTCTTCTAAAATTGTGAATCTATCATTAGGAGGAGTCACAAGCCAAGTCTGAATAACACTAAATCCAAGTCAAAGCAAACATTATCAAGAATCAAAGCCAAATCATTATCTACATACATATAATGAAGGGGCACAATTGCATAATCACATTAGGTAGAACTACATGTGTCTTGGTTTCCCTCTTTGAAGTATTCTATATATAGGCAACAATCAATCATCAAACGTGGGTGATTGGGGTGATCTCAACCTATTACACTTTTCCAAATTGTGCATGTTTCTAACCCTCGCAAGCACACCTAGGGGTTTAAGGTGAATGAGGATGATTTTTAGATCCCTAACTTTAATAATAAACTTAGTGTTACCTTTGTTGATGATCTATCTAAAAGAGTTTGTCTGCAATGCCTCTTTATAAACTTGAAGCAAGTATAGTCCCAAAAAATTCCAATTGGCTCTATATATTTCATAAGGAAAACCCATCAAGGTTCAAGGCCTGGTCATTGGCCATGTGGAGGAGCATTACTAGAGCTCGTCTAGGGTGAGTAATGCATCAAAAATATTTTGAGTAGATGAGCAAAGTTTTCACATAACCACATCTAAACATTCCTATAAAGCTTGAACTTTTTTGACAGAGTCTCCCTGAGCTTGAAACACTAATTTATATTGGTCCAAACATGATTTTAAAATTTTTGGAATCTCAGTGAGCTGATGATAAGAGACTTTTATGAATTTAATCTACTATTTAGCTTGCTCAAATCACAAGGATTTGAAAACATCCTTTGAGGCTTAGTCTCCAACTTTAAGCCAATGACAAGCACAAATTTGGGCTCCTTTGGCCTTGTGGATTTTAGCAAGCTTGAGTTTGTGTTTGAGGTGAGAAAAAAATACCACAATTGCATATAAAAAAATTTACACTCAAGCTAAGAGGAGATACATAAAATTTCCTTAACCACAACACTATAAGCTCTCTTGCAAATTCTCACAATTTATTTTTCCTTTCTGTCTGAGAAATATGGAGGTGTGTGTGATGGTGTTGTTCCACCACTCAATCTAGTTATCATTGTAAGCCAAACATGGGAAAAGGTTCCAAACCCTTATAATCAACTAAATCATACCTTCATGGATCATGAAGGATGTATTCATAAAAAAAATCATGTAAATGGTTTTTAAATGTTTGTTCCCCCAGACCAACTAGAAAGTAAAAGAGTTGTAGATACTAAAATTTGGTATGAAGTATTTGAAAATGACAAACATGACACACATCTACCACACATGACTTGAGCACAAAAACATGGTCCTAATCTTTCATTCTCTCACACCTACATGTTATCTTATGACTTTGAGCCTTACATTCTATTGTTACACACCTACAAGAACCTTGTTGTTTGTTTCAAACCTACTAAATATCCTCCATAGATATCTCTAAACCTTCAGTTCAATCCACCTATACATAGGTTAGTTTCATCATTTTCAATCAGTATCACAAATTGATCTTCACCTGATTTAGTTAGAACCGATCCTCTCCCAAAAACGGTGACTTTTAAAATCAAACCTTTCCTTATGGTTAACCTATTTTCCTAGCATGTCAATTGCATTAGAAATTATCCATTTAGACTCATTTAAAAAAAATCAATGTCTCATTCAAAAGGGAATGGGCACTTATCTGGTACATATTTGTACATTATTGCACATTAAATAAATATTCCTTATTCTTATAAAATTGTGAATCTATCATTAAGAGTCACAAGCCAAGTCTGAATAACACTAAATCCAAGTCAAATCTAACATTATCAAGTATCAAAGCCAAATCATTATCTACATACATATAATGAAGGGGCACAATTATATAATCACATTAGGTAGGAGAACTACATGTGTCTTGGTTTCCCTCTTTGAAGTATTGTATATGTAGGCAACAATCGATCATCAAGTGTGGGTGATTGGGGTGATCGCAACCTATTAAACTTTACCAATTTGTGTAGGTTTCTAACCCTCACAAGTACACCTAGGGTTTTAAGGTGAATGAGGATGATTTTTACAGTTGTGTTCATCATTAGGGTTTGAGATGGCACATATAGAGCATATAAATATATGCAAAGGTGTCATATAATCGTAGTCCCTCATTTCTACATAGGTCAGTATCAACTAACAATACTGACCTAGATCGATAAAATTGACCCTATGTAGACAAAAGCATAAGTCCCTAAATTGGATGAATCATATGCCTACTCTTATCTCATTTCCAATTTCAAAATACAATCACAATCAGACAATCAACCAACAAATTTAAGTACTCATCCCTTTTTTTGTAATAGCTATATTTAGAATATGCCACTTGTCAAATCATTGTAATAATTTCCATTAATTTAAATTTGTTCTATTATTTTATATCCTATTAGGGTTGCAAAACCAAATTATGATAAAATATATTGGTGAATCAATACGTATATCGAACTATGCCAACTACTAGGTTTCTCGTAAGGTTTCATCCTTATAGGGGTTCATATTTCAACCTTAGTGTTTTATTTTCAGAGTTGACTTCTGATTATTCCCTAATCATACGGATTAATCATGGACATAATGAATGAACAATTTTGGTTAAGAGAAGGCAAGAAGGTACTCCTTTCATATTATTTTGCATGGATAGTTTAACTTTTTTGGATCAATTATGTAAGTAAATGGTTCAAATGAATCAAATCTAAATACACTAATAAGGATAAAATTAGCAATGAACAATCCCAAGCCTTCCTCCAATTCTATCATTGTAACATCTAATCAAGGTTGTACTAGCTAGCATCTCACTCACATTATTCACCCACGACTTATTTTGGATTTTGTGGTCCATGTTGTCAACATTAGATGAGGTAGAGTTCCCCATCATGTGTGATAGAATAAAGGCAATCAACATGTTCCTCTTCAAGCCCCCACAAATTCCATGAGCGAGCCAATCAATCCAAGGGCATGACATCATTTGATCAACTTAAGAACACTCATGCTAATAATTCTATCTTGGAATTACTCAAGAGATCAATAGTCCACAAAGACATTTTATATGAGGTATTGTAAAAAATAACTCTCCCTAGTGATACATAACTTGTGTCATTCACCTCTATTATGAATACATTCAAGGATAACAACAAACTCATCACTTTCGATAAATAATACTCGCCTACACAACACAAAATTGATAAAAATACATTATTCATTCAAGTTCAAGTGCGAAGCAAATTTGTCAAACATGTGTTGCTGGATAATGGTTCTGGACTGAATATTTGTAACACTACCTTCTTATAATTATTAGGGATGAACATGGTTGCCATTCAAAAATTAGATCAAAGCATAAAAGGATTAGATAACACTTTGTGTAAAAAAATTGGAACCATATCATTGGATGTGAGACTAGGTCTCAAGATGGTACCTGCTACTTTCCATTTTATGCCTAATCAATTACAGTACAACTTGTTTTCGGGGTGACCATAGATACATAATATGGAAGTAGTACCATCAACAATACACAGATGTATCAAATACATCCATGAAGGCTATTCTTATTCATAACCAGTAGATGATGACCCTTTCAGATATTGCAAGATGACCCAATCTATTAGTGAGAGCTAGTCAGAATCATAGTTGGAAGATCATACTATTATTTCTTCATCACAAACCATTCTAGTAGCTCAGATGCATACATATGAGGTGTGAAAATCAAGTACATAAAAGGACAGTGAACCAATCTTAATATACAAATAGGTTTTACAACATGAGCTATAAATCAATATGGAATAACCAAAACCTATTCCCGACCTTTAGTTATTGGTGAATTCAGAATATCAATATGGCATAGTCATGTATTACTATAATAGTGATGATGAAGACACCAACATAGTAGATATGATAAATGATCGACTACACAAGTTAAACTTAAATAATTCATAGGAATACTTATCCCACATTCTATTCACACCTGTTGGAGTTGGAGAATGTCAAGATGATTCATATACAACAAAAAGGGACGAATCAAAAATTCCTATTAAGATAAATCTTTTGAGGGAAAAGGAAAGGCAATAATGACAAATCATGAGTATATTCTAAAAGCAAACAATGTTTGTAATACTATCTCACACTAGGCACATGCAATAGTGAAATCAAACATGATGTGGAGAGAGAATTAATCATACACCTTAGTGAATAATGTGTAAATGGCAGATACCAAGACTCCAACACCATTGCAAGTAACAAGTCTTCAAGATAAACTAAGAACAATATTGAAAATACTACTTAATCATAATCTCATTGCATTCCCATCTATTTGACATCAATTTTTGTGACATATTTCACATCAATAAGGCAAATCATATTGTGGTTATCACAAAATCATGGGACATGACATAAATCATTGTGAGGAATTACAAAAGCAAATTCAAAGATACAAGAATGAAGGCATTATCAAGGTAATATAGCATCAAAATGAAGCACTTAGATCAAGCTCCACAAAGACACCATCTACAACTATAATAAGTAAAAAATGTCCTTAACAAGAGTAGTTGACCATTACAATATACATGGAAGGTGGATATTATAAAAAAATTCAAATTGAAGTCAAAAAATAGGGATTCATATGCAGTGTTAGAGGTTTACAATAGTTGGGAGATGAAATCAAGGAATTATAGCATAACACACATTGGTAAGAACCCCTTGGATATATCATTTCACCAATAATTTGTGGGTCAAAAGTGATCAATACACATAAATGCGTCATGCCTCCTACTTATCAAGTGCCTTTCACATTAGGACAACAATGGTTACAACAATGTAGGGTATAATAAATCTAACTAATCAGTATCTCATTTTCTCACATGCAGGAAAAGTGATCACGATTCAACATGATGGTGATGCTTACCATAAAAAACATAATGTTCTAAGATGACAGACTCAAGTATAGAATTTGGAAAATCATAAACAGAGGGAGAAGAAGCAATGTAACTACATAATGTCAAAGAAAGGGCAAGATATAATGAATTCAATCCCGATGAGTATGACTTATTTTTTTATTCATGAGCACTATGACCATATATTCCAAAAATCCCAAAAAACCCAAGAAAATAAAAAAATATTTAAATATTCAAAATATAAAAAATCAGGCCCTGAGCATGACATGATTATTGAATTACACTATTTACACGTGTTATTTATCACATGTTTTGTAGGTGGCAAATTATTTTCATATACACATGCAATTTCACATAATATGAATGTGATGGAGGACATATAGGTTACACATGGACATACATATGTTGGACTTTCCTTTATCCAATGGCCATGCTGATATTGGAGGCATATTATTCCATAAGTTTCACTATTACATGTTAAATATTTATATGACCTTTTGACCATGTTGAGTTACCTAGATCACTTACACATGTCTTGTCAGTTATTCATATCTTACACAATGCTACATGGATATGTTATTATACTGTGATGTGACATTGCTACATATGGATGGTGTAGATTAGTTTATCTGTTGCATGCTCCATTGATATTATTGTTTTCTTACATTATAGGTTAATTTGTGCTTTTATATTATGTGTGGCCTTTTGTCCTTGTTTACAACATATTCATGTCCCTTGTGTGTGAGCCTTGACCTTGTTTGACATGACATCTTTGATGTCCCTTGTTTACAATATATTGTTGTCCTATTTGCATGTGGTCCTTTTCCTTTTGTATTGAAACATCTTTATGTCCCTTCTATGTGGCCTTTGGCCTTACGTGTGACACTAAAACTCTAGTTTGTCGCGCTTGTTGAGGTTATTAACTTTGAGTGGTGCCATGATCCATATCATGCACTTTTATTATGTGGTCTTATTCAGTTATCCTACTATTACATGTTTCATTTATACATCTATCTATACATGACACTTATATGCCCTGCATTACATATGTTACATAAATGCCTTGATTGACATTTAATTAATATGATGACATACTCTTCACATGTTCACATGATATTGCTTGATGTTGTCTTTATACATGACATGATACAATTAACTTGTATTTTGTTATGACTAACTTACAAGACACATCCCTCATCTCAAAAGGGGAGTATTACGTGGGTCTTTTTATATAGACACAAGCCTACATGAACATAAAATTAGATAAGAGTACATGTTTTAAAGATTAAGAATGGTTCAGATATTAGATTATTTAGTTACGTGACAAACTTTGGCACATAAGTACAAGTTATGGGGCATATGCATTCACTTTACAGAGACCTAAATAATTATTTAAACACACTTGTGTGCATCTGCACACAATTTACAAGAACAAGAATTACATGTTTATAAATACACATACATTTGAGATACAAGTTCTCAAATTTTGCATATATATGCATAACATTCTATATCACTTGGTACAATTTTAGGGGGCATGATATTAGTTCATGCACATTTACACATTTTTAAATTCATGAGGCATGGTACTAGTTCATGCACATACACAACAACACAGTTTATAGTTCAATAGAAAATAGTTATCATTCCATGTCAAACTTATTAGATATGTAGTCATGATGGGGGTGTGAACATTGTTCATTTCTCTTTCAATCATGCATTTTATTCTATATTGAGAGAACTTTAGCAAAACTATATAATCTAACTTGTGTTCATGATGGGGGCATGAACATTGTTCATTCCCTTTTGATCATACATTTTGTTTTACGTAGAGTGAACTTGAGCAAACTTGAGATAAACTATACAATTGAATCTACAAGCCATCTCTGATAATTGATTTCGTTTGTTTGAATGAACCTACCATGTGGTTCTTTCTTTTACCTATGTAGTTATTTACGTTAATACATTATGTACTTATCCCCACATTCATGAGAGTTACGACATATTTTCTTCCCAACCCAAGAGCCCACATAGTTACAAAAATTTAGGATACAATCACCCCAATTCTCCATGTGCTTAATAAGGAAACACAAGTTATTGAATGCTTCAACAAGGAAGCATCATCTCCAACAAAAATTTTAAGGGAAACATGGTTTTCACCAACACAAAGGTGTACTATTTCCTTGCTCTTTCAAAAATTCAAAAATTCAATTTTAGATTAAAATGGTCAATCTATAAACATCGACTACACTTGATTATAGGTTTTGTTATTGAGCAACCTACACAGTTAGAGATTTATACCAAAGATAAAGTGTATTGTACACACTCGCGTACATTTTATCATTTTACTCTATAAAATTCATTACTAGAATAAAAGGTGAGCATTTTTAGATACTAAAATATGGTATTAAGTACTTGATAATGACAAACTTGACACACATTTACCATCCATTACTTGAGCGCACAAAAATGGTCCTAATTTGCCATTCTCTCACACCTAGATGTTATCTTATGAGTTTGACCCTTCTATTCTACTATTTCAGACCTATAATAGCCTTGGTGCCTATTTTCAACCTACTAAATATCCTGCATAGATATCTTCAGACCTTCAATTCAGTCCACCTATACACAAGTCAATTTTGTCAGTTTATGTTGGTATTATTAGTTGATATTAACTCGATCTAGTCAGAACCAACCCTCTCCAAGCAATTGTTACTTTAAAATAAAACATTTCCTTAAGGTTGGTCCATCTTCCTAGCATGTTGGTGGCATGATAAATTACCCAATTGGACTCATATAAAAAAAATCAAGATCTCATCCAAAAGGGACTAGGCACTTATCTAATACTCATCTATACACTATTGTACATCGAGTAAATCTACATTTTCCTTTCAAAAACTTGAATCTATCACCAAGAAAAGTCGTAAACCAAGTCTAAATCACATTAAAGCCAAGTCAAAGCAAGTATTGTCAAATATCAAAGCCAAATCATTCATTACATGCATATAGCGAAGGAGCACATTTGTAAAATCACAATAGGTGGGAGACCTACATGTGGCTTGAGTTCCCTCCTCATAGTATCAGATACATAATCAACAATCAATCATGAAATGGGGGTGATTGGGGTTACTTAAACGCATTACACTTTCCCATTTTTTGTAAGTATATAGCCCTCAAAATCACACTTGGGATTTCAAGGTGAATGGGGCTAATTTTTTGAGTTGTGTACATCATAAGGGTTTGAGATCACACATACAAAACATACATAAACAAGTGAAGGTGATCAAATGGTCACAGTCCCTTATTTACACATAGGTCATTACTAACCAACATAGGTTAGTATTGAATAGCAATGTTAACCCAATTTGATGAAACTGACCCTGCAAAGACACAAGTATAGTTTCTGAACCAAAAGAATCATAGGCCTACTCTTATCTCATTTCCACTTCCATATTATAGTGACAATCAAACAATCATTTAGAAAATCTAATTACTCATCTCTTTATTGTACTTATACTACTATGTTTACCATGTGCCACTTGTCAAAGTTTCAATATTTTACATGCAGATGTATGCTTGGATGCCATATTTTAATATTTGATTGTTTCTACTAGTTTCTATCCTATGAGGGTTACAAAACCAAATTAGGGTAAAACAAGAGTTGTGATCGGAAAGGAAATTTTATTGATGAACCATAACAACTCACCCATTGATGACCCGAAGACTAAACATGTGTTTTTGCGTGAGAATGACATGGCCAATCCATTTGAGAACACCATTGAGGATTGAAAAAAAAATAAACTATGTTAACCACAAGTTCATGTTGTCAAAATATCATCAAAATTTAAGGTATGAAAACCCCCAATTTTTAAAAAAATAGAACCAAGATTCGCAATCTCCAACACACCAATGCATCGGTTAAGAACTTTGTTTATCATCAAGGGGTTCAATCATATTAAATTCATAATATATCATCCAATTGGACATAGTATTTTTTTCAACAAGCCATCACCATACTGTCATTCCTTTTGGTCCCAATCCTAACCAACAAATATCAAATGTAACCCCCACGCCATGATGCATCATATATGCCCCAAAGGAAATCATATGAGAGGCAATTTTGGGTGACATCAAAATAATTGTGATACCATAATTATTCTCATGCAAGGGGGTGAACTAAACATAACCAACCCATATTGTCTTTAATACAGTTTGTAGAAAAATCCATAGACCTTCATTTGTTTCAAGCAAACAAAATCAATGACAACAAGTCGATAATAGGCAAACCTAATACACATTTTTTATGAAGACTTCCTAAGGTCACACACATTCCAAGAGATAAAATTCATGAAGATAAATACTCTATGTGTATTTATCCATGGCCATCGCCACCTCCTAGCACCGTAAATTGATTACTCAAAAGAGTAGACTAATTTGGATAAATAAATTCATCTAGAAAGATGGAGCAATGTTTGTCCCTATTATCTCTCCTTAGGAATTCATCATTGTCACAAGGTGGACAATGCATATGCTTAGAGGGTGGAGGATCCATTGATGATGTCCTAATACTTAAATAATTCATTGATTGGGAAAAACTTCTATTTTTTAACTTGACAAGATCAAGGCAAACTAAGGACCATCAGACTCAATTTTCTTAACAAATTATTAGGTTATGACAGTGGGTAAGGAATCTCATGTCTTATAATTTTTGGGAGTTGTCATGGGATTTTTATTACAAAAAATAGTCAATCCCTCTTCCTTTTCGATCATATTCAGATTATCAAATGTTGGTTTGGGGATAAAATGAGGCATACGAAGGCAAACTCTTATCTTGTGGTCTAGGGCTTGACATCGAAAACAAGTGTTAGTTAGATTGATAGATATGAATTTTTGGCTGAAATGGAGGGTACCCACCTAAATATCCATAGATTCTTTCAAATATTTGGTGAGGTCCACCTCAACTCAAACCTTCTTTGTGGGGTTGAGCAAAATAAAACCTATTAGGCTCATGGATATTAAATGCCCTATTGGTCAAATTATTTGTTCTAGAAAAGCCTAGTATGAAATCAATGAGCTTGGTAGCCTAACCCAAACAAGGACCTTATGGGAGGCTTGTTCATGAAATTTGAAATCACAGGGTTGTTATAACAAGACCATAAGAGTATTGCACACAAATCAACAACTAGACTTGTTCAAAAACTGTTGCACTTGTTGATCTCCTTAAAAAAAACCTCTATAAGGAAATTAACGACCACAATCTTAACATCATGGGGTTCTATTGTATCTTTAACTCATGCAAAAAGAGAGTGCTTATAAGGGATGAAAATAACATACTAAGCAATGCGACAATAATATTCATACAATTGACTAATGAAATCTACAACATTTACTAAGTTAACAACACATCTAAAAACTAAGTAGGATTATCAAGGTCATTACATTAACGTATAATTTTAGAACAAATTTTTGCTCTCACTTCGGTGTGATGCTCCCCATCATTTATGAGAATAGTTGTAGTCAGTTGTTTCACAACCAAATATAAAGGTTGAAACCACCCAAAGGACAAAATTGAATGCATAAATTAGTATGGAATATGCCTAAAAAATTAGAAATAATAGTATGAAAAAAATGAAGGATCAAGTAGGGAGACCTAAATCCATACATAAACAATTACTTAGTAGATGAAATACAAGAGGACAAACAACACCTTTTATATCCCCATGAGTCATTTAGTCATGTTGTATGGATTTTTTTAAATTATAATATCTTAAAAAAAAAGTTGAGCAAAAAAACATCCTCATGCAAAATCAATCTATATGTAGGGTTAATATGATCAATAATATATATCCTCTAATTTAGGAAAATGTAGAAGACTGTATTAGATCTAAAATGCATATAATTGGCCATGCCACAAATCAAGATAGAGGCTATAAGCAAGAGTTGTTTCTAAAAGGGGGATCAAATAATACAATCCATTGGGTGTGTGTCATGAGATAGAATGTTTTTATTTGGCTTGGTTAAACAAATGTATTTGTGTTAAGGCATCACGAAATAATTGAAAGAGTCTTTTAATATCTAGATAGGTATTGATCATTTCACATAAAAGGTAACCTATATTAACCTATCCAATACATGTTGACATTGTCAAGTTCCATCCAAAAGTTATGTGACTATCCTCTTATGGGTTTCTTAGTTTCTAAGCAGTCTACTGGAAAACTAGTGGATGAAAAGTAGGCTACAACAATAAAATGACAATTTGACTATTATTGGAAATAAGAAAGTAGTCATATGGAATAAAAACCCTAGAGCAGCTAACGTGACCTCTAATGACAAACAACAAAAATATGTAAAAAAGGTTACAAATACCCCCATTTTTCTATTCTCATTCCCCATATCTAACCTCCCCTAATTATTCTTCATAGTCAAATTTCTTCCTTTAATTTTATGCAAATAGTTACTTTAAGTGTTGGGTTTTATAGGAGATATAATGGGGCTAAACACCACTCCATTACGCTAAAACATTATATATTACCAAATAAACATCCTCTTTTAAGAAACAAATTTACAGCTCTGAGTACCGAGGAAGGGTTTGAGGATGGCCAAGAAGAATTTTAAATGGAGGACTCCTCCTCATGAATATTCTCTACTATAATATTTTAGGTCTCACAAATTCCTCTGAAAAAAATTCTGTGCAATTTGCATGTCACCGACTTGTTGCCTTAGATATTGTTTCTTTACATGAAGTTAAGGCTACAAGTTTTCTTCTACAAACTTTTATAAAGTGCATTTGTTCAAATGAAACATGATTCTCAACCTCACATGAGGACATCCATGGTAGAGATAATATATTAGTTTCCACAAAATCTTCATCTTCAACTATTACATCTGGGGAAGATTCATTACATCATGTAATATGTGTCACCCTTGACATTGATGGTCATTCCCTAGGGCTAACTAATGTCTATGTGGCTAATGATGCCCCAAAAAGAGGATCATTATGGTGATGGTTGATCAATAGCTTGCATTTTTCCAACTGGATTATCTATGGTGACTTTAATATGGTTGAGTTCCCCAAAGATACGAAAGGCACTTTCCTGATGTGATGGTTGGGAAGTGTGAATCTTGATTTTATTTTAAAAATCATTGGGAGTTGTCAGACCCTCTCTTTCGATGTTTCTCATTAGGCCCAAACCCTTAGTTTATGTGGTATAATTTATGAGCCAACTCTAATCGTGTTATGCTTGTTGAGCAACATGTGATCACTTTCCACATTTCTAGTAAGAAAGTTGTCATTGTCAACCTGAATATTTTTATCTCTGACCATAGTCTCATAAATTGTTTGAAAATAGAGAACTAAAATAAATATTTCATAACAAATTATTTAGGTTTTATTCATTAAAAACAAATATTATAATGTTGTATTTGATACCTTGCCTAATGCAAGTTTAACTATCAAAGATAACCCATTACGAGACTCAACTGCCAACAATCACCAAACTCACTAGATTACTAATTTAGTATTTAATAATATTAACTATCTATTTCTAAAGGGGTGTCTTACACATGAGAAGCATGCCCCAAAGTAATAATAACACTTGTTTAAAATAGACATTTGGATAATAAATCCTCAACAACAGAGAATTACAATAAATATATTGTAATAAAGCATACAAAGTTTATTCATTAAAATCAAAAGTTATAATGTCATTTAATAACTTGCCAAAAGCAAGTTTGGATAACAAAGCCAACCCATTACGAGACTCAACTAACTACAATTATCAGACTCACTAATTTACCAACTTAGTAATCAATAATATTAACTATTTAATTTTAATGGGTTATCTCACACATGAGATGCATGCTTCAAACTAATACTAACATTTATCTAAAAAAATTAAATCATAAATTCTAACAACCCCCACTTTATCTAAAGGGATCAAAAGATGATTTGGATCAATATGATTGTGAAGCTATCTAACAACACCTACCAAAACCTGTTGTTTGGTAACCTGTACATCTAAGATGGATCAACCTATGTTGACACATATACTAAAACTACAACTTGACCTCATGTGCCCTCATTGTGCCTTATGCCTTATGACAGAACATAATACATAGATGAGCATCATCTTAGGAGTACCCATCCCCCTGATCATTTGTATGTGTACTAAAGTATGAGCATCATCATGGAAATGCTCAACTACATCGATCCCTATCTATATGATAATTATTTACCATGTGTATGACACATCTTATTTTATGCCCCAAAAGTCTGACCACTCTGTAAATACTAATGGTGCTTACAACCCCTATTAGCATTTATAATCGCCTGAAGATTGATAAAAACCAAAACAATATATTCCTCCTATCAGATGAGAGGTGAAAGTCTATGCAATAAAAAAACAACTGAGAAAACTACTAACAACCATAAAACTCAAACAAATTTGGCAAAACCAAAATTTCCACTACATCACATTTCCTATATTTGAGTTAGTAACAAATTTGAGATGGATCTATTAAGGCTTTATCAGCTAGGTTGATCCCAAGCTTCATATAAACCCCAAAATGCAATTATTTACCTTCGACAGCATTGGTGGTAAGGCAACACAGTACTACATCTACGGTGATCTCATAAACATCTTTTATTTTCAAACTCAAAGTAATAATAGGGTGTTAATTGCATCCAAAAATGTACCCTTGATACATTTAAAACCTTTTATTTCTCTGTTTGACCACATTTACCATAAAATCACAAGGGGTTGCTTCAAAAATAAAAGATAACTTTTCCAATGGACTTGAAATGTTCTCAAACCTATAAATCAAGAGGTCATACACCTACCTTCACGAAAAAATGCAAAATAATGAAAATTACATAGATTATATACACTTAAAAATGATAGGATTTAAAAAAATGGTTTTGCACTTAAAGAGTTTGGATCTCTAGACCTGTTGTATGTTGAATAACTCATTGGAAGAGTATTCCAATTATACTACAAAACTCCTTGATAACAATGATTAAGCCACACTTATATCACCATGCCCAAATTAAATGTGTATCACTATTTGCATGCAAATACTAAAAAAATACTTCTAATAGGATTTAAACCTCAAACCTCCTTTACATTCAACACTTTACCATATTCTCTCTTATCAACTCAACTAAGTATCTACTTGAAACACAAAGCCACAAACATTTATTTTTCTTGCATATAAACATTTTGCCTTTGAAATTGACACTTTCAAGAAAAACAAAAATAACAGACCTCTTCTAAATGAATGACCTCCACAAATGTTCATTTGTCAAGTATGTTATGTTTCCTCTCTTAACTCAAAAAAATCAAATATAACCACTTTTCTACTTACAATTAAAAAATTAACAAGTTTATATTTGTTTGTCCATACCCAACAAAGATTTTTCTAAAAATGAATAAAAAGAACAACCATGTAGAGAAAAACTTAGGGTTACAACTATGTGAATGCTTTTGGATCCAAAATCATGCACATTGTTGTATCCAAAAGCTTTTCTCTACATTTGATATGCACCATGGAAATATTATTACTCTTAAAAACAATCATACCTAAGATCAATAAATATTTGAGGAATCAAATTTAATTATCTATTGGAGCCCGTGTGAATGCTACACACCTCCATTTTTAAAATTATTTTTACACACTTACACAATTATTTTTGCATTAATTTTAATGCATTTGTCAATGCTTCTTTGTAGGGTTTTAATGCCTTTGAGCAATAAGTAATCATTTCCCAAGGATATTTAACAACTTATAACATGTTTCAACAAATAAAAATAGTTTTTTAAAGGATCACTTGTTAGGTATTGTAGGAGCTTATAGAGTGATTTAAATCATGCAAAGAAGTTGAACACATAATATAGACAAATATATTAATCACACAATAAAAATATACTTGTCTATTACATTGTCTTTCGACATAATACATTTATATAGGAAAGCATCCTCTAATTTAGGAGATTCTTCTACCCATGATATCTCCCAAATAATCTATCTAACAATACCAAGCTTTATACGTAAGTATTATTGTTATTCACAACAATATTACTCATATATAGTATATTCCAAGAAATAACTAAATATACATTATTGTTACATATCAATAATGTTACTAATTATGATATCATAAGTAATATTTACTCTACACTAACTAGACAATCACTAATTTACCCAATGTAAATACTAATCCTCAACATTCCCCCCTTAGTTTTTACATGGTAAAACATATCTCATTCTCTTATTATAGTGTGCCACCTCTATGTGCTCATGCTCAACTCTAAAACTGTGCAACATCGAGCTTGCACAAAACTCGTACATGTGCTAATACACATTTATTCAAAAGACTGTAATCTTACAAGTCACTTTCATGAATAAATACAACCACCACCCACGCATGAACAAAGATGTATGCTTCTATTCATCCTCCACAGTTATCCTCTGTTGGTTTTAACCATTTTCGTCCAACAACCTTACTCAATTGGTTTTGCAGGTGTACCAATAACCTTTCACAAAGGGTTTTGCAGGTTCACCATAAATCTTATACAATTGGTTTTAAAAGCTCACCAATAACCTTTACATAAATGGTTTTTCACATGCTTACCAATAACCTTTACATCATGATTGTTACAATACATTTTGATCAACATTCTACAATGCTTCTACAAAAGGGGTTACATGGGGAATACTCACAAGTGAACAAGAATATACACATATGTTCTTATTTTGCATACTAACAAAATAGATATATCTACCATACCACACAATTGAAAAATGTATGCCACTAAAGTAAAAGTGGCCCCATCACTAGTGGCTAATGAGAGGCTTGAATGGCCTCCATCCTCCAATGCTTCCAACCTCTAACAGGTCATTGCTCACTCAATAAATTTGGCTTAGATGCTCAGAAGTTTCCACATTGCGTTTATTTGTACAAATTCTACTCATAATGTGAAATAACATGGATGTCAGTTTCAATTGAAACTGCATCCATACAAGAAATGTATTTGACATTAACAACTCATTTGTGACAACACCAAAAATGATAATTATCATGAATCTTGACAGCTGACAATTTGAATGTGACATAAAAATTGGGACTCAATGACAATCCATTACATTTAAGATCATAAATAATAAACAATACACCAATGACCTTGTAAAACAACCTATATTGTCTATATTGACAACTGACTCTTTTGGATTTTAGACAAAATACAAAACATCTAATTTGAACAACTAATATTAAACTAAAAATGCTCTTCAAAAGTTGGTTGTTTAGAAAAGGAAAAGGAGCCCAAATTCATTCTCATCTCCAATGGATCAAGGATGGGGATAGGGGATCAAAAAAATTCTTTCAGTTCTTGCAACACAAACATAAAAAAAAGCATATTTCCAGTATAAGAGCTGGGGATGGCTCCATACATACTAGCCAATCTACTATTTGTAAATATTTTATGAGCACTTTAAGAGCCTATTTATTGATGATTATGTTGGTGATCCTCGCCTTCCCATTATTCAAGAAAGTGTTGCAGGTTGTATTCCTTGTAAAATAGACTCTGAATATAGCAACTACCTTGATCGTTTCCTTTCTATTGAAGAACTAGATGAGGCTCTCTTTAGCATGGCTTAGAGAAAAGTCTAGGAATTGATGGGCTCCTGATAAAATTTTATAGAGATCTTTGGCCTCACATACGTGAAGACTTTTATTATGTTTACCTTGAGGGAATTGAGATAGGCTCCTTGGGGGCCATCATAAACCAAGGTTTGATAAAACTCTTCCCCAAAGACAAAAATGAAGACACGATGAATGGATGGTGACCTATTACCCTTCTTAACACCTCATATAAAATTATTGCCAAAGCCTTAGCTCATCAAATAAAGTATATAACCTAGGAGATTGTTAGGTCAGAGCAAACTAGTTTTTTGGGTGGTAGATTTATTCTTGACAATTTGGTATTAACTTGGGAGACTGTTGAATGGGCTCAACAATCTACTCAAGATGCTCTAATTATCAAACTCAATTTTGATAAAGCTTATGATCGCATCCACTAGCCTTTCATTCTTAATATGTTGAAATGGCTATGTTTTGGAACCAAAATTTGAGAGCAAATTAAAATGTTTTTCATTAATGCCAATTTAAGAGTTGTTGTCAATGGAGCCCTTTCCCCTAATTCCCTTTACAAAAATCTATATGCCAACGCTGCCCTCTAGCGCCATTCTTATTTGTCCTAGTTGTTGACGCCCTTGGTTACCTCTTTCAACATACACGTGCTTCTAAGCTTATTCATGGTATTTCATTGCCTGGTAATGTATAAGTGATTAGCAGCCATTTTGTTGATGATAGCATGTTGTTTGTCCAAAATTCAGCAGATGAAGTAACTCATACTCTTGATGTTTTGGATCTATTTGTACTATATCATGATCCAAGCTTGCCATGAATAAAACCAATTTCATTATGACTCATCCTAGCCCACCTCCACCTTGGATCCCTAGTGAATGGCATGAAATTAAACATGGTACAATCACTAGATACCTTGGTATTCCGTTTGAGATTGGAGTCTCCCTCAAGGATATGTGGAATTGGTTTACGATCAAATTCAAAGGCAAAATTTTGAGTTGGACCAACCAATTCCTTTCCATGGCTATACGCATCCAAATTTCCAATAAAATACTCTTAATGAGTCATATATACATCTCATCTTGTTGGCTGCCATTCAAAAATTGCTATAACCAACTAAATCAATTGATTAGGAGTTTTGTTTGGGCCAAATGGGGAAACAAGAAGGGCTCTCCTACCACATCTTGGTTACACTACATTCAACTAAAAGATAGATGTGGTTTGGTGATTATTGACCTTACACTCAGGGCATTTGTCTCACTAGTAAATGGACTCTCTGAGCTCTAGAAGGAGAGGTTCCTTGGAAAGATTTAGTTTGATATTGCATTAAATTTTCAACTACTAGCCATGCCTGGGAAAAGGTCAATTAGAATGATAAGCTCCATCTGGCCCTTTCTTTCAAAACTCATGGGTTGGCTCCATTAAACTCCATTTGGAAAGCATGGCAAATCACCTTGAATAAGTTGGCTTGGTATGATCAATCATTTAGTCACAACCTCAGCTTTGCAAACTCTTCCATATGGTGGAATCGTCTAATTCAGAAGGATTGAAAACCCTTTGGGGCTATTAAAAGTTTTAAAGGCAAGAATATTTTCAAAAATGGAATTCAAGTGTTTCATGATTTATGGGATCCTATCAGCTTCAACTGGAAGTCTTAGAAACAATTACGAGTTGAGTTCAACTTGACATTTTCCAATAAACAACCTCTTCTTCAAATACAACTTGTTCCCCCTGACTTCTTTTGTCTTCTGTCCTCTCCTTGCCATTCTATATTTTTGAAAGATTAGAAATGGCCTAATAAACATAATATCCACTTCTTTCATCTCAAAACCATTTATAGACAACTCCTTCCCTCAATTTTACTTTCATCTCGTATTAATGTCAAGTGGAACTGCAAGTTTAGCCGAACAAAATGGAATGTGATCACCATCAAATTTGGAAGTATAAAGCTAATGTTCAATCTCAGTTCCTAGCTTGAAAGATTTTTCATGTTAAGTTACCTATTGGCAATCACCTCAAATTTTTCCATCCTCCATTATCATGCCGCTTTTGTGTTAAATCTGAATCTATAAAACATGCTTTTTAGTTTTGCTCTCATGCTCAGAACTTGTGGCATTCTCTTTTCTCCCTACTTCCCAGAGTCTTCAATCACACTTGGTCATGGAAAACAATGCTTCTTGGTGTCTCCCCTCACCATAATATCTGCACTCCACTGTGCAAGCAAGTCCTCCTTAAATTCATTTCGAAGTTTCATTGTGTTTTTGTTTTTTCCAGCATCTCTTAGCCTCTTAAAATTGAAACTCAAATAATTTATTGGAATCTCTCTTTACAAATTACAAATTTTATTGCTATGCTCCATGATTATTTAGAAACTAATAATGATCTTAAAATATATATCTACAATGTTCAAGCACAGTTACAATCGGTTGACAGATAGACATCTTATTAAGGAGGCTTTGGAGAGTTTTCTACCTGTTGATCAGTGTTTCAAGTTTGTGTTGTTCAATATATTATTGGAAGATGTATATGAGTTGTAATTATTGTTGTTGTAGTAGCACATTTTGATATTGAAGATATGTTGTTATTTTTGTTGCTGTAGCAACATGTTTTGTTTTCTTTATATGATGTAATGATGGCCCAGAGTTGTTTTTATTGTTGTTGTAGCAGCATGTATTGTTATTTTTGTACACTCTAATGGTGGCTTGTTATTATGTTTTCATGCTAATGTAATATGATTTATTCTTTTTTATCCAAATAGAAAAAAAATGGTTTACTATAAATCTAAATGACAATAATTTTAATCATATTAACTAAACTTATTTTTGACAATAATAATGACCTTAAAAAATAATGTTTTGACAACAAACTTTAAAAAAAAGATAAATCATAAACTACAATTAATAAATGACTCAAATTTATGACTTTGACCTTTTTCAAGATTTCAGGACTTGTAATTTTGACGTGTAGGGACCACCAATTCACCACGTTACTGCTCCAATGGACACTTGCCAAAATAAAATGGTGATGCACGATAAGATAAATGTAATCAATAATGGTAACATTTCAGGTATAAATTCAAATTTTTGCAATTTTTGAATCATTTTGATTATGGCAAAGATAATACAACTTATGACTTAATGAACAACTACACGAGGAAGACCAAAGCTCATGGTGTAGTTATTCACAAGTGTACAGTTGTACATGCATATATTGAATAGTCATAGTGAACTCTTTCATCTTTAACTGCTCCATGTACTTTACGTAACCGATTGTTTTAGCTAGCCATGTGGAGTGACATGAGGAAGATGAGTCTGAGTCATCAAAGAATTACATTGGATGTTGTGCTAGGTGAGGACTAGATCAAGTCTGAAAGGGTGAACTCCTTATCAAAACTAGTGCACAGACTTTACAATGCAGATTGACTTTACCAAAGGCAAATCAAACATCGTGGAAGGTTTGAGCTAGATAAATTAGATTGGAGTAGGTAGAAAATAATATGATGACGAGATATGATATAGAACTGATCCTTTTACTTCAAATGACTCATGTGAACATAAAACAAGATGCAAATAAATGAAGACAAATTTGTGTATTTGCTCACACCTCCTCCAAATATTTATGCCATGCCTTTCTTATGTTTGGATGTTTCTCTGATAGTATAACAACTACAGAGCTAATATAAACTAAAATCTATTCTAAAATATGTCTCTCATAGCCCAGGGCATGTAAGGAATTGTAGAATTGCCCTTTCATATATTAATAGACCATACTTCACATGAATACTCCTCCCTGCTCTGATACCACTGTTAGGTATTGTATGAGCTTATAGAGTGATTTAAATCATGTAGAGGAATCAAAAGAGAATACATACAAATATTTTAATCACACAATAATAACACATTTCTCTATTATATTATCTTTCAACACACTGCATTTATATAGGAAAGATCTTATAATTTAGGAGAGTCTTCTACCCAAAATATCTCCCAAATAATCTCTCTAACAATACCAAGCTATATACGTAACTATTGTTGTTATTCACAACAATATTACTTGTATATAATATATTCTCACAACTAATCAAATATACATTATTGTTATATAACAATAATGCCACTAATTACCATACCGTAAGTAATATTTACAATAGGATTACTAAATAATCATTAATTTACTCAATGTAAATACTAATCCTCACCATCACTCACACAAAGTTCTCATGCCTAAGGACATCTAATGCGCCATTGAACATTTCTACACTTTTGTAATAGAAAAAAAACTCTCTTATCACAACCTAGGCAACATTGCACTTAATTTGTGGAAATATGCATGTCCACCAAATAAAAACATTAGTGTTTGATGATATTTTAATGATGTAGGGTAATTCCAAAGTGTTGTTCCCAAAATCTATCACTCCTTTTTGGGACAACACATGAACTATTTTGGTCCTAAAGGCCAAAATTCTCTCTTCCCTTCTCAAAAATTGTTCTGGCAATTCAAATTCTTCATTTTTCAAACTTTTTCAGCTAACGGACTTTGCAGGTTGATTTCTACAAACTCTACAGGATGATTTCTATAGACTCCATAGGCTGATTTCTATGGACTCCACAGGCTCATTTCTATGGACTCTGCAGGCTGATTTCTATGGACTCTGCAAGCTCATTTCTATGGACTTCGCAGGCTCATTTTTACGGACTCTGCAAGCTGATTTCTACGGACTCTGCAGGCTAATTTCTACGGACTCCGTAGGCTCATTTCTACGGACTCTGCAGGCTAATTTCTACGGACTCTGCAGGAAAGAAACAAGTTCCCAACACTTAGGCATTTTCAAGGTCGATTCAATCAAACATTTCAAAAGAGTCTTCTAAAAGCCCGAAGGACAAGTGCCCTTGTGGAAGGTACTTAGGTGCCAAAAGGACCTTTGTAACTTTTTTGAAAGGCAATTTTGGAGATCAAACAACCCTTGTGGAGGGCAGGTGATGAGCAAAAAAGACCGTTGCAAAAGGCTGAAAGAGTAAGGTTTTCTTCAAAAAATTGAAGGAAAGTGCCCTTGTGGAGGGTAGTGAACAAAAGCAGACAAAGAGATACCCTTCAGAAAGATTTTTTGTGGCAAAATGTTAAAGCAATTCCTTTAGACAAATAGTCTGAAGGAATTCCTTCGGACTTTTGTTTGAAGGAATTTTCTCAAAAAAGAAAGCCCAACCAAAAGCAAGCGAGAAAGAAATGTAAAGGAACATTTTCTTCAGATAAAATGTTTGAAGGAATTCCTTCAGACATTTTGTCTGAAGGATTTGAGGACCAAGGAGCCTGAAGGACCCCAAAGGACCCCGAAGGGCAAGTACCCTTGTGGGGGACTCTCAACCAAATCTGAAGGGATTCCTCCCCTTCGGGAAGGATCAAACAAGAAAGCCGAAGTAATTTCCAAGGAGGGTGACGAGCCCAAAGACGTCAATATTAAGCATCGTGAACTAGCCGTTGGGATCCAGACGTCTGATGACATCCCCACAGATGTCAAATTCAAGACAATAAACTAGTTGTTGGCTTTCAAATGACGACAGGTGCGTGAACGTCAACTTTACAATAATGAAATAATCATTGATCTTTAAAAGCTTGAGCGCAGACCTAAATGCATTCAAAGGCCTTAAGGCCAAAAGGAAGAACCGTAGAGAGAAAAGCGCAAGGAGCCAGCAAAGCTAGGAATATAGCCCCGATAGCTCAAAACCAAGAAGAGACAAAGCTGGAAAAAGACAAAAGTTAAAAACAAACTCAGTGACCAGCTGAAGAAGGAGCCAAAAGAGCCAGCAGAAAGGGAAAAGATAGCCTGAGAACTCAAATTACAACAAGAAAAAGGGAAAGACTAGAAATATATGTGTAGGAGTTATTCCAGTAGGTGGAACAGTCCATCAAGTAAATATTTGAGGTTGAAAATATTAAAGGGCGCGGGCTATTTTTCTCCCATGAAGTAAAGGTGAAGTGGATAGCTATGCAGATATTTGGTGAAAGACAAGATGACCCAATCCCAGGAGAAGACATTTGAGATGAATTGGCATGCCATAGTTAAGGCAGCCACCCTGTTTTAGCATGGTCCTTTGACAAAACTGAAAATGCATTCAAGGCATTGAATGCAGCATGAGCCATTCCATAGAACAAAGCGCCAAGCCTTTCTTGGCTACTATATATTTTAAATCTCTTCTTTTCACAAGGAAGATCTTTTTGGTTACCAGAAGCAAAATTTTGTCAAAATTGAGAGGCAATTACTGAGACTTTGAGCTCATATTATTGATCATATTTATTTATTTGAATGAGAAAGTAAGTTACTTTCAGACTTTGTGCTATTATAGCTTGTGTCATTTTAGGAGATTGTTCTTATGTCTGTCTTCTGAATGCATTCTTGTTCAGTTAATGAAATAAGCAGAATCAGTATAAGTAATCAGGAAGGTGTCCTAAAGCCAACTGTGGAGAGACTTTGTCCTACCATAATTGTCTTTACTGTGTTTGTCTATTTTTTATTTCTGTATAAAGGACCTTGGGATGACTTTGTGCCCTCATTATCTTTCGTATTTCACTCTTGAGCAGTTGAGGGGGAGACTTTGTGCTACACCTCATTTTGTTGGTTATTGCACCCCTATTACTAGTTACTTGTTACCTATCAAAAAGAACTCTTGTTATTTGCTGCAAGACCACTTCTAAAAGAAGAGAAGTGCCTTTAGTGTTTTCACCTAGATTTCTCCTTTGTTTGTGAACATCATCTCTCAAAAAAGAGAGATGGATGGTGTTGTCCAACCCCTGAGTGTTATTTTTTGCATATATATATATATGCAAAAAATAACACTCAGGGGTTGGACAACACCATCCATCTCTCTTTTTTGAGAGATGATGTTCACAAACAAAGGAGAAATCTAGGTGAAAACACTAAAGGCAATTTATATATATAAATATTATATAGCTCCTCATAGTTATAAGGGAACCTCCCCTTGATGAGAGGATAGATTTATCCCCTTTTGATGTGGTAAACCTGCACATCTGGCCGACCCATCTCCCTATACTGTGGTTGAAGTAATCTATTTTGCCCATCAGTTAGCTGGTAACAAAATATTCACCCAATAGTTTTTTTTAGACTCCATTAGGGAAGAACAAGCAGTTTGGAGCCTCAAACTTCAAGCTGAAGTAGGACCAGTTCTTTTACATTTTTATTCTACAATCTGAAAACTCCATGCTATACAAGAAGCCAGAGAGCCCAAGGTGTTGACCCTATTTTTGAGTTGGTGCAGGAAGAAAATTTTGATTTATTTCCTCCACAACTTCAAGTTCAACAATCCAGGAGTGTTCCTCCTACCCAAACTAGGTCACCAATACAAGGCAGAGCTTCTTTTTTTGTTGTTAGTAAAGCTTTGCCTATACATACTCCACCTAGATTTGTTATCTCCACTTTTCATAATCAAATCATGGCGGTTCAAGGCCCTTGGGGTAACTCTTTTGGCCCACTCAATTTAACTCCACCTCTACATGAGCTACCACGTAGTTCAAAGAAGAATTTTCCAAAATTATTTGGTGATGGGAGAGTTCATCCTGATGAACACATTATAGCCTTCAACATATCCTGTGGTGTGATAGGCATGGAATATGAAGACATAGCGGTCAGGTTGTTCGTAGAAACATTGCAAGGTGCTGCTGCAGATTGGTTCTATCATCTGCAGGCTCAGACTGTGACTAACTGGAACACTCTCAAATTCAAGTTTGAAGCAAGGTTCAAGCCTACAGAAGATGTGCATGCCCTGCTAGCCCAGCTCACACAAATGAAGAAAGAACCTCATGAACCTATGAGGGACTTTATTGCCAAGTTTGACAAACTGAGGAATAGGATTTCGACCATTGCTCAGTCAACACCTGAGAACCTTAAATGTTTCTTCATCAACTCACAATTGCCAAAAGTGAGTTTTCTGTTGAGATGTGTTGGCCACATAGACCTTGCTGTTGCTTAAGATTTGGCTACTGAGGTAGAAGATGACATTATCTTGATAGGAAAGATAAGGAGAGATCCTAACAAAGGTAAATCTTCTTCATCTTTTGAATATCCACCTACATGCACCACTGATCCAATAGTGTAGAAGCTTGCAAATGAGTTGCTTGCCTTTAGAAATCAAATGGTGCAAGGGATGTCATATGTCCCTTCATACAGAGATATACCAAGAAGGACATTCCCCAATCAATCATACCAAGGCAATGCTGCTAGAAATCAAGGGCAGCCAAACTGTCTTCCTCCTCCACAAGGGAAACTTGCCATTGAAGCACCTCCAACTAATTCAGCAGTTGGATATCTTGAAGCAGAATCAAATTTTTCCTTCCAGCCTGAGTTGAACCCAAAAGATGACGGTAATCTCTTCACAGAAGGAGAAGAAAAATTAGCTGACAACTCTAATATTAGTTTCTTAAATTACCAGGATGAACCCAGAAGTGAAGGTAAAGCAGTTGAGGGATCATACGATGTTTTCACCTAGTCTAAAAATTAGTCAACCCAGCAAGCTGATAAAGAAAAAATAGAGGAGTGACCTCAACCTATAATTTTGATTGCCAAATGAGGAACCACTCTGCGTTTTCAAGCAAAGGACCTAGTGATTGCTAAAAAAGTAAGTACTTCAAGTATGCCTTCACCTTCAACTTTAATTTCACAAATCAATCTTTCCCCCTAAAAACTAGAAGAATGAACTCCCTTCCCATATTCATAATTTATTTCAGACATTTTACATAGTCAACCATGTCAAAAAAACTAAGATTCAAATGTCTGAATTTGAATTCCTGCAATCCAACCCTGAGTAGTTGGATAAGTTAGTGGAATGTGTAAAGAATAAAATTGTCCCTACAAGACTAGCTATTCCAAAGGTAACTCTCATGTCCACCCAGAATAATATTATCATTACTCTTCATACTACTCTTGGAAGGACTGAACCATTTTATGTTTCCTTGCTGATAAATAGACACCAGCTAAACAATTGCATCATAGACTCAGGTGCATTTGACAATGTCATGCCTGCCAGCTGAATCCCTTGGTCTCACACTGACCAAGACATTTGGGAGATGTTTTTCCATGGAGAATAAACAAGTGCCACTATTGGGACAAATCAAAGATGCTCAATTTGTATTTACAGCATTTTCGGACAAGAGGATCAAGATGACAGTCTTGGTGGCTGACGTCCCAGCCTCATACGACATCCTTTTTAGGCAAAATTTTTGCAAGGATGTTGGTGGCAATTTGAGCATGGACTTGTCTGAGGCAAGGATTCCAGTTAAAAGCGTTATGCAGAGATTGCTCCCTGAGAAGGGAGCAAAATTTGTGGTCACTTAAACATCAATGCCTGAAGCTCAAATTCTATTTGAGTCTTCAGGCATGGGTAATTACTTCTTGTCCATGGAAGAAGTTCATGAGGCATCTAACGAAGCTTTTAAAGGTGACAATCTGAAAATTAGTTGAGATGAAACAACAAAAGATATGATAGAGTGCAATACAAGCCCAGAAGAATCCTCCCCTCCAAATGAAGAAAAATATGAGGTAAGGTCAGCTTTTGATGATCTATGGATATTGAAATTTGATGGCAATTATTCCTCTACCAGTTCAGGAGCTGGGATTGTGTTGATATCTCCTTAAAGAGATATTTTTCCTTCATCATAAAAATTACAGTTCAGCAATACCAACAACACTACTAAATATGAATCTCTTCTGCTTGGATTGAAGGCTGCTAAAGACAAGGACGTCAAACTCCATGCTAAAGGAGATGCTGAGCTAGTGGTTTGTCAAGTGAGAAACCTATACCAAACTAAAAATAAAAAATTGCACCACTACTGCAATATGGTTTGAGATCAAATTGAAAGCTTTGATGCTTTCAGTATCTCTGCAATGCCTAGGAAATTCAATGATCGAGTTGATGCTTTGACTGTTTCAGCAACTCTTTTGGTTCCTCAACCAAATTTTGAGAGAGACAGTTACACTATCAAATTGGTCTTTTGATTAAGTGTGCCTAACAATGCCAATCATTGGCAAGTATTTAAGGATGACAACCAAATCATTACCTTCCTGGAACAAAAAGGCAACATCAAATAGCTCCACTTTGAAGGCAGTGAAATAGCCCCTAAAACAAATTCAGACATAGGTGAAGAATTCTTGCAACTTAAAGGGAATAAAATTCTCAAAGGATTCGTTTCTCTTGAGAAGTTGTTTGACAAGCACGACAGGTTCGTCAAACAACAACAAATGGATTCAAGCTCCTCTCAAGATTTTGATCAAATAAATTTGGGTACCAAGAAAAATCTCAAAATGGTGAACATTGAGAAGTGTTGCACTCCAAAAGAGAAGTTTAAATTTGTTGCTCTGCTCTGCCAGTACATGGATGTCCTAGCATACTCCTATGATGATCTGAAGTCACTCAGCCCTAAAGAAATTTGCCATGAAATTCCTCTCAAGAGTGATTCAGTGCCTTACAAGCAAAAATCCAGGCAGTACAATTCAAAGATATCAGGTATTATTATGTCTAAAATATAAAAAAATGTTGAATGCTAGGATAAATTTTTCAATCCATCATTCCACATGGATTGCAAACATAGTTCCTGTGAGAAAGAAGAATGGCAAAATTCATCTTTATGTGGACTTCAAAAATTTGAATCAATCATTCTTAAAGAATAACTATCCTCTGCCCATTATGGACCAAGTGCTTCAGACAATGACTGGTTCAGAGATGTTATCAATGCTAGATAGCTTCTCAAAATACAATTAAGTTCAAGTTAGTGAAACAGACCAGCATAAGACTGCCTTCACCACACTTTGGGGCACCTTTGCATATTGAAGATTGCCTTTTGGCCTAATAAATTTGGCACCACTTTCCATAGGGCAATGGACCTTGCTTTCAAAGATGAAATGGGTAAGTTCATTATGGTATACCTTGACGACTTGACCATCTTTTTCAAGCATCGCCCTAATCATGTGTGCCATTTGCAACAAGTCCTAGAATACTACTGCCAAAATAGCATTTATCTAAATCCCAAGAAGTCTATTTTTAGAGTAACAGAAGGGAAACTTTTCGGACACATTTTATCCCGAGAAGGCATAAATATTGACTCAAAAAGAGTCAAGTCCATCCAAGAGCTTACCCTGCCCACGAGTAAGACTTCATTTCACTCTTTCTTCGAAAAAGTAAAATTTTTATGAAGATTCATCCCTGCATTTGCTAAGAAGACTCGCCATATTGTAAACATGATGAAGGGAAAGGCCACTTTCAACTGGACTGAAGAAAGAAAATTAGCATTTCGAGACATCAAGATAGCTATTACCCATGTCCTAATTCTGGTTTGTCTAGATTATACCAAGGATTTTACAGTGTACAGTTATGCTTCTGAGCACACACTTTCAATAATTTTAGTTCAACAGAATAAAGAAGGTGTGGAATCTCCCATATCTTTCATGAGCTATTCTCTTAAAGCTCATGAACTAAAGTATTCAAACATGGAGAAGCATGCTTATGCAATGGTAAAAGTAGTAAAGCACTTTCATTTTTACATCCTTAATTCACACACTACTACCCTGGTTCCCGATACTATAGTTAAATTCATATTAACTCAGCAGGAGTTTGGAATCAAAAGGGGCAATTAGATTGCTAAAATCTAGGAGTTTGATCTTGATATCAAACTGATGAAGGTTGTACAGGGAAGGGGCCTCTGTCAATTGATTGATGACAACACGCTCGAAGAAGCAGGGCATGAAGAAAAAGAAGTGGAAGACACGCCAACAGTCCTTTTTGTCTCCACCACGAATGAGTGGTGTTCAAGTATTGCTCATTTTTTTACTTATGGTGAGTGTCCTGCCCACCTATGTCGTAAAGAAAGGAGGACTGTTAAATTGAAAGCTACCAATTTTATCCTATGGGACAACGGCCTATAAAAGAGGAGCCTTGATGGAGTGTTCCTTCGTTGCGTGGATAAAGAGCAACAGAACCAACTTTTAAGGTCCTTCCATAATCTGGCCTGTGGAGGACATTTTTTTGCACCTGTGACTGCCCATAAGATTTTGCGAGCCAGGTATTACTGGCCTACTCTGTTTCAAGATGCATACAAATGGGTACGAAGATGTAAACTATGCCAACAGTTCGTTAGAAGACCGAAGTTAGCTGCTCTGCCTCTCAAGCTAGTGGTAATAAAAGAGTTATTTCAACAATGGGAAATCAATTTCATTGGTGTTTTAAACCCATCTTCAAGCGATGGACATGATTATGTCCTCACAGCCACAAATTACTTCACCAAATGGGTGAAAGCAATTCCAACCAAGCATGCTACTTTTGAAATGGTATGCAATTTCCTCAAAGAAAACATCATTTCTAGGTTTGGGGTCCCAACCAAGATTGTCACAGACAATGCGACATGTTTCTCTTCTCATGAGATCACTCAGTTCTATTTTTACTATGGGATTACCCTCTCCCACTCTTCTGATTATTTTTCATAAGGGAATGGCCAAGCAGAATCAAGCAACAAGAACCTAGTGACCATCATCAGGAAGCTGGTGGACGACAACCAATAAACTTGGCATAAAGTATTGGTTGATGCTTTATGGGTAGACAGAATTACACCCAAAAAGGTGATAGGTATGTCACCATTCCAACTTTTGTATGGTCTCAATCAGAGATACCAATCACCCTGGAATTTTTAGCACTAAAATTGGCAAAGGCAGTTAAAGATCAGACGTATGAAAGCTCCATCGATAAGAGGATCATGTGCTTAACTAAGATGATGAGCAGTGAACTATGATGGTGGACCAAATCGTTGTTCATCAAAGTCTGGTGAAGAAGCTCTTCAATTAGAAAGCAAAAACTCGAGATTTCTAGATTAGAAATCAAATCTTGTTATGGGACAAGAGAAGAGAACCAACAGAAATGCATGGGAAATTTGATTCCGTATAGAGAGGCACGTGTACTATCCATCAGCTCAATAGTGAAAATAGTTTCCTATTGAAGTATCAAGATGGCATGCCTTTTTCTCTACCTCACACCGTGTGGCATCTTAATCACTTCAATTCTTGAAGTATCAGATAAGATCATCTGTACATATGTATATTTGTATAGTCTTTAGTTCTATTTTGTGTTTTTCATTTTCATTTTTGGCACCTTTATTTTTTATTAGCACGACTTCGTAGCCCAATGGCATACTTAAAGGCACTAGAGATTCTAGTTTCTACTCCCCTCAGCTGTTCCAAAATTTTAACTGAAGGAAGCTCCCCAACTGGAGCCAACTGTTATTCCCAAATTCTGTCACTTTTTTTGGGACAACACATGAACTATTTTGGTCTTACAGGACAAAATTATCTCTTCCCTTCTCAAAAATTGTTTTGGGCATTCAAATTCTCTATTTTTCAAGCTTTTTCAGCTAACAGACTTTGTAGGCTGATTTCTACAGACTCTATAGGCTCACTTTTATGAACTCTGCAGGCTGATTTCTACGAACTCCACAAGCTTATTTCTACAGACTCTGCAGACTGATTTCTATAGACTCCACAGGCTCATTTTTATGGACTTTGTAGGCTCATTTCTATGGACTCTGCAAGCTCATTTCTATGAACTCTACAGGCTGATTTCTACTGACTCTGCAGGCTCATTTATATGGACTTCGCACGTTGATTTCTACAGACTCTATAGGAAAGAAAAAAGTTCCCAACACTTAGGCATTTTCAAGGTTGGTTCAATCAACCATTTCAAAGGAGTCTTCCAAAATCCTGAAGGACAAGTGCCCTTACGTAAGGCACTTAGGTGCCAAAAGGACCTTTGTAACTTTTTCGAAAGGCAATTTTGGAGATCAAATAGCCCTTGCGGAGGGTAGGTGATGAGCAAAATGGACCATTGCAAAAGGCCAAAAGGGTAAGGTTTTCTTTGGAAAAGTGAAGGCAAGTGCCCTTGTGGAGGGCAGTGAATAAAAGCGGACAAAGAGATACCCTTCAAAAAGATTTTTTGCTGCAAAATGTTAAGGCAATTCCTTCAAACTTTTGTCCAAAGGAATTCTCCTAAAGAATAAATCCCGAACGAAAACAAGTGAGAAAGAAACGTAAAGTAACATTTTCTTCAAACAAAATTTCTGAAGAAATTCCTTCAAACATTTTGTCTGAAGGATTTGAGGACCAATGAGCCCGAAGGACCCCGAAGGGCAGGTACCCTTGTGAGGGACTCTCAGCGAAAGTTGAAGGGATTCCTCCCCTTCGGGAAAGATCAAACAAGAAAGCCGAAGGAATTGCCAAGGAGGGTGACAGGCCCGAAGACGTCAAGATTAAGCATTGCAAACTAGCTGTTGGGATCTAGACGTCCGATGACATCCCCACAGACGTCAAATTTAGGGTAATAAACTAGTCGTTGCCTTTCAAATGGTGATGAGTGCGCAAACGTCAAATTTACAGCAATGAAATAATCGTTGATCTTTAAAAGCTTGAGCACAGACCCAAATGCATTCAAAGCCCCTAAGGCCAAAAAAAAGAACCATAGAGAGAAAAGCGCAAGGAGCTAGAAAAGCTGGGAATATAGCCCCGAGAGCTCAAAACCAAGAAGAGATAAAGTTAGAAAAAGATAAAAGTTAAAAACAAACTCAGCAACCAGCTAAAGAGGGAGCTGAAAGAGCCAGCAAAAAGGGAAAAGATAACCTGAGAGCTCAAATTGCAACAGAAAAGAGGGAAAGACGCGTTAGAGTTATTCCAGTAGGTGGAATAGTCCATCAAGTAGATATTTGAGCTTGCAAACATTAAAAAGTGTGGCCTATTTTTCTCCCATGAAGTAAAAGCGAAGTGGACAGCTGCGCATATATTTGGTGAAAGACCAGATGACCCAAGCCTAGTAGAAGACATTTGAGATGAATTGACATGCCACAGTTAAGGTAGCCACCCTATTCCAGCATGGTCCTTTAACAAAATTGAAAATGCATTCAAGGCATTGAATGCAGCATGGGCCGTTCCATGGAATAAAGCGCCAAGCCTTTCTTGGCTACTATATATTGTAAATCTTTTCTTTTCACAAAGGAGATCTTTTTGGTTACCAGAGCAAAACTCTGTCAAAATTGAGAGGCGATTACTGAGATTTTGAGCTCAGATTGTTGATCATATTTCTTTGTTTGAATGAGAAAGCAAGTTACTTTCAGACATTGTGCTATTATAGCTTGTGTCATTTTAGGAGATTATTCTTATGTCTATCTTTTGAATGCATTCTTGTCCAATTAATGAAATAAGCGAGATCAGTAGAAGTAATCAAGAAGGTGTCCTGAAGCCAACTATGGAGAGACTTTGTGCTACCACAATTGTCTTTAGTGTGTTTGTTTATTTTTTATTTCTGTGTAAAGGAATTTGGGATGACTTTGTGCCCTCATTGTCTTTCATATTTCACTATTGGGCAGTTGAGGAGGAGACTTTGTGCTACACCTCATTCTGTTGGTTATTGCACCCCTGTTACTAATTACTTGTTACCTATCAGAAATAACTCATGTTGTTTGTTGTAAGACCACTTCTGAAAGAAGAAAAGTGCCTTCAATCTTTTCACCTGGATTTCTCCTTTGTTTGTGAACATCATCTCTGAAAAAAGAGAGATGGATGGCCCCTGAGTGTTATTTTTTGCATATATATATAGTATATAGCTCCTCATAGTTATAAGGGAACCTCCCCTTGATGAGAGGAGAGATTTGTCCCTTTTTGATGTGGTAAACCTACACATCTGGCCGACCCATCTCCCTATGCTATGGTTGAAGTAATCTATTTTACCCATCAGTTAGCTGGTGACAAAATATTCACCCAACAATCCTCAACATCACTCACACAAAGTTCTCATGCCTAAGCACATCTAATGCACCATTGATAATAGAAAAAAAAAACTCTCTTATCACGACCTACGCAACATTGCACTTAATTTGTGGAAATATGCATGTCCACCAAATAAAAACATTAGTGTTTGATGATATTTTAATGATGTAGGGTAATTCCAAAGCAATTGGCTTATGTTCTAGACACTGCAGACAAATTCCAATGCCTCGTAAGTTTTTTTAGCACTTCAAACAAATCTTATGCAAAATTTTAGCACTTCAAGCTATTTATATTCTTCATTCAAAAATTACAGTGCGTTGCAAATAAAAAAAATAGTAGCATAAAAACAAAAATTGTATATTTATCTATCTAAAAAATAACTTCAATCACTTCAATTATTCGTCGTCATTATTTCTTCATATGAAAGCAAACTCACAACCCATATTCATTTCAACCCTAATACTACCATTCAAAAAAAGAGAATTAAAATAAATGTGTTGTAACAAAGTATTTGGGTTTTATTCATTAAAAACAAAGGTTATAATGTTATATTTGATATTTTTATATTTGATTTAGCTATCATAAGACAAACACTCATAATACATGCAATATATAAATCTAATGAAAACTTAAATAAAGATAATACACACATTTATCCTACAAAGCATAACTACCTCTTTGGATTAAGGCTCTAGCCTAAAGTCATTAGTATTACAAATAATAACTATCATCTACAATGTGACTCTCCAATAGCCCTATATGTTCTTATATAGATAAGAAAAATGTTAGGGTGGGGGTTTGGAGAGTAGTTATCTTGAAGAATAAATCTTCTTAACATTTATTAACCAGTAGAACAAGTCTCCTTAAGATAAGACTTTATTATTATTAGAAAAAGTCAATTAAGTAAATACTTAATCAATAATATTATATAATAAATAGTAAATGGAAAAGTGTGCACCAATTATTACTTATCAAAAAATTATATTACAATTAATAATAAAAGTGCATCTTAAACCATACATAAGTGTATGCATTATTAAACACACTAACATCGCCTCTAGAGATGTACTTGGATAAAGGGAAGAATAAAAGACTACCTCTTTAGATTAAATTTTTGGGTTAAAATCACCAATATTACAAATAATAACTCTCATCCACAATGTGCCTTACACATTAGCCCTTTAAACTCTTATATATATAAGAAGGAGGCCAAGGTTATAGTTTGGAGAGTAAATATCTTGAAGAATAAGTTTCCTTCATAGTTAGTTAACTAGTAAAACAAGTATTATTAAAATAAGGCTTTAGTATTATTAGTGTAAATCAATTAAATAAATACTTAATTAATGATATTCTTGAATAAACAATAAATGGATAAGTGTGCAACAATTTGTGCTTCTCCAAAAATTATAGTATAATGAATAGCACAAGTGCATCTTAAACCATACAAAAGTGTATGCATTATTAAATTCACTAACATCCACCATTAATATATACTTTGATAAAGGAAAGGATAGAAGAATCATTAAACTATCTCCCTTTGATATCACCTTCTTTCACCCTTAAAATTTGGTTAAGCTAAAGAAATCAAACCTCAAACAAGAGCTATGTGAAAAATTATGCAACTTGATCATCTATCCAACAATACTTAAGATCAGCAACATTATCATGTATCAATTTTAGGATGTAATGCATATGAATCTCAAGGTGTTTTGTGTATTAGCACTCCACTTTGTTGCGAGATATGTAGATAGAACTTTGATTATTGCAACAAAGCATTATGGGTTGGGTATGTAGAAATATGAACTTAGGAAGCATGTGTTAAATTTAAACTAACCCATGGCTAGAGGTGACAACTCCATTATATTCAAATTTCATATTAGACAAAGCAATAGTAGTTTATTTCTTTCAAGACCAAATCACATGACCTATCCCAAGATGAGAGATGTATCATGGAGTCAACTTTTGATTGCTTGGATTTCTTGCCCAATCACTTTCTGTGTAACCTATAACTATAGTTTCACAACTAGAATTATAACCAACAACTGAGGATTTTCCTGTTCTCTATGAAGTTACTCACAAAATCATTTAAAGGTCAATACAACATATGTTTTACATAGATAATTTTGTTGTGTGTAATGGTTTGAATGAAGACTAAGTAATGGTGACCTGATTTAGGGAAAATGCTCATCATGATGTGCTCATCGATCTTGGTTACTCTGGTCTCAACAAGGAGGAGTTCAAGTGTTTGACTTGAGTGAGAAAATCCTCAATCGAATGATAATTGTCTGCATTAAGAGCACCAAACTCAGTTTATAGTTGATAATCACTATATTATTATTTTTTCCAAGAATATTTTCAAAGGTGATCCTGTTGTTCCCAAAATCCGTCACTTGCTTTTGTGGGCAACATACCAACCATTTTGGTCCTGCAGACCAAAACTCTCTCTTTTCTTTCTCAAAAATATTCTGAGTAGTTATGTTTTTCAAATATTCAAACCTTTTCAGCTAAGGAAATCACAGGTTCAACATGCAGGGTTTCTTCAAAGGAAGTCCAAAACACTTGCGGCTTTTCCTTAGTGTTTTGAGGATGGTTCAACGCAAAGGTTCGATCAAAAGATTTAACAATGGGCTTCAATCAATTGGAATGAACCATTTTGAACTGTTGAACCATTTAACCCCGCCTCTATAAGGTTCAACGACTTCGGTGGACTCAAAGAAAAGAAGGCTTTGAAGAGTGAAGATTGAACTATTCAACTGTTGAACCTTGAACCAAAAATAGTTCAAAGGGTTCAAAGGTTCAATGAGTTTAATAAGTTTAACGGACTTAGAAAATGAAAGGATATAGAGAGTTTGAAGCTTCAAAGGATTCAAAGAAAGAGAATGAACCATTGAACTTTGAATTGAAATGGTTCAAGGTTCAAAGGGTTCAAAGAGTTCAAAGTTCGAAAGGAAGCTTTGAGCGAATGAAGGAAGCAGAAGATTCTAGAAATAAGTTCAACAAGATGGTTCAACCAAAGGGTTCAAAGAATTGGTTCAACTGAAGAAGAAAAAAGAGTGCGAACGTGGCCCTTCACAAAACATTGAACCTTTGAACTATTAAACCTTTGAACCAAAAGAGTTCAAGTTTCAAGGTTCAAAGTGGTTCAAGCGACCAAGTGACTAATGACGTCCCCGCAAACGTCAAATTCAAGGTAATGAAATATCTATTGATTTTCAAAGATGCAGACCCAGGAACAAACTTAGCGACTGGCCAAAGAAGGAGCCAAAGGAGCTAGCAAAAAGCAAGAAGTTAGCCCAAGAGCTCAGATCGCCAAAGAAAAACAAATCGTGGAAAGGAAAGAGAGAACTACAAAAAATTTAGAAATATTCGCAGGAGAGTTATTTCTAGCAAGTGGACATCAGAGAACATGAACATTCAAAAGTGTGACCTATTTTTTTGCATTAAGTAAAGGCGAATGGACAGCTATGTAAGCATCATAAAGAAGACTAGACAACACATGCTTAAGAGAAGACATTTGAGATGATTCATAATGCCAAAGTCAAGGTCGATGACTTGTTCTAGCATGGCTCTTTCACAGATATTCAAGGCATTCAATTCAGCATGGGTCATTTTCATGAAAATAAGCGCCCAAGTCTTTCTTAGAATGCTATACATTGTAATCTCCCATTTTATATAAGAGAGATCTCTCTGTGATTGGAAGCGAAACTTTGCCCAAATTAAAAGGCATTCTTGAGACTTTGAGCTCAGACTGTTAATCATATTTTATCATTTGAATGAGAAAGCAAGTGACCTTTCAGACTTTGTGTTGAAATAGCTTGTGTTATCTAAGAAATTGTTCTTATGTCTATTTCCTAAATACAGTCTTGTTCATTTAATAAAATAAGTAGAACTAGTGGAAATAATTTGAAAGGTGTCCTGAAGCTGACTATGGGAGACTTTGTGCTGCCGTAACTATCTTTAGTCTATTTGTTTTCTGTTTGAGTTTAAAGGATATTAGTGAGACTTTGAGCTCCCATTACCCTTCATAATCTTTTACTTTGTTGTAGTTGAAGTGGAGACTTTGTGCTACACTTCATTCTATTGTGTTATTGTGCCCTGATCAGTCAGAGAAACAACGAAAGACTTTACGCTTTCGTGGGTTTCTTGTGGTTACAGTTACTACCCAAGAAGTCTTCCTCTAGTTTTTTTAACATCATTTCTGAAAGAAGAGAAATGCTTTCAGCAATTACCCAAGATTTCTCCTTGTCTTTGTAAACATCATCTATGAAAAAAAAGAAATTTTTGGTGTTATCCCACCCCTGAGTGTATTTTTAGTTTATATTAGTTATAGTAGTTTACGGGGAACCTCCCCTGCCTTATAGGGAACCTCCCCTACCTTATAGGGAACCTCCCCTTAATAAAAAGAGAGATTTATCTCATTTTGTTGTGGTAAACCTGCACGCTTTACTATATAAATCTCCTTATATTGAGGTTGATATACCTATTTTATTGTCAGTTAGCTAGTGAAAAATATTCACTCAATAGTTTTTTGGCGACTCCGCTGGGGAAGAATGCACAGTTTGAAGCTTCAAGCTTCAAATTGAAGCAGTTCCAATTTTTTTCTATTTCTATTTTACACTATGGCAGATCCACAATATATACGAAGCCAGAGAGCTCAAAGTATTGTTGACTCTATATTTGAGTTTATGCATCAAAATAACTTTGATATTTCCCCTCCATAAACTCACGTTCAACGAACCAGGAGTTTTCCTCCTACTAACGTCAGGTCTCTAATACCAGGCAAAACTTCTCTTTCCTTTACTAGCAGAGCTTTGTCTATATATACCCCACCAAAATATGTTATCCCTCCTTTCTATTGTCATATCATGGCAGCTCAAGGCCCATGGGGCAACACCTTTGGTCCCCTGAATCTAACTCCACCCTTACACGAATTACCTCACAGTTCAAGGAAGAATTTTCCCAAGTCATTTGGTGATGAGAGAGTTGATCCTGATGAGCATATTGCAGCCTTCTACATAGCTTGTGGTGTGATAGGCGTGGAGTATGAGGACATAGCAGTCAAGCTATTTATAAAAATATTATAAGGTGCTATTGCAGACTAGTTTTATTAGCTGCAGGCCCAGACTGTGACTGACTGGAACACCCTCAAAGCCAAGTTTGAGGCTAGATTCAAACCTATAGAAGATGTGCATGCCATGTTGGCTCAACTCACACAAATAAAGAAAGAGCCTCATGAACCTATGAGAGACTTCATATCGAAGTTCAACAAGCTGAGTAATAGGATTTCTACAATTGCTCAGCCAACACATGAGAATCTCAAATGCTTCTTCATCAATTTCTAACTTCTTGAAGTAAGTTTCTTGTTGAGGTAGGCTGGCCATATAGACCTTGCTGCAGCTCAAGATTTGGCCACTGAGGTTGAAGATGATCTCATCTCGACAGGAAAAATAAGAAGAGATCTTAACAGAAGTAAATCTTCTTCATCTTTTGAATATTCTCCTTCAGACATCACTGATTCTATGATGCAGAAGCTGGCAAATGAGTTGTTAGCTTTCAAGAAGCAAATGGCACAAGAGATGTCTACTCCTCCTTCATATTGAGATATACCAAGGAGGACATTTTCCAACCAGTCATACCAAGGTAATGCTGTCAAAAATCAAAGGCAACCAAATCATCTTCCTCCCCCACAGGGGAAGCTTGCCATTGAAGCAGCACCAGCTAACTCAACAGTTGGTTATCATGATTCTAAACATGATTCCTCTTTCCAACCTGAGTTTGATCAATACGATGATGCTAATCTCTTCATATAAGGAGAATAATTAGATGGCGACTACAACATTAGTTTGTTGAATTGCCAAGAAGAAGATAAAAGCAAGTTAAAAGTGTTTGATGGATCATACGTTGTATTTACTAAGTCCCAAGACCAGTCAGCTCAATAAGCTGATAAAAGAAAATTAGGAGAAAAATCTCGACCAGCAATTTCAATTGATAAATGGGGGACCACTCTGTCTTTTCAATCAAAGGACCTGGTGATCACTAAAAAAGCAAGTACCTCAAATATTCTTTTTCTTTTTGCTTCAAATTCTCAGACCAGAACCACACCCTCAAAAAACTAGAAAGATAGACTACCTTCCCCTATTTCTAATTCATTTCAATCATTTGATATAATTGACCATGTTAAGAAGACCAAAATTTAAATGTCTGAGTTTGAATTCTTGTAATCCAACCCTGAGCAATTGGATAGGTTAGTTCAATGCATCAAGAATAAAACTGTCCCTATAGAACAAGATATTTTGAAAGTAACTATTGGTCCCCCCAAGAACACACCCACTCAAAATAATTTTGTGATTACTCCTCCAGCTGCCCTTGGGAAAATAGAACCGTTTTATGTTTTTATGTTGATAAATAGTCATCAATTGAACAATTGCATTACAAACTTAGGCACTTCTGATAATGTCATGCCTACCAAAGTGGTAGACTCTCCTGGTCTCACGCTGACTAAGACATTTCGTAGATGTTTTTCCATGGAAAACAAACAAGTGTCTTTACTAGAACAAATCAAAGATGCTCAATTTGCATTTGTGACTTTTCCAGATAAGAGAATTAGAATGACAGTCCTGGTCGCTGACGTCCCAGCCTCCTACGATATTTTTCTTGGACAAAATTTTTGCAAGGATGTTGGTGGAAAATTGAGCCTGAACCTATCTGAGGTGAGGATTCCTATCAAGAGCATCATGCAAAGGCTACTTTATGAGAAGGAATCAAAGTACATTGTCACCCAAATGTTAGCCCTTGAAGCTCAAATTCTATTTGAGTCTTCAATAATAGGTAATTAATTTTTGTCTACTAAAGACGTTCCCATTTTAGCAGACAAAAGCTTCTTACTAAGTGATAATCTAAAAAAATTAGATAAGGCATCAAAAAAATTCGTAGGGTGCAGTACACATGAAAAGGGATCTTCCTTTCTTGATGAAAAAACATGAAAGAATATCAAATTCTGATGATGTCTAGATTCTAGAATTTGATGGTAGCAAGTTTTCTACTGGTTCAGGAGCTAGAGTTATTTTAATATCTCCTCAAGGAGATATTTTCCCCTATGCATATAAATTTTAGTTCAGCAACACTGACAACACTACTGAATATGAATCATTGCTACTCGGTTTAAAGGCTACTCAAGATAAAGGTGTTAAGCTCCTTCATGCCAAAAAAGACGTTGAACTGCTAGTTTGTCAGGTGAGGAACCTTTATCAAACTAATAATGAAAGATTGTGATATTATCGCAATATGGTGTGGGACTGCATTAAAAACTTTGATGCTTTCAGTATTTCTATTATGCCCAAATAATTCAACAGTTGAGCAGATTCATTGGCCATCTTCGCAACTCTCTTGATCCCTCAGCAAGATTTCAAAGAAGACAAGTACACTATTGAGTTGGTCTTTCGACCAAGTGTACCTGATAATGCTGACCATTGGCAGGTGTTCAATTGTGATAAATAAATCATTGCTTTTCTGGAATAGATGGACAGCTTTGAAAAACTTTATTTTGAAGGCAGTGAATCTCCACCACAGGAATTAGCTCCAGGAATAAATTTAAACGCTGATGAAAAGTTCTTTCAGCTCAAAGGGAATAAAATTTCCAAAAAATTAGTTTCTCTTGAGAAAATTTTTGACAAGCATGATAGGTTTATCAAGGAATAACAAATGGATTCAACATCTTCCAAAGATTTTGATCAAATAAATTTGAGTACAAAAGATAATCCCAAAATGGTCAACATTAAAAATTGTTGTACCTCTCATGAAAAACTCAAATTTATCACTTTGCTTCACCATTACATTGATATTTTGGCATACTCTTATGATGATCTGAAATCTATCAGACTTGAAGAAATTCATCATGAAATTCCTCTCAAGATTAGGTCGTTGCCTCACAAGTAGAAGCAAAGGTAGTACAACTCCAAGATATCAGAAACAACTTTGTCTGAGATACAGAAAATGTTGAATACAAAAATTATTTTTTTAATCCATCATTCCACCTAGATTGCAAACATAGTCCCTATGAGAAAGAAGAATGGATAAATTTGCCTGTGTGTTAATTTTAGAAATTTGAATTAGTCATCCTTACAATACAACTATCCCCTACCCATCATGGATCAACTGCTGCAAACAGTGACTAGCACTGAGATGTTATCAATGCTAGATGGTTTTTAGGATATAATCAAATGGAAGTCAGTGAAGCAGACCATCATAAGACCACTTTCACAACACCTTAAGGCACTTTTGCATATTGCAAAATGCCTTTTGGCTTGATCAATATTGGCGCCACTTTCTAAAGAGCGATGGATCTTACTTTCAGAAATGAAATGAGAAAATTTATTGTGGTATACCTCAACAACTTGACAGTCTTTTTTAAACATCATCATGATCATGTGCATCATCTACAATAAGTGCTGAAGCGATGTAGGTAGAATGGTATTTCTCTTAATTCCAAGAAATCTATTTTTAGGGTTCCAGAAGGTAGACTTCTTAGACACACTGTGTCACGAGAAGGCATAAAGATCTACCCAAAAAGGGTCAAATCCATCCAAGAGCTTGTTCTTCCTACCAGTAAGACCTCCGTCCACTCTTTCTTTGGAAAAGTGAATTTTTTGTGAAGGTTCATTCCTCAATTCGTAGAAAAGACTCACCACATTGTCAATATGATGAAGAGTAAAGCTACTTTCAGCTAGACTGAAGAAGGCAAATCAGCATTTCAAGACATCAAAGAAGCTATAGCCCATGCCCCAATATTAGTTTGTCCTGATTATACTAAAAAATTTATGATGTACAGCTATGCTTCTGAACACACGCTTTCAGCCATTTTGGTTCAACAGAATAAAGAAGGTATGGAGTCTCCCATATCCTTCATGAGTTATCTTTTCAAAGCTCACGAGTTGAAGTATTCAAACATGGATAAGCATGCTTATGTTGTGGTAAAGGTGGTAAAACACTTTCATTTTTACATCTTAAACTCACACACTATTGCTCTGGTCCCTGATACAACAGTCAAGTCCATACTAACTCAGCAAGAATTTAGAACCAAAAGGGGCAATTGGAATTCTAAAATCTAAGAGTTTGATTTGGTTATCAAATCAATGAAACTTGTGCGGGGAAGGGGTCTCTGCCAATTAATTTTTGATAACATACTAAAATAAATAGGGCATGAAGAAAGAGAAGTTGGAGGCATGCCAACAGTTCTCTTTGTCACCACTACGAATGAGTGGTATTTAAATATTGCTCGTTTTCTTACTTATGATGAGTTTCCTGCTCACCTGTCTCATAAAAAAGAGGACTGTTAAGTTAAAAGCTGTCAACTTTGTCTTGTGGGACAACAATCTGTTTAAGAGGAACCTTGATGGGGTATTCTTTCACTGTGTGGATAAAGTGCAATAGAAAAAACTTTTGGAGTCCTTTCATAATTTAACTTGTGGAGGACATTTTTCTGCACCTGTGACTGCTCATAAGATTCTACGAGCTAGGTATTATTGGCCTACTATGTTTTAAGATGCATACAAATGGGTACGTAGATGTGAACTGTGACAACAGTTCATTAGAAGACCCAAATTAGCTGCATTACCTCTCAAGCCAGTAATAATTGAAGAGTCATTTCAACAGTGGGGTATTGATTTCATTAGCACTGTAAACCCATCTTCGAGCGTTGGACTTGATTATGTTCTTACAGCCATAGACTACTTTACCAAGTGGGTGGAAGCCATCCCAACTAAGCATGCTACTTTGGAGGTGGTATGTAATTTTCTCAAGAAAAATATTATTTACCGATTTGGAGTCCCAATCAAGATTGTGACATATAATGTAGCATATTTCTCTTCTCATGAGATTACCCAATTTTGCTACAATTATGGGATTACCCTCTCCCACTCCTCTGACTATTATCTACAAGGAAATAGTCAAGCAGAATCAAGCAACAAAAACCTGGTGACCATTATCAGGAAGTTGGTAGATGCCAATCAGATAACCTAGCATAAAATATTATTTGACGCCTTATGGGCAGATAGAATTACACCCAAGAGGGCGATAGGTATGTCACCATTTCAACTTCTGTATGGTCTCATTGCAGATATACTAATCACCTTGGAATTAGCAGCATTGAAGTTGGCAAAGGAAGTAGAAGATTCAACTTTTAAAAGTTCCATCGACAAGATGATCATGTGCTTGACTGAACTAAATGAGCAACGAACTATGGTGGTAGATCATATTGTTGCACATCAGAGTTTGGTAAAGGAGCTCTTTGACCAGAAAGTAAGGATTCATGATTTTCAGATTGGAGATCAAGTCTTGTTGTGGGACAAGAGGATAAAACCAAAAGGGATGCATGGGAAATTGGATTCCTTATGGAGAGGCCCATTTGCCATTCACCAACTCAATGGTGAAAATAGTTTTTGCTAAAATATCAAGATAGAACGTCATTTTATCTCTCTCATAGTGGGCAGCATCTGAAGCACTTCAATATTTGAAGTATCAAATAAGTCCAATTGTACATATGTATAATTTTTGTATAGTCTTTTATTTGTTGTGTTGTTTATTTATTTTTGGCGCCTTTCTTTTTGGGTAGCATGACTTTGTAGCCCAATGGCATGAATGAATGCACTGAGATTCTGGTTTATACTCCCTTTAACTATTTCAAAATTTTAATCGATGGAAGTTCCCCAACTGGAGCCAACTATTGTTTTCAAAATCTGTCACTTGCTTTTGTGGGCAACATACCGACTATTTTGGTCATGTAGACCAAAACTCTCTATTTTTTTCTCAAAAATATTCTGAGCAGTTAAGTTTTTCAAATATTTAAGCCTTTTCAGCTAAAGAAGTCACAGGTTCAACAGGCGGGCTTTCTTCAAAGGAAGTTCAAAATACTTAAGGCTTTTCCTTAGTGTTTTTAGGATGGTTCAATGCAAAGGTTCAATCAAAAGACTTAACGGCGGGCTTCAAACAATTGGAATGAACCTCTTTGAACTGTTGAACTATTGAACCCCATCTCTACAAGGTTCAAAGGTTCAATGAGTTCAAAATTTCAATGACTTCGATGGACTTAAAGAAAAGAAGGCTTCGAAGAGTGAAGATTGAACTGTTGAACCGTTGAACCTTTAACCAAAAAGAGTTCAAAGGGTTCAAAAGTTTAATGAGTTTGATAAGTTCAACGGACTTAGAAAATGAAAGGATCTAGAGAGTTTAAAGCTTCAAAATATTTAAAGAAAGAGAATGATCCGTTGAACATTGAACCGAAATGGTTCAAGGTTCAAAGGGTTCAAAGAGTTCAAAGTTCGAAAGGAAGCTTCGAGCAAATGAAGTAGAAGATTCCAGAAAGAAGTTCAACAAGATGGTTCAACCAAAGGGTTCAAAGAAATGGTTCAATCGAAGAAGAAAAAAGTGAGTGAATCTGGCCCTTAAAAAAATATTGAACCTTTGAACCAAAAGAGTTCAAGGTTCAAGGTTCAAAGTGGTTCAAGTGACCAAGTGACCAATGACATACCCGTAGATGTCAAATTCAGGGTAATGAAATATTCGTCGATTTTCAAAGATGCAGACTCGGGAACAAACTCAGCGACCGGCCAAAGAAGGAGCCGAAGGAACCAGTAGAAATCAAGAAGATATCCCGAGAGCTCATATCGCCAAAGAAGAACAAACCGTGGCAAGGAAAGAGAGAACAACTATAGGAAATTCAAAAATATCTGCAAGAGAGTTATTTCCATTAGGTAGAACAATCTGCCAGGTGGACATCAGAGAATGCGAACATTCAAAGGCGTGGCCTATTTTTTTTGAAATAAGTAAAGGCAAATAGACAGTCGTGTAAGCATCATAAAGAAGACCAGACAACCCATGCTTAGGAGGAGGCATTTGAGATGATTCAAAATGCCAAAGTCAAGGTTGATGACCTGTTCCAGCATGGCCCTTTCATAGATATTCAAGGCATTCAATTTAGCATGGGCCATTTTCATGAAAATAAGCACCCAAGTCTTTCTTGGAATGCTATATATTGTAATCTCCCATTTTGTATAAGAGAGATCTCTCTGTGATTAGAAGTGAAACTCTACCCAAATTGAAAGGCATTCTTGAGACTTTGAGCTCAGACTGTTAATCATATTTTGTCATTTGAATGAGAAAGCAAGTGACCTTTCAAAATTTGTGTTAAAATAGCTTGTGTTATCTAGGAAATTGTTCTTATGTGTGTTTTCTAAATATAGTCTTGTTCATTTAATCGAATAAGCAGAACTAGTGGAAATAATCTAGAAGGTGTCCTGAAGCCGACTATGGGAGACTTTGTGCTGTCATAACTATTTTTAGTATGTTTATTTTCTATTTTATTTTAAAGGATATTTTTGAGATTTTGAGCTCCCATTACCCTTCGTAGTCTTTCACTTTTTTGTAGTTGAAGTGGAGACTTTGTGCTACACTTCATTCTACTATGTTACTTTGTTCTAATCAGTGAGAGAAACAATGAAAGACTTTATGATTTCATGGGTTTCTTGTGGTTACAGTTACTACCTAGGAAGTCTTGCTCTGGTTTTCTAAAAATCATTTCTGAAAGAATAATAATGCCTTCAGCAATTACCCAAAATTTCTCCTTGTCCTTGTGAACATCATCTCTGAAAAAGAGAGATGGATGGTGTTATCCCACCCCTGAGTGTATTTTCAGTTTATATTAGTTATAGTAGTTTACAAGGAACCTCCTGCCTTATATGGAACCTCCCCTTGATGAGAGGAGAGATTTATCTCATTTCATTGTGGTAAACCTGCACACTTTGCCATATAAATCTCCTTACGCTAAGGTTGATATACCTATTTTGCCGTCAGTTAGCTAGTGACAAAATATTCACCCAACAGGTCCAACGTCCCATGGTTCCATAATGCCCTAAAAATGAAACTTCAATTCAAAACACATCAATTGAGTTATGATACCTTTGGATTTGTCACAATGATTGTGCCAATTCATCCATTTGATTAGGTCAACAAGAGAATATTTTTCACCTATTTCCATATATTAAATACCCTTATTAAGAAGCACATCTACAAATTACCCTTTCTATCTAAAGTAGTTAAAGTTGGTGAGGGTTACCTTTTTTTCTTGCCATTTCTAGAAAAAAAATTATTGTGGTAAAAAAAAGCCAATTTTTATTGAAGAGTCTCTAGAGAAATATGTCAAAATTATCAACTCAATGAGAGGAACACAATTGGACAATTACATAGAGACTTTTTCTCCATAAAAAAGGTCTTCAAAAATATAACATATAATGATCATCTAAACAAGGGGATCACAACGATGTAGTTGTGTTATGGGTAATTTTATTTTCAAGAAGGTCATCGAAAATACATGTCAAAATTATCATCTTGATGAGGAGTTCATTATGATGCAATCATCCTATGTGCAATTTTTTCTTTGAAAAAAAGGCCTTTGGAAATACATGTTAAAATGATCGACTTGATAGGAGAATCACAATAGTGCAGTCACCCTGAGGGCCATTGTTTTTTACATACTCTTTTTAATCTGTGAAATCATTGGTCTACGTCCTTGTACATATTTTAGTAAGAACCACCAAATTCCACACTAATCAAAATTTATTTGAGAATAACTAGTTTTATGCCAAATACACCATATGCATTACCCGTCCACTATTTTGTTTAGTAATTCAAACTAAAACATGAATTCTAAGCCAATATTGAAATAAGATTTGTGTTACTGTAACTTCAACATAAATTTAGAATTGTAACTAGAATAAGAATTTTATGTTGTAATTAAATAGGAATTTTGAAACTTAAACTAAGCAAGAATTCTAAAATTACGTTTTATTATAAATATTGTAATAGTTAGCATAACTGCCAAGTGTACCTAATATTTCTCTAGTATTACTAGGTTGGGTGTGTTTGATTTCTAGGTTATTTGATATACTAATCAATGGTGCAAATAGTGAATAGGCCCAAATGGCATCGATTATCAAGGGTTCCATTATAGTCACATTATTTTGTCTTTGATTAATGTAGAGAGTAACTTCTTGGGCTAACCACTTGTCAGTGCATTACAATCTCAAACAACTAATGGTTTCCTATTGGTAAAAAGAAAAAAATCTTAGGTGCTTTCAATATATCGTGAGGCATGTGGAAACTAAAGTCCACATACAATGTTATTTGAGGCCTAGGTATTGGGGGAAATCCCCTCACCTCACATGCCTTTACATGAAAATAAAAGACATGTATGTTCCACATAACCACGTTGTGAGAGGTGAAGCTTTTATAGCTATGATGTTATACCATAGGAAAAACATCCACAATACATGCATTATATAAATTTAATGAAAAATTAAAGAAAGTCAATACACATATTTATTGTAGGTAGTATGGATCTCAATTTAGATCAAAGATTTGGCCTAAATTCTCCAGTATCAAAAGAAATGAATCTCATTCATAATGTGCCTCATCCACTAGCCCGCTACGCTTTAATATATGCAAGAAAAAGGATATGGCCAAAGTTTTGGGACTAGTCATCTTCTCAAGAGCTAGTTAACTAGTAGAAAAAGTCTTTTTAAGATAAGACTTTACTATTATTAGCGGGAGTCAATTAAGTAAATACTTAATTTATATTCTTCTCTAATTAATAGCAAATGGATAAGTGTGCACCAATTATTGCTTATCCACAAATTATATTACAATGAGTAATACAAGTGCATCGTAAACCATACAAAAGTGTATACATTATTAGGTACATTAACATTACCAAATGCAAGCTTAAATTAAAAAATCCAACCCATTGTGGGACTCAACTACTCTCAACTAGTTAACTCACTAACTTAACTTAGTAATTAATAATATTAATTATCTAATTCTAAATGGGGTGTCTCACACATGACATGCTTCCCCTGAACTAATACTAACATTTATTTAAAGCAAACATTTGGATCATAAATCCTAACTTCATTTTCTAGTTGGAGTGGGGAGGTGTCTTACAAAAAATCCATTGTAATCAATTTTTCATGAACACGTGACTCCTCAATCATGAGGGTAGTATTCAACTCATAAGTCAATTTTAAAATCTAGTATTATGTCCATCCTATATTGCTAATTGGACCAAGTGGTAGAATGATGCAATCAATCACATCTCCTTTCTCAAGCACTACATCTATCAAGTGGCGAGGTTTCAAAAGTGGGACAATGGTTCTTTGGTCAAAGAATTTTAGAGGGTTATAATTTAGCTTGAATAAATCCCATTCAATACCCAGTTATAGACTATGGCCACCAAACTCAAGCATTAAATTAAACTTGTTGAAAGCCATGTTGTTGAAGGTTCTTAAATATAAGTCTATTCACATTGTCTCAAAGTGCACAATCATGTGTCCAAATAGTTTTTTTTTTAAATTATGGGCTAAGAATGTCATAGAGCATATCAAATTTGTCAAAAATACTCGTGGCATCTCACCAATCTTCTTGAAATCTTCTCAGCCTTTTTGAACCACCATAAAATGGTGTTTCAATCCCAAGAAGATACTATGAAGCGAGCTCAAGCATTACATGAATATTTGGACATGGTTCCTTGCAGCTAAGTCCTTTAGCTCAATAATTATGTGATGATTTGCTCACTCTTGACAAGCTTTTTGCAAAGGTACAAAACAGCACCAATGACAAAACAACGATGATGCGGGGTACGTGCATTCACTTCTAATCCTACATAAAAAAACACATGGTTTAACATTTATCCAAAAATATGCATTTTTGCATTTTGAACAAGTCCTGAGTTGTGCACAAGTTTTTTGTCACCTTTATGTGTGCATTAGTTATATGTAATGTTTTGTGCAACCTCTGATGATACACATAATTTGGCTCAGTTTGTATTTGCTTGTGAAACTTTGCATAGGTTCATTTTGATGGTCTTTATTTTATTTCATGTAGATAATTGAGGTTGAAGGCTTGTGAGTTCTAGTGTGTAAGCTTGTGATGTCTTATGCAAGATGTTGGTGCACAAAATTGTGACTATGAGGATCATTGCATAAGGATTCTTTGGTGCATACTTTGGTTACAAAGTGTTTTGAATTAGGCTTGTGAGGTAGTAAATTTGGTGCAACTTATTTTATGTGCATATGTTTATGTGATATATTATGGGGAAAGAGCCATTGCAGTTTGTAACTATTTATATTTAATTCCTTTGATTATAGAAGGTTATTATGGATTCATTTAATGTCACTTTGTGATGTGTTTCACTGTGATTCCTTATATTGTGTGTTAGAGAGTTTTTATCGATGTCATAGAGGTGTCCAGGTGAGTGGATTAAGTGTCTCAATATTCTAAGTGTTAATGACAAAGTGTGGAGTGTGCTTGTCCTAATATGCTTGAAGTTGGCTTGGTTGATCTTCAGTTTGGCAAGGTTAATTATATTTTAGAATGAGTATGGTGATTTGAGGTTGTGCAATGGGTCCTATCAAAATTCAAGGCTGATTGGAGAGCTTGTGGAAGTGCATATTATTCATCTGATTCTTCATTATGTTCATCTTGGCATAGTTGGTTCAATAGCATAAACATTTGAGTAGGCAGTTTGATGACATCACCATTACCATGTATAGATGAGTCAAGGGGAGTTGGTCATATGGGTGTGATCAAATTATTCCCAAGTTACTATGGTCCAAATTTTAGGTCATGCGAGTAAGCATAGCTAAAGATATGTGGGTTCAAATTTGGCTTTCCATGTAGATTATAGTAGCTTCTATACTTGGGCAGACCGTCACTACATGTCATGCAGATTTATATGAACTAGTAAGTTTGTGCATTTATTTTAAGTATTAAGAAATTCATTTTTTGATCAAATTCTTATATGGAGATGTTGTCCATAGTATCAATAAGCTATCCTAAGAATTTGGAGTCATGAAGTGAGTTTTAGCTCAAGTTATAAAGCTTAAAAAATGCTCTAGCAGACTGTGATGGGTCAGAGACCATCAAGTTTAATCTTGTTGAAGACTGAAGTCATGTAGTCAAAAGATCTAATGAGTCACATTAATTTGTGATCTTGAACCAATGGTGTATATAAGAGTCAATATGTCAAAGGTTGCACACACAGGTGACAAGTGTCACAAGCTCGCTAGTCTGGTAGAAGATCAATGATGAGTGGTGGTTTGTACTGACAAAGATCGATAGTGCAAGTAAAAGTCAAAGAGTCAAATGTGCAGAAGGCATGCGAGGGTGCCAAGTATCGTAATTGTGAGAGTTATGAGCAATATCTAATAATGAGCGCTATAAGGTAAGGACCAAGTTGATCCATAGAGATCAATGATACACATTGAGTCAATATTACAATAGTACAAGATGGATCAAATTTTGATTGCTTGGATTTATTTCACAATCACTTTCTGTGTAACCTATAACTATAGTTTCACAGCTAGAATTATAAGCAACAATTGAGGATTTTCTTGTTCTCTTTGAAGTTGCTCACAAAATCATTTAAAGGTCAATACAACATATGTTTTACATAGATAATATTGTTGTGTGTAATGGTTTGAATGAAGACTAAGTAATGGTGACCTAATTTGGGGAAAATGTTCATCCTGATGTGGTCATTGATCTTGGTTATTCTAGTCTCAACAAGGAGGAGTTCAAGTGTTTAACTTGAGTGAAGAAATCCTAAATCGAATGATAATTATTTGGAATAAAAGCACCAAGCTCAGTTTATAGTTGATAATCACTATATTATTATGATTTCTAATAATATTTTCTAAGGTGGTCCAAGAATCCCATGGTTCCATAATGCCCTAAAAAGGAAACTTCAATTCCAAACACATCAACTGAGTTTAGATACCTTTGGCTTTGTCACAATGATTTTGTGAATTCATCCATTTGATTAGGTCAACAAGAGATAAAATTGGTACCCTTTCTAGCTAAAGTAGATAGAACTGGTGAGGGTTACCTTTTTTTCTAGCCATTTCTAGAAAAAATTATTGTTGTAAAAAAAGCCAAATTTTGTTGAAGAGTCTCTAGAGTAATATGTCAAAATTATCAAATCAATGAGAGGAAAGGTCCTCAAAAATATAACATAAAATGATCATCTAAACAAGGGGATGACAACGATATAGTTGTATTATGGGTAATTTTATTTTCAAGAAGGTCATCAAAAATACATGTCAAAATTATCATCTTTATGAGGAGTTCATTATGGTGCAATCATCCTATGTGCATTTCTTTATTTGAAAAAAGGCCTTTGGAAATACATGTTAAAATGATTAACTTGATAGGGGAATCATAATAGTGCAGTCAGCCTGAGGGAAATTATTTTTTACATACTCTTTTTAATATGTGGAATCACTGGTCTACTTCCTTGTACATATTTTAGTAATAACTACCAAATTCCACACTAATCAAAAGTTATTTGAGAATAACTAGTTTTATGCCAAATACACCATTTGCAATACCCTTTCACTATTTTATTCAGTAATTGAAACTAAAACATGAATTCTAAGCTAACATTGAAATACGATTTATGTTACTGTAACTTTAACATAAATTTAGAATTGTAACTAGAATAAGAATGTTGTACTATAATTAAATAGGATTTTTGAAACTTAAACTAAGCAAGAATTATAAAATTAAATTTTAATATAAATATTATAATAGTTAGTATAATTTCCAAGTGTACCTAATATTTCTCTAGTATTACTAGGTTGGGTGTGTTTGATTTGTAGGTTATTTGATATACTAAACCATGGTGTAAATAGTGAATAGGCCCAAACGACATTTATTATAAATGGTTCCATTATAGTCACATTATTTTGTCTTTGATGTATGTAGAGAATAAATTTTTGGGCTAACCACTCGTCAGTGCATTACAGTCTCAAACAGCTGATGCTTTCATATTGGTAAAAGGAAAAAAATCTTAGGTGCTTTCAATATATTGTGAGGCATGTGGAAACTAAAGTCCACATACAATGTTATTTGAGGCCTAAGTATTGGGGGAACTCCTCTCACCTCACACTCTGATAACATCGTGATTTTTGAAGTGGTCATATGTTTCTTCGTTTGCATGGAGAAGTGTCAAAGAGGTGAATGGGTCTTCATATGACCTAAAAGGTGACTTAGGCCTATTTGAAACAAGGATGTGCTTAAAGGTGACCCATTTAGATGCCTTAAGAGTGAAGGCATATGTTATGTCTGACAAGGAAGGTTATGAACATGATGATAATCATGAAATCTCTATAAAAGGTGAAACCAAATGTGATGGTTTCTAGGCTTTTGGGATAGAGTGTTGAGTAGAGAGAGAAGTGGTGACTTATGAGACCTAAGAGTTGAGTGTGTGTGGATCCATGTGAAGGAGAAAACCTTTAAAAGAGAAGATAAAAGTTAGTAAGTGCCATTAGAGAATGAAGAAGATTAGACATGCTTATCTGATCAACTGATGAAGGCACGAGTCATTAGACCTAATAAGCCTAGAAGAGGTTAGTTGAGTGAGTAAGCCCTAGAGGTATTTTGAGAGATATTAAAGTAAGAGAATTCCATCAAAAATTGTAGAAGACATCAAATCAAAGGTGGAAATCATATCATATGTAGTTGAGTTGGTGCTTGGTTGCCTAGGGGGTTGTAGCCTTCTTGCTAGTTGAAGCTAGTTAAAGGTCAAGTGGGTGTTTGACTAAATTTGAGGGGTGGGTGCTCCTTGATCAGTTGGGTTTGCTCTAAATTTTGTTTCATTACTTATAGGACAAGTAGTCCAAGTAGTGTGAGAGTGAGTTTTATTCTCCAAGAGGGTTTCCCCGTAGATCTTGTGTTACGTATGTGATTTTGCATTATCTTCATTATTCATTGATATATATATATATATATATATATATATATATATATATATATATATATATATATATATATATATATATATATATTGTATGCTTCATGAATGGTTGTATTGAATGTTTTAAGTGTTTGAAAGGTTTGAAAATTAAATTAGATTGTTTGTCACCACTGATTCACCCCCCCCTCTTAGTGGTTGTATGTCTAACAATTGGTATCAGAGCAGGTCCTTTGGTAAAGGTTTGATAGCTTGAAGGTGATTAAGGTACAATATGGGTAGCCATCAAATGCAAGGAGGTTTTATCACTAAACAAGATTTAATGTTCAATGAATCTAATTATGCCTTTTTAAGTGTGAGGATGAGAACCTACATCATGGATCTAGGGTTCGATACTTGGCGATCTATTGTGGTTGGTTATTCTCCACCTACTATTCCTCCATCTAGTGCTACAAATAAGAAGTTGTTTGAGAACAATTCTAAAGAAATGAATGATATCACTTGTGGTCTTTTAGAGACTGAATGTACCAAGGTAATCCATTGCATATCTTCCAAGGAAATGTGGGATAAATTGAGGACTATTTATGAAGGAGATTCAAATGTTAAGTTGGCAAAATTGTAGACTCACTGAAGACAATTTGAAAGTCTTAAGATGAAAGAAGAAGATCTTGTGGCATCCTTTCTTCAGAGTTTTGATGAAATTATGAACATCATCAGAGGTCTTAGAGAGAATCTTGAAGAATATACTATAGTTAAAAAACTATTAAGGTTTATCTCACTCAATTATGATTCTAAAGTATTTGTTGTAGAAGAAAGTCATAATCTTAATCAATTGAAAATGGATCAATTGCATGGCATTCTTATTGCTTATGAAATGAGAGTCGATGATGATAAACCACCAAAGAAGGAAGTAGAATTCAAGACAAAAATGAATCCAAAGAAGAAGTTGCAAGGTAAAAAACTCAAGGAGGATGACACATTTGATATTGATGAATACAAACTAATTGATTTGTTTACAAGGAAATTAAAAACAAGGTCAGGCAAGTATAAGGGTAAACTACCCTTTAGATGCTTTAATTATGGAGAGGTAGGACATTTTGCTAATAAGTGCCCTCATAATCATAAAAAGACTAATGATTAAGAGCATAGTGATGACCAAGATGAAGACAAGAAGACATACAAGTTTAATAAGAGGAAGAAGGGATTCATAAGGTTTGATAACAAGAAGTACTTCAAGGACAAGAAAATTCTCTACACCAAAGAAGATTGAAACTCAAAAGATGAGAGTGAAGACAATGACTCAGAGTATGATTATGAAGATAACGGTCCTGTTGAAGATAGAGCCATCTTCATGGCTAAGGAAGTTGCTCATATCAAAAGGAGTCTACTTGGAGTGATTCAAATGATGATAAAGATGAGGTGGACTGTGAGACTGAATTGATGAATGCTCTTGAATAACTGAAGATTGAGAAGAAGATTAACAACAATATGAAGTCTCAAATCAAAGACTACGAGGATCAATTCAGTGTGTATGCAGCAAGAATGAATGAAGACACCAAAGAGCGTGAAAATATAGTCAATCATCTCAGTTGTCAATTAGAAATCATGTCTACAAGCCTGAAAGACAAAGAAAATGAATTTTCAAGGTATGTAATTGAAAATGATTCATTAAAAGCGATGTTAGAGAGGACATCTAGTAAGATGCAATCATTTATGATATTTTAAAAGAGCTCAAGTGATCTAGACAATATTCTGAATGATCAAATGCATGCGAGTGATAGAATTGGTCTTGGATATAAAGAAGAACTAGGTAATGCAACTCAAGACAAGATGAAGACTAATATATATCACACCTTGAAGGTCAACAATCAGTCAAAGAATGAAGATGCTGGTATAATGAACACAAATCTGATCAAACAACCAAATGCCATGAGGTATGCAAGTTTCAATGGTTATTGTTACACATGCAATCAATTTGGGCATAAAAATAGAGAATGCAAGAGACATGTTAGAAATGAGTTTGTGGAACTATGATTGGGGTCATCATTCAAAAGGTGAGTCTTCTTCAAAAGGAATAGTTTCTTTCAATTGTCGAAAGAATGGACATATTGCAAGATTTTGTTCTGATCAAGAAAGGTAGGATAAGTTTCTTGCAAAAGGTATTGTGTGATTCAATTGTTAACAAAGAGGTCACATTGTTGGATTATGCAAGCAAAGACATGCAAGACATAATATATTTAATCGGGCTCTAAGAGTACAAAAAAAAGGCAAGTTAACTCATTGAAACCAAAGGTGGTAAGTGTGAGTCATGATGAGTCTACTGGTCCAAATAATTTGTTTTCTACGGTGGAGAAAGCTACTTAAGTTGAAGAGTGCCAAGGGGTCTCATTGTCTACTCATGTTGAGAATGAAGAGACCAAGCTCAAGGAGAGGACAAAGGTGTTGGTTGAGGCTAATTATGAGGTGTGTATGGATTCAAGTGAACATCCCACTATTGTTGAGCATGTTTTATACAAATAACATCAGTTGTTGATGCCTAGTAGTGAGGTTCCTAATTATAAGGAAGATTCTTCCCACTTTTGTTGAGCATATTTTATACAAAGAACATCAGTTGTCAATACTTGGTGATAAGGTTCCTCACTACAAGGAAGATTTTTCAACTAAAAAACCTAAGAAGAAGAAGAAGAAAAAGAACTATAAGTATCAGATGACCAAGGAGGAGAAGGAATACGAGGAGTTGTGGACAACTCCTAGTTTCACATTCTTCTAAGGAACCATGTGAGTTAGGGTGTCTCTATCTAGGCTTCAAGGAGACACATGACAAGCAAGAGAAAGCATGGTGGATGTCAATTGAGCTTTGCTTGATATTATTGGACAAAAAAAGGTCGTGAGAAACTGTGCTTGGTTAAGGGGGAGCAACAAGTTCACAAGCCTGCTCCAGATGTTGCGGTGAATTATGTGTTCCATAAGTATTCATGGATTTTGGTCCTACAAATGAGTTCTTATCAATTTTTGATGGATGGATTAGAAGGTCAAAAGGTATAGAATGAAGACTAGAATGATATGGTGTATAAGAAGAATGAGTTCAAGATCATTCAAAGTGATTTCATATATTTGTTTGGTCAAAGAAAGTGTTTTATAGCCATTTGTTTGAGTTATCCATTTAGGTCAGTGGTCACTGCCTAGAAGGAGATTAAAGTGCAAATTTGATGTTTTAAAGGTATAAGAAGGCAAGAGTTGGGTGTTTTCTATTGGATCAGGTATGTTTACGTGGAAGATATGTTGTGGTGGTGTTAGAATGATGTCATCTTTACAAGGTCAGATTGAAGGTTTCTAGGTGGAAAAGGAGGATTTGTGAGTTGTCAAGATGATCTTTTTGTAGAGAAAGGTTTGTTGACCTTATTCTAGCATGCTTCAGGGGGTCTTAAGGTCTGAAGGTATGTTGAAGTCAAATTGAAGATTTTTGTGTCCTCTTAGGTTTATCTTTCTTTTTGCAGATCAAATCCATGGTATAGGAAGTCAAGGTTCCCAAAGGTATGAAGGCTCAAATCTTGGTCCAAGAGTGTTTGATGGTTGTCTCCAGGTGTGTAATAAGTTTTAGAGGTGGGTGTCGACCAGAAGGAGGTTGGTTGACCTTTTTTTTTTTATTATTCTAGAGTTTTAGGATAAAAAGTGGTTTACCTTATGAGTTGAGGTCTGAGGTTTTTTAATAAGCTAAAATGGGACAAATGGGTTGTCAAATAAAGATTCATAGAGATTTTAAGGCCTGTGGTTTTCAATTTATTTATTTTTTTGTCAAAATGGAGGACTAATTGGCTAGTATATTTGTGAAGGAAGTATTTTTCAAAGGAGGATCTAGGTGATAAAAATTGATGTGCTTAAGGGGGCATATGAGAGTGCTTCAGATATGAAGTTTCAGGTCTTGAAAGTTTATCTACTGAAAGTTGTAGGCTTTGTAAGTTCCAGTTAGGGCTACAAGGAGTCTGACAGGCCTAGTTTGATGTTTTTTCTCAGCTTATCCAAAATAACAAGGCATGAGTGTTTCAAGGTGGGTTCTTGGGTTTTTTTTATATCATGTTTCCTTTTTGGTAAGTGATATGAAGTTTTGTTGGTGGTCCTTGAGGTGGAGTGAGAGAGAAGGCAAGTAAGCCTGTGTGGTGGTTCTTCATTATGTATGAAGATCTAAAGATGATCAAGAGGTGAAATGGCTCAAATATCTTAGGGGGATTCCCTCTCATATGTTTATTGGTGAGTTTCATCATATTTTAGTGCTTTTTTATGTTATTTCATCATTGATTGCAGTACCTAGTTGAAGAGAGTGTTGGCATGTAGCAAGAGGAAGTTGTCAAGGCAAAGAAAAGGTAAGCTCAAGGTAAGGGGGATTTTGTATCATCTTTATAAGGTGTTCCTATCCTATCGATGGTCTTTTTAGATCCTTAGAATCATTATGTGCCCATTTTGTCATTGTATCAAAGGGGAAAAAGGTTCATATTATGAGTGTGCTTGCAGAGAGAGAAGGAAGGTGAGTTATTTGATGGGTTTTAACATCAATGACAAAGGAGGAGATTTTTGGAGAGTTTTTAGCGATGTAATGAAGGTGTCCAAGTGAGTGGATTAAGTGTCTTAATAGTCTAAGTGTCAATGACAAAGTGTGTAGTGTGTTTGTCCTAGTATGCTTGAAGTTGGCTTGGTTGGTCTTTAGTTTTAGCATGGGTAAGGATGTTTAGGGATGATTATGGTGATTTGAGGTTGTGAAGGTCCATAAAAGGTCAAGGATGATTGGATAACTTGCGTAAGTATATGGTATTCATCTGATTCTTCATTATGTTCAATTTGGCATAGTTGGTTCAATAATAAAAAAATCTGAGTAGGTAGTTTGATGACATCACCATTGCCATGTATGGATGAGTCAAGGGGATTTGGTCATATGGGTGTGATCAAATTAGTCTCAAGTTGTTATGGTATATGTTTTAGGTCATGCGAGTAAGCGTAGCTAAAGATGTGTGGGTTCAAAGTTGGCTTTCCAAGCAGATTACAGTAGCTTCTATACTTAGCTAGATTGTCACTACATGCCATACTGATTTGTATGAACTAGTAAGTTTATGCATTTATTTTAGGTAATAATAAAGTAATTTTTTTATAAAATGTTTATATTTATATGTTTTCCACAGTATGAATAATATATCTTTAAAATTTAGAGTCATGAAGCAATTTCTAGTTCAGGTTATAAAGCTTCAAAAATGCTCAGGCAGACTATGATGGGTCGGAGACCGTCAAGTTTAATCTTGTTGAAGATTGAAGTCATCTAGTTGAAAGATCTAACGGTAAAATTTAATTCATTACCTTGATCCAATGGTGCATATAAGAGTCAATACGTCAAAGGTTGCACATGCAGGTGACAAGTGTCACAAGCTCACTAGTATGGCAAAAGATCAATGGTGAGCAATGTTTCATACTGACAAAGATCAATAGTGCGATTAGAAGTCAAAGATTCAAATGTGTATAAGGTATGTGAGGGTGACAAGTGTCAAAATCATGGGATTTATGAGCAAGATCTAATGGTTATCATTTGAAGGTAAGGACTAGGCTTATCCGTAGAGATTAATGGTGCACATTGAGTCAATATTATAAGATTGCACAAGATGAGGTCAACATGTTTGTTGTTTAATAGTTTAGTTGAGTTAAAGTTTGAATAAGATTGAAAATGCATGTTTAATATAATATGTGAGTACATGAGATGATGTCATAGTGTTATAATTTTAACCATTGCTCAGTGACCATTGGAATTCAAATATTTGAATTTGCAAGGGAAGATCAATCTGTGGTTTTTGAGCCGTAACTTTTGATCTATGTAGAATTTGATGGCACTGTAAAAATAAAAATTGTATAGGAGTTAAAGGTGCATCTATAAATATTAATTTAAATTTATAATTATTATTACATTAAAATATATTGAGATCCAAAGTTGACTATGTGTTCGTTCATGCTCTGCAAGTAACCCGAGAAGGGAAATTAAGTTATTCTTGATGGTATTTTGATGTTTAGAGATGAGATAGATATTAGAGAGTGTTTTAGACTCCATGAGGACCATCTATATGTATTTTTTAGGTTTGACCAATCCATAATCAGTATGAACAAAGGTTAGAAAGTTATTATGTGTTCGTTCATGGTGATCTTGTGTACAAAAAGTAGTTTGAGCAAATTATGCTTTAGCAGAAGAGTGTTTTGGGGACTATGATAATTTGAGGATGTCAAAGGAGTCATTTAGAGTGGACCTATGATTTTTAAAGTGGTCCTATGTTTATTAGTTTTCTCGGATAAGTTTCAAAGAGGTGAATGGGTCTTGATATAACCTAAAAGGTGACTCAGGCCTATTTGAAAGATGTGATTAAAGCTAACCCATGTAGATGCATTAAGAGTGAAGGCATATGTTATGGCTGATAAGGAAGGTTTTGAACACGATGATAATCATGAAATCTCTATAAAAGGTAAAACTAAATGTGATGGTTTCTAGGCTTGTGGGATAGACTAGTGAGTAGAGAGAGAAGTGGTGACTTGTGAGACCTAAGAGTTGAGTGTGTGTGGAGCCAAGAGAATGAGAGAACAATTGAAACAGAAGGTACAGGTCAATGAGGACCATTAGAGAGTGAAGAAGATCAAACATGCTTATCTGATCAAGGTGATGAAGGCACATGTCATTAAACCTAATAAGCCTAGAAGAGGCTTGTTGAGTGAGTAAGCCCTAGAGGCTGTTTAAGAGAGATTGAAGGGTGAAGAAGAGTGAAAGAAAGAGAAGTCCATCATTAGGTGTAAAAGATATTAGATCATAGTTAGAGATTAGATTAGAGATAGATGAATTGGTGCTTGGTTGCCTAGTGGGTTGTATCCTCCTTGTTAGTTGGAGCTAGCTAAAGGTCAAGTGGGTGCTTGAATAAATTTGAAGGGTGGGTGCTCCTTGATCAATTGGTTCTGGTCTAAATGTTGTTTTATTGCTTATAAGACAATTAGTCTAAGTAGTGTGACAGTGGGTTTTATTTCCCAAAAGGGTTTCCCACATAGATCTTGTGTTGTGTATGTGATATTGCATTATCTTTATTGTTCATTAATATAAACATCTTATATGCTTCATGAATGGTTGTGTTGAATGATTAAGTGTTTAAAGTGTTTAAAAATTGAATTGGATTGTTTGTCACCATTAATTCACCCCCCTCTCAGTGATTGTACCTCTAACATTGTGATGTTTTAAGGTGCATTGGAATCATAATGATCATCTAATTTTTGTGGTGCACAATGATATGTTACACATATTTAATGATATTGGTGGTTTAATGAGCATTTTTGTAAGTATGTGGGTCTTGTATATATATAAACATTCCCCTATGCTTGAGCTAACTAGTCAACGAGCTTAAGGAGAGATCATAGTGAGTATTTTGAGAGATAGATACACTTGCAAAGACTGCAATTTAGTTGAAAAAGATCTGAGGATCTATTATAAATACTTCTCATTTGAGATCACGTAGTTTTATTTTGTCATTATGTGTGCAACTTGTATTTCTATCCATTAAAATCTAATAAAAACTTAAGTTTATTTGTTGTTGCATTTTTTTACATTATTTCTATTGTGTAATTATGAATGTTGTGTGGTCAAATGTACCTCTTCATTGAGACTCCTAACCATAACTTATTAGCTAGGAGTGGATGATTTTCTTTGTGAGTTCTGTAAATCCATAAGACCAAACTTACATCATGTTTACTGTGCAGTTTTACACACTAAATCTTTAGGTAAAACTATTAACCAAGGAAACATCAAACTTATAGCTAAAGCTAGAGATCCAAAGCTCATTACCATTTCAAGGATCATTACTTTTTTGAATGTCTCATATAAAATCATATCCAAAGCCTTGGCACTTAGTTTTCAGCATATCCTTCCTATAATTATCAAACCAGAACAAACAAGTTTTACCAAATGTCACAACATCCTTGCTAACATGATAGTAGTCTATGAAGGCATGGAATGGGTGTGACTCTTGATAATAGACCTTTTTTTCGAAGCTTAATTAGAAAAAGGTTTATGATCCTATTAAATGGGTCTTCATCTGTGACATATTAAAGACTTTAGGGTTTGGATACTTTTTTCTCTCGATTGCATATACTCTCTTATTTGATGCCTCGACTTGTTCGACCATTAATGGTCACAAGTCTGAGAGCTCTGACTTATTTTGATTTATCAAATAAGGATGTCCACCTATTCTTTCACTCTATGTCTTAACTATTGAAGATTTTAGCCATTTGTGTGCCCACACAATTGAACAGGGGCTTATCAAAGGTATTATGCTCCATGATAGGAAGAGTTATCTTATTAATGACCACTTTGTTGATGAGTATTTCCTTACTCTTATAGAGAATTAATCTTATTTAAAATTAGCATTGAAAATCATTGAATGTTTTTTAAGGCACTGAGGTCTATTAATTTGCAATGGGCCAAAACTCGACGCTTTTGACATAGCATGATGCCTATCCAAGATTGGCTTATGAATATCCAATGGAAATGGATCAATAAAGGGGAAATATTTAAAGTCTTAAACATTCAAATGCCTTTGATAGCTTCACCTTTGAGCTATGGAAATATATGTTGGAGAGAATTTCCTACTAGATTACTAAGACTTTATCTCTCGCATAATTTGCACTAAAACTATTGTTGCCATGCTTGTTCGCTACTCTTCATATCAAGCATCTTCAAAAGCATCCCATGGTAAACATACCAAACTACTCAAAGACATTCTTTGGCCAAATTCCAAATAAACTAGAGGCTTCCATATAGTTACTTGTGTAACAACCCCACTAGGTTTTACCAAAATATTACAATTATTTTATTTTATTTTTAAAATTAAATACACATATTCAACTTATAGATTTCACCACGAGAAACCTAACTAGTGATCTTTAACTAATTGTATTAATTTAATTAACCAAAAGGTTTAAAGCTAATACACTTAACTAAGGATCAACATGAATAGATATAATAATCCTGAACAATGCTAAATAACCATAGATATTATATCAAATAATAAATGAAATGGTATAAATTCAACCACAACTGATACAATCATTACAGCCATTATTGTAAAAATAATGTATAAATACTACAGTTTTTAACAATACATAATAATATCTCAAATGATAAAACATGATACAAAGCTCCACATATCAAAGTCTCCACAATTCAAGTATCAATCTATAATCTCAAGTATAGTACTACAACTGAGATAGAAAGCATTATTCGAGCATTTTTCCACACCAACCACACACTATAAATCCCGCATACTATCTCCCAAAGAAGGGAATGACCCTCCCTTCATGGATGAGTAGATAATGATGGTGCAAAAATCTAGACTAACAAACAAGAACCCATGTATTGAAGATATCTAATACATAATGTGTATCACAAATAAATTCATTCTAATATGATATCCCACAAATATGAAAACTATATCAACATATGAAATGATAATGTTTAACAAACATTACTTTGGTTAAAGTTTTTAATAATAAATTATCTATAGAATTAGTCAATTTCATACACATCACTTGATTGAATTATACTTCATGTTACATTGATGGTGTTAATTAAGTCAATGGAATCTGTCCACATCTTAATTAAGGTCATGAATGCGAGATTTGATAAAAATAATAATAATATAATAAAACTAAAAGATTCAATCAAAATATTTCCCTTTAGCTAAATAATTCAAGTACAGAAATATTGCATACATTCATTTAGTTCATCAAATGAATTGCAATGAATCCATAACATCTAGTTTATTACATATAATAAACAGAATCCAAAAACAATCCTCAATATAGCACACCATTCAAATAATGATTATCTAGACTGCCAGTTAATTTAAACCAATGAATTAACTTATAATGTTATTTCTCCATGAAACAACTTTATAACACATGCTTATTAATTGTTTATATTCCACATATAACAAAAGCCAATCCAAAACATTATAAATGCTTTATATTTAAACTCTTAAATGCATTATTTTAATTCTCTAATACTAACATTAAAATAATGCAAGCAACATTTACATATTGTTCTAATAATCATACTTTTATACATAACATAGTTGTATGCATTAACATATATATATGAATGGTATATTCCTTTCCCAATTTTCTATTCAATCAACAATCATACAAATTATACCATTTATATGTATATATATGTATTTTATGAATTCACAAAAACAAATGCATTATAAATAATTCATTTTATATAGTATACTTTTAAGATGACATCCATTATCATTCATCGTAGAGTATATTGTATACACTAAGTATATAGTTGGCTTAACAACAAAGGCCCCATAACCCTTTTCTTTAACATGAGAAATTTGCATTTTCCTTGATAAATAAAACACATAGAATATTGTCAAACACAACTACTCATTCATCCATTAAAGCTATTAAATCAAATATACCAAATCAATCGATTTAAGATGGACATCTAAATTTAATACAAATGAGCAATATAAACACAAAGTCGACTATACCCAATTGGATTTTGGTATTTAAAACAACTACTCACAGCTAACCAAATGAAACTATGTAAAAATATATAATTAAACCCATATACTCAATCCTTTCATTGACTATTCAAGCTTCTTTTTGAAAACAAAGACAACTCTAAACTATATAATATTACATAGTCATATTTAAACATAATCATAGTTCCTAATTATAATGAACAAAATCATACTAAACTCTGCCATGTATATTAAAACATTTTTGGGTATATTTCCATGCATAAAGTCGATTGCATAACCTACAGTCGCATATTCATTTACCCATACCTGGGTTACACAAAGTAACTACACAGAAAGTTTCCAATTCCATATATAAACAAATATGAATAATACATGATTTCATAACATAGCCTAGAGTTTTAAAATATTATTTTTTCCCTGTATGTATAATTTTGTTTGAATCTAAAACCACATAAATTCAATCAAAACTGTAACCTTAAGTTCGTTTATACAAGCATCTTCATCTCTCAAATGAAATACATTTAGTTTCCCACTAGAGCTTATCTTTCCATGTGTGTGTGTGTGTGTGTGTGTGTGTGTGTGTGTGTGTGTGATTAGATTGAACCAACTTTATACTTATATATATATATATTTGTGTATATATTCACCATCCTTGAAACGTGTATTTTTAAACCAATAAAATCCAAATAGTTTTACACATTCAAACTCACATACAGTCCAAGGTTTCATTCCATGTTCTAAATACCTTAATGAGTATGCAACAAATTGATTCAAACAAACTAGCTCGAGCCACACCATAAATACCCATAAAAATAATCTTTCATTAACGAACATAGTTATTCAAATTAAGAGAGGAGTTTAGGATAGAGCTTTTTAAAAGCCTAATAAAACCATGGCCAAAATCTATGGCTCTACCTCAATCCCCTCAGGTTACTCTGGGTTGGATGTAGGGTTCTTTGGAGGTCAAGCCTTCCACAGGGCCCTACATATCGCCCTTCAAATTTTCCATATATTTTAGGCAAATGAAAAACTAGTAACCAATAACAATTCAAAAACCCATTCAATATATATCACATACGGGAATTGAATTATAAAACCTATCTGTGAATTTATGAATGCCAAGAAAGTTGAATAAATTCTTTATTCCTACACTTATTCACACCTTCTTCTTCTTCTATCTCTTACTCTCTATATGCCTTGATTGTCCTGTTCACAACCCCCACCTTTTTTTAATTCTTTTCCATTAACCCACTCGCCTTCCACTTCTGCATTATTAATGGCAAATTAAGCTAACTCAAAAATATGCATGCCCAAATAGATCAACCAACTCCACAGTCTGTCGCTATGCAAACACAACCAACTCCATGATTTTCTCCAAAATGATGCTTAACCATAGTCAATAGATGATTAAAAACCCTAATCATCTCAAGGCTTCTATTAAATCCCTAAATAATCATTTTATATTATTAATAAAATATTTACATGACATTATATCTCCGTCGACTTTACAAACTGACCAAACAACCAATAAACTACAAGTCATATCTTCATGTTATACCATGTAATGACTATCAACTTAGTCAATATTAACCTTCCATGCAAAGTTGACTACTCATTTACCATATAGTATGGCAATGTATTCGAAGACTATATTTTATGTTACCATGTCATCACAAACAAACCTTGCAACACAATGATTTCCTTAAACCATCTAATTAATATAATCAATATATTCATAATATAACATATATTATGAATATCACTTTTGGTTAACATTTTTAATATAATACAAATATATTATAAACAATGATATTCATATCTTTTGGCATTAGGATATTCTTATAATGTAATAATAACATTTAATTATTATTATCTAAATCTTGAAGATCAAATAACAATAATGGAATATGCCATAACATCATATCCTAATACTACACAACCATACTCAACAAGGTAGTAAGGTAAGCACAACATAGGCAATTTCACTCATTCAACCAAACAATTACATTAAACAAGATAAGATACATACAATCACTAAATTAATAAAATCACTTCAAACAAATCAACATGATCATTAATAGTAACTAGATTAGTGAAAATATAAAAGATCACAACAGTCATTCAAACATAAAACAAAACATACTACAACTATCTATCAACAACATAATCTTGAAATACAAGTGCGGTGTGTACAAGGGTTTCCATAGTCGTTCTTTATCATCCTCCTATGTCTTCATCTAAACCACCCTCTCCAATGATGCTCTCCCTACGACACACTCTGAGGGAAGAATTTGTCCTGCATCCATCTCACAATAATGAAAGTGGTTAGCCATAAAAAACATTATATTCATAAAATAATGTGGTATAATAATCAAACATGATCACAATATACATAATGTAAAATTACTTCTAAGTCATAGCAAACTAAGCAACACAAATTATCCCATAATCAACATATGTCATCAAGCTTAATCAAATATTAGTTAACCAACTAATCAACCATAATAATCCAGGGATCAAATAGGTTATTTAGTTTAAGGAAAAATCAAGATGTGACATCATTCCCCCTTAAAGTTGGTAATTGTCCCGATGACATTTATCCAAACATAAGTTATGAATTTAAAACATTATTCAACAAAAGAATATAATTTGCAATAACAAATCGAGTAAACAAATGTGAAAATAGCCTATAAAACTCATCATAATCCTCCCAAGTGGTATTATTCTCATAATATTGATCCCAGAGGACCTTGCATTATGACATTTCAATATTATGCAAATAAAGTTTACGAGTGTCAATCAGTTTGATTGGTTCTACCATGACAACCCTAAGGTCTGTAACTTGCAAAGCATTCCAATCCAACACATGTGAAAGATCATCAATGTAATTTTTAAGATAAAACACATGGAAGAAATTATGCAAAAGAGCTTGAGTTGATTGCAATACAAACCTATATGCTAAAGGATTGATCACTTTTAAAACCTTAAAGGGTCCCATATATCTTGGTTAAAGTTTCATTGACTTCTTGAATTTAATCAAGCTTTTTTGAGACTTAACCCGCATAAATACTTTATCACCAATCGAAAATTGCCTAGTTATTCTCTTCAAAATAACATAATTTTTTGTCTATCATTGGCCTCAGCCAATCTGTACTTAATTATCCTAACTAGCTCTTCCATTTCTAAAAGCGTCTCGGGTCTAAAGACTACCTTATCTTCTAGCATGTCCCAACTGATTGGTGTTCTACACCTCCTTCCATACAATGCCTGAAATAGAGCCATCTTCAATGTTGATTGACATGAGTTGTTGTAAGCAAACTCAACCAATAAAAGATACTCTTACTTGTATTTTTTATCCATATAATACATATAAAGGAGATCAACTAAAACTTGGTTAACTTATTATGTTTATCCATCAGTTTGTGGGTAATAAGCAGTGTTGAAGTTTAACTACATACCCATAGCTAAATTCAAAGTCAACCAAAACCTAGAAGTCATCCTCAGATCTCAACTCCAAATGATCTTCTCTAAAAAACCATGCAATCGATACACTTCCTTCACGAATCTCTTCATGAGTGTGGGTGCATCATTTGTCAAGTTGCCTGGTATGAAGTGGGCTACCTTGGCTAGTTTATCAAATACTACCAAGATCATGTCATATTTGTTTCTTGATAATGACAAATATTGGATGAAGTCTATATTGATCACTTGACACTTTCATTTTGGTATGTTGTGTGGATATAATAATCCAGCCAGATGCACATGTTCAGCTTTCACGCACTAACATTTCAAACAATGAGACACAAAATCCATTACATCTCTCTTGATTCTTTTCCAAAAATAGAGTGGTTTAAACTCAACTATGAGCTTGGTTACTCTTGGATGTCCTAAATACAGAGAAATATATAGTTACTTTAGCATTGTGCTCCTCAAATTATTTCTATTAAATACATACATCCTTTTGTTGTACCATAAAAGACCATCATTCTCTATCCTTAATCCCTTATAACTAAGTTTTTGAATATTTTTAGACAATGCTTAATCAGTTGATCTCTGAAAATAATCCTGATAGTAGCCATGACTGTTGTGTACCTTATATTTCTTAGAGCATTAGCTACTCTAATCTCCTTACTTTTGATATAGTTAATATTGAAATCACAATCAAACAAGAACTCTAACCATCACCTTTGACGAGCATTCAAGTTCAGTTGGGTTTAAATGTACTTGAGTCCCAATTTATCAGTCTTGATCTCAAATGGTTTTCCTAATAGATAAAATCTCCAAACTTCAAAAGCATGCATAATTACTGCAAATTCTAAGTCATGATGGGCATAATTCACCTCATATGGCTTTGGTTTCCTAGACTCATAGGTTGTTCTGAGCCATCTTGTACAAGAACTCCATTAAGTCCATCCTCAGATGTATTAGTGATCATTAAGAATTGAGCATTAGGATCAGGAACTCTTAGCACTGGTGTTGAAGTAAGCCTTCTTTTCAGTTCTTAAAAGGCTATCTCACACTTATCTAATTAGATGAAACTCTGATTCTTCTATTGAAGAAAGGTAATTGGATTAGTTATTTTAGAGAAATTTAGAGTGAATTTACTATAATAGCCCACTAATCTCATGAAACTTCTTACCTCATCCATATTCTTTGGTGTCAATCACTCTATTATGGAACTTATATTTATTGTATCTAATGAAATACCATCCGTAGAGATAATGTGACCTAAATACTACACTTTCTTTTTAAAAAATGCACATTTAGACAACTTGTCATACAACCTATGTTTCCATAAATATTGCAAAACCAATTTTGGATGTTGCAAGTGCTCTTCCTCAAGCATGGAATAAATGAGGATGTCATCAAGAAATACCAAAACAAAATGATCAAGGTAATCTTTGAACACATTGTTCATAAGATTCATAGATGTTGTTGGAGCATTTATCAATCCAAATGGTAACACTATGAATTCGTAGTGCCCATATCGAGTCTTGAATGTCGTTTTCAAAATATCTCCTTCATGGATCCTTAACTGGTGATACCCTACTTTGAGATCAATCTTAGAAAAGATTGTTTCCCCTTGAATTTGATCAAAGAGATTATCAATGTATGAAAACATATATTTATTATTGATCGTTGCTTTATTCAACATCATGTAGTCTATACACAGGTGTAGAGTGTCATCCTTCTTCTTGACAAAGACAACTGGAGCACCCCATGGTGACATACTTGGTAGAATCAGACTTTTAAACAATAACTCCTCAAGTTGTGCACTTAACTCAACCAATATAGTGGTTCTCATTTTGTATGGTGCCTTAAACTGTTGTTTCGATCTAGGTATGATATTAATCAAGAAATCAAACTAATGCTTATTTGGTAATCTTGGTAATTTTTATGGAAACATGTCATGAAAGTTTCTCTAAAAAAGGAAAATCTTCAATAGATGGTTCCATAGATTCTTCCACCTCATTTATCTTAACAACAAATGCATGGCATCCATTTATTTGAGCTTTCTCGAGTTGAATTGCAGAAATTTGCCTTAGCTTCAACTCCCTTTTCACACCTTGAAGTTGTGTTTGATTTCCAAAATCATTTTGACACTTAACCTTCTACAAAAAATAGTCAACCTTGGCTTTATACTTCGTAAGGAAATTGACTTCTAATATCACATCATATGATCCCAATGGTGTTGAAAAAACATAAAATATTATAGTGAACTTTGGAAACTTAATCTCTGCTTCAAATAAACATTTTTCAACTTTAACCTTTGACTCATTCTCGTATTGTACCAACCATGCATTTGTCATAACTCTAACCTTTATTTACAATTTATTAAGCATTATAGGAGTAATGAAACATTTTTTTATCTCCTGTATCAATCAAAATAGAAAGTGGATGATCAAACAAAATACTTGATAGTTTTATGGGTGAAGCTTGATACTCAACCTCTTGATTGTCAACAGTTGCATGAATCCACTATAGAAATGTACCTTGCTGAGAAGTTGAACCCTTGTTCTTTGATTTTTCTTGAGGATATTCTCGAGTAAAATGGTCACTCTCCAACTGGTCCTTTCTTCTCAGACTATTGGTTTCCTTTGAAACTATTACTAGGTTTCTTGTGTATGCAATCAGAATTACATGGTGTGCATGAATCAATCTTGGATTAGATAAGATAGATCACACCTACACTTCTTATTGTGGCACACATTTGTTAAGTGGGAGCATGACCAATATGAGGATCCACTAGCCCTGATTAGGGGATCACTTGTATCATATGTCACAACACATCATGTTAGGCAAGGTTTCAAAGCATACAGTCTAACACAATCACACAACCCTAAAAGAGTTTTATCGTTTCTATATTCACTTGTGATAATAAACAAGAAAGTAAACTAATCTAATAACAAGAAAAATAAACTAATCTAGTGCTCACCAAAGCTTATGGCACAAAGTAAGGGGTTAGATGCAAAACAATCAAATACATGTATAGGGAACTTTAAATAAATTAAGTATGAGTAACACCCTAATACATGGAATATGAGGAGTAATATTATTCAATCCAACACTTATGCTACTTCTATCTATTAAAAAAGAGGATAACAAAGTTAGAATATACTTACCTGAATGTGAACCCATCGTGATTGAATCTCTCCCTTGGCCAATGGGGCTTTGCAAGAAGTTGTTGTGGTTTGTAAGGATCACTTTGTTAGGTCAAAGCATCCAATATGTATCCACAAGACTAAGATTCTCCAAATAAGAAACCTAAGCTAAGACTCCTCAAGTAGAATGCTGTAAGAGTAGATTGTGAAGAAGCACAAGCGAATAATAACTCCTGATTACATTCATTATGGAAATGATCAAAATGACCTTGTATATATAGAAGTATTTGATCCAAAAATCACACGAACATGTCAATTTTTCTAGGTCAATCAAGTCAACCTAGCACATTATCAGGATAATGCCTGAAGTTTGTGCTAGGTCAACCAGATGGAAACTAGGCCCAAAGAGCTAAAGTGACCCTAGACTGTGCTAGGTCAACCAGGTTGACCTAGCTTACTGAATAGGTAAAAAGGATACTAAACAAGGAAAATAGAGATAAAAAGAGGAAAATACTAGAGAAATGGGCAAGGAAGGAGAGATAGCTTAGGGAAAGGTTTTAAGTGTTGAATAGATAGGGAATAATATGGCAATAAGGGACAACAATATTGCGAAGCACCAAAGGTCTGCCCACCCCTTTCTCAGTGCACCCCATAAGGCATGCACTCAAAGAGATTGAGTCACGATGGGTTCCTGTGAAATGTAAAGCGTTAGTAATTGATAAAAGTATGAAAATATTATGTGTATATATATGCCCCACTTGAAGCTCATCACTTGTCACTAAGATGTAACAAGGGATGGTGCTTCGAGAAAGAACATAAGGACACACACAACATTGATGCTAAAAAAATTATAGTATTTTAAAAGCATAAAATAATTCAAAGTAAATGATAGAAAATGAAACTAACTAAAGTGTAAAAACTAAAAAGTAAATGATTTGTACTTTGACTTACCTTTATCATGGGATGTTTGTCAATTGTGTTTTAGTTTTGATTGTGGAGGGCGCAGAGACCGCTTTGGACAAACCTAGAAATACAAAACTAAGGAGAAAAAACAAACAAGCTTAATAAAAGCCTAGATAATTGGTGCTATGCGGATGGGATGTACTTGAGAATTTGGCAAGTTGGGTGATAAGTGCTATGTTAGACCAAATGACCAAGTCAAACAAGAGTAAATTGAGTAATCAAAAAACCAAGGCTACTAAATATCAAAAAACTCAAACAAGTAAACCTCAATCAAGAAAAGGCAAACTCACCAAATCAAATCAAAGATAGATGTCAAACAAGATTTCTAAAAGAGGATTCAAAAAGAAAAATGGTAAAACACTATTGATGAATGAGTAGTAACAATCCGCATCTCAATCATAAATGGAAAAAGGGGATGCATAAAAGTGAAAACAACATGGTTGGGTGAGTACTAACAATCCACATCTCATGCAAAAATGGAAAAAGGGTGCAAACTCAAGTGTTTACAACAACAAAACAACAAAATCAAGTTAAATGGGAAAAGGAAGGAAAAATAGTTTTAGTAAATATATAGAACATGATGAAAATGATCCATAGTTTCTCAAACATGTTATTTTGCATCTAAAGATAGATAAAAATGAAACAAAGTAGTGTTAGCATGTTTTTAAGAAATAAAGAAAAAAGAATTTAAAGAAAAGGAAAAATAGATTTGGAATCACAATTTGTCTATCAAGGGGGGAAATGAAATGGGGCAGAGAAAAGAATGAAGGAAAAACTAAGGTAGAGAAACTCTTTATCGAAGTCAAGACACTCAAATTTGGTTTGTCAAAAATAAGAGGACAGTCGACCTTAAGGACTCTAAAGAACTTCTCTTAGCTACACAAGTCTTAGGTCAATAAATGGAGTATATAGATCATCCCATGAAGGCTATATGCATGAAAAGTAAAATGGACCTACCTCCCATGACGTGTTTCCCGCTCCTCAGGACCCCTTGTAGAACCATCGATGTACTGCAAAGATTGGGTACTTGCATGAGAAAGTAGGTAACACTATAGATTTTTTTAAAATCCCTTATTCCAATTTACTAGCCTACCACATCCTAAAGGACTTCAACTCTATGTGAAGATAACTATGGAGTTTGAGCTTTGATTGGAGATAGGAGATGTGCTTATAATAATGTCTTTTGGTGTGATTAGACTCTTAAGATTTGTATGTTACCTTTTAGATATCATTGCCTTTTGTTTTCAAATGATTGGTTGTAAACTTACTTCATCTTATCTTTTTTAAATTCCTCCTCCATATGGATTTGGAAGACCAAATATGGGTGCTAAAGATGACTTTCATTTGAAAACTTTGGGACAAGGTTGTTAAGAGAGAGAAAATCAAAGAGCATGAGGTCTAAGAGTCTCGTAAATCTAGGTAAAATAAAAGTGCTATCTTGACTTTGACCTTGTTTTATCCAAATGTGAAGGTGAAAGAAAGGGGGAAATCAAAAGGAAGATGACACATGTAACAAATTTGAATTTCTTCAAATTGCAAAAAATGTGACAAAGGGCAAAAAGGAATATAATGATAACAAAGGTATGATTTCTTATCAGAGGATTACGGGAAGTGAAGGAAAACATGGTAACATAGATTATTTACAAATTCCATCTAGCAAAATAAGCAAAATCTAATGTCTAAATAACAAGGATCACAAAAAACATGAAAAGAAAGGTAATTTTATGAGGAGGGTTGTGTTATATCCATGATCTTACCAAGCAACTCACAAAAGGAAAACCCAAGGGGTGCCAATAAGCAAAAAGTGAGGGAGCCTTTGTATAAAGCACCTCACAAAGAAAGATCCAAAGGATGTCAAATCAACATTGGCAAGCAACAAAAGAATGAAAAGGAAGAAATGAGAAATAAAAAGAATGTTCATTTTATGAGGAGGGTCGGGTTTTATCCACAGTTTTACCAAGCAACTCATAAAAGAAAAGCCCAAGAGAATGCCAAAATAACATTGGCAAGCAAAAAGAAAATGATAAGATAAATTATGAAGACTATGGTACATTAATAAACCAAAAGACCAAAAGGGAAGACTAAAGGTTTGAAAAGAAAGGAAATGAAGACTATGGTACATCAAGAAACCAAAAGACCAAAAGGGAGGACTAAAGATTTGAAAAGGAAGGAAACTGCTGCATAGGGAGAGACCTATGCTAAAGTAATCTGCAAAAAGATGTTAGATATATATATAGAGAAAGCATGAAAAGAGGGAAATAATCCTACATTAATGACTATATTAATGATAAGCACATGGGAGACAAACCTATGTGTCTCAGAAGCTTTCTTGAAGTTCAATTAGTTTGGTAGCATGTAATGGAAAATAAGAGTGGGCATCGCAAGATGTCCCAAAAGGTAAGTGGATGTAGGGATGGGCATTGTAAGATGACCCAAAGTCTAAAAGGACATGAAGGTGGGCATTGCAAGATGCCCTAAATGTTAAAGTAATGTGTGGATGGGCATCACAAGATGCCCCAACAGCTAAAAAGAGGAAGAAGAGATAGGAAAGGATTAGAAGTAAAGATAACCCCATCAAGTGTCTAAATCGATTTAGATTGTCCAAGAAGATTCTAATGAAGGAAATGATGCTTGAATATAGAAGGAAAATAATTCTAAGCAATAAGAATAATAGACATAGATAAATAACTAATTCAGGTAGATAAAGAACTAAATCAGACATATAAGGAAAGCAAAAAAGCTAAATTTGAAAGCATAGAAGAAAGAAAATAGTACAGGGTCAACTCGATCGACTTAGCACAAAATAAAGGGTCTGAAAATAGTACTAGGTTGACCAGGTTGACTTAGCACAGTGTACAGAGGTCAAAAAAATCACTAAGTCGACCTGGTATAACAAACAAAAAAATTGTTTTGCCTATATTTTTAGTTCTACTCATCTGTTTTACGAACCATAAAATGTGTTGAATTCGTGATGAAGTATATAGTGAAAATAAGGAATAAATAAGTGATAAAATGATGATAAAAGAAATTATAAAAAAGAAGAAAATAAATGAAAGAAATCTTGCAAGGGTTTGATTCACATCGGGTTCACTAGAATGTAATGAAGGTGAAGCTAAAGTGAAGACAATGCTAAATAAGAAAAGAAACATAGATAGAAATGTGAAGACAATCTAACCAGTGGTGGGATAGGATTCACGTCGGGTTCACCAGAATATATGCAATCAAAACTGCATGGTGTACATGAATCAATCTTGGATCAGATAAGATAGATCACACCTACACTTTTGATTGGGGCACACACTTGGGAGCATGACAAATATGAGGATCCGCTAGACTTGATTGGGGGATCACTTGTATCATATGTCACAACACATTATGTTAGGCAGGGTTCCAAAGCCTACAGTCTAACACAATCACACAACAAACCTAAAAGAGTCATATGGTTTCTATATTCACTTATGATAATAAATAAGAAAGTAAACTAATCTAATAATAAGAAAAGTATACTAATCTAGTGCTCACCAAAGCTTGTGAAACAAATTAAGGGGTTAGATGCAAAGCAATCAAATACATGTATAGGTAACTTAAAATAAATTTAGTATGAATAACACCCTAATACATGGAATATGAGGAGTAATATTATTCAATCCAACACTTATGCTACTTCTATCTATTAAAAAAGAGGGTAACAAAGTTAGAATATACTTACATGAATGTGAACCCATCATGATTGAATCTCTCCCTTGGCCAATGGGGATTTGCAAGAAGTTGTTGTGGTTTGTAAGGATCACTTTGTTAGGTCAAAGCATCCAATATGTATCCATAAGACTAAGATTCTCCAAATAAGAAACCTAAGCTAAGACTCCTCAAGTAGAACGGTGGATGAGCATATTGTGAAGAAGCACGAGTGAATAATAACTCTTGATTGCATTCATTATGGAAATGACCAAAATAACCTTGTATATATAAGAGTATCTAACCCAAAAATCACTTGGACATGTTGGTTGTGCTAGGTTGACCCGGTCGACCTAGCACATTATCTAGGTAATGCCTAAAGTTTGTGTTAGGTCGGTCAGATGGAAACTAGACCTAAAGAGCTAAAGTGAACCCAGACTATCCTAGGTCGACCAGGTCGACCTAGCTTACTGAATAGGTAAAAAAGGTACTAAGAAAGGGAAAGAAAGATAGAAAGAAGAAAATATTAGAAGAATGTGAAAGGAAGGAGAGATAGATTAGGGAAAGGTTTTAGGAGCTGAATGGATAGGGAATAATATGGCAATAAGGGACAACAATCCTGTGAAGCACCAAAGGTCTGCCCACCCCTTTCCCAATGCACCCCTTAAGACATGCACTCAGAGAAATTGAGTTATGATGGGTTCTTGCTAGATGTAAAGCATTAGTAATTAATAAAAGTGTGAAAATATTATGTGTATATATCTTGTTCCTTGATACACTATTGAACTTGGCATTCTGATTCTTGAATTGACCCTTGAAATCTCCACTCCTCTACTTCCAATTATTCTTATTGAAAGTTGGTTTAGAACTTCTAATTTTTTTTAAACTTATCTCTGAGTTGTGTAAGATATTTTAATTTATGTTCTTGCTTGACTGCCTTCTCGAACAGCTGATCCAAAGTAGATGGACCATGCACATCTACTTCATATCCAATTTGGAGTTTCAATCCCATGATAAATTTCCTAATTTTGAACCTCTCATCTGTTTGATACTTAGGAATACACTTAAGGAGATTGATGAAGTGTTTCAAGTACTCATTTATTGATAAATTCCCTTGCTAGACATTCTAAAAATCAATAAGCTTTTAATCAAAGTATAGTTGTGGAATCCATTGTGACCTAAACAGTGTCACAAATTGTTCCCAAGTGGTGGTGGTTGCGTCGAGGTTCATCTTGAGTTTCTTATTTTTTCATCAAGTTATTGCGTCACCAACAAGTTGATAAGCTCCCCAGACTGCTTTTATTACTTTAGATTAATTTTAAATCTCAAAATACTTCTCCATTTCTATTAGCCATGCTTCATCCCCATCCCCTAAAATAGTTCCATTGAACTTGGGTGGATTCACATTTTTCATGTCGTGTATCAACTCTATAGCTACTCAAGCTCTTGCATCTTATGTCACCTCCTCGTGCTTTTGCTTTTGAAGATGTTCTTAGTCATCAAGATGTTCTTTAGGTTCTTCTCAAATATTTTCCTTTTCATGGCCACGTACTTTCTATTCTAGGGTCGTAATTCGGTCCCTAGTCTTTTACATGGTCATAAGGATTAGGTCCAACTTGGGATTTTGCTCAGTGTCAAATTGATTTGGATTAATAGGGGGTTCGGTATTTGAAGTACCCTCACCTCTTGGTCCATCGTGCACCATAATTCATCCTGCTTATCAAGAGAATAACTTTGTGTTAGTGGACATATTAAGTCCTAAAATTTGAGTCTCAGCTCTGATACCACAATGTAACAACCCCACTGAGTTTTACCAAAATATTATAATAATTTTATTTATTTATTTTAAATTAAATACACATATTCAACTTTTAGATTTCACCATGAGAAACCTAACTAGTGATCTTTAACTAACTATATTAATTTAGTAAACCAAAAGGTTTATAGCCAATCCATTGAGCTAAGGATCACCATGAACATATATAGCAAGCTTGATAAATACTGAATAACCATGACTACTACATCAAATCATAAATAAAATAGTAGAAATTCAACCACGATTGATACAATCATTACAACCACAGTTGTATAAGTAATGTATAAATATTATAGTTTTCAACAATACATAATAATATCTTAAATGATAAAACATGATACAATACTCCATAGAGCAGAGTCTCCATGACTTAAGTATCAATCTATTATCTCAAGTGTAGTCTCAAGTATAGTACTTCAGCTAGGAGGGATAGCATTATCTGAGCATTTTTTCACACCAACCACAAACCATAAATCCCCTGGACTATCTCCCAAACAAGAGCATGGCCCTCCATTCGTGGATGGATAGATAATGATTGTGTAGGAATCCAGAGTAACAAATCAGAGCCCATGTTGAAGATATCTGATACATAATGTATACCATAAACAAATCCATTCTAATATGATATCCCACAAATATGCAAACTCTATCAACATAAGAAATGATAATGTTTAACAAATATTATTTTGGCCAATATTTTAAGTAATAAATGATCTTTAAGATCAATCAAATTTATACACACCACTAGATCGGATTACACTTCATATTGTATTGATGGCCCTAATTAAGCTAGTGGAATCCATCCACTGCTTAATTAGGGTCATGAATGCATATTCGATAAAAATAATAATAATATAATAAAACTGATAGATTCAATCAAAATATTTTTCTTTAACTAAATAAACCAAGTACATAAATATCAGATACATTCATTTAATCTATCAAATGAATTACAATGTATCCATAACATCTAGTTTATTACATATAATAACTTAATCTAAAAACAGTCCTCAATATAACGTACCATCCGAGTAATGATTATCTAGACAGCCAATTCCTTTAAACCACAAAGTAACTTATAACATTATTGAAACTTTTTTGTAAAAAATTGTGTATGAGTTTTTAAATTTTTAATGTTTCAGATCATCTTCTATGATCTTTCATCAGGTGAAATTATGATAAGTGGAGTAGCAAGTCCAGGCAATTTAAAGAACACGAGATGACCGTTGCAAAAAGAGTTTCTAAAGACAAAAAATATAACCGTTATAAAAAGTTTCTAAAAACAAAAAATGGCCATTATAAATTTTATCTAAAAACCAAATTAAAAAACCACAATGAATAAAGGAAAAATAAAAATAAGAATTAAAACGTCACAAATAAAATAAAATAGATAATATTTAATTTAACAAGTAAAATAAATTAAATAACATGTATTGTTTTTATTATTAACGAAATAAAACAAAACCTATGATATATAATATTATTATAATAAAATAAAAAGATTAAAAAAAAATGAAGAAACTAAAGAAAAATATGCACCCCATGGATTGGCCAAAAAATGATAAAAATGTGAAACAAGGACAGTAACCTAAATCGTGAAAACCAATGGTTTCCAAGCATGACTAATTCCTAGACCCTCAACCCTATTTAGATTATTAGGGTGTTTTAATATTTCAATTGCCTCCCTTAACTTACATTTGTGAAATTGGTCTTCTATAATAATGACTTTAGCTTGCTCTATGTTTATAGCGTGCTTTGTTTTAGAAGAGTGTTCGACAAGAGTTGATTTTTCTTTTCTTTCAAGTTGAATATCTGTCGAATGTTTAATTCTAGTTTGAACAGATCTACCAGTTTATCCTATATAAGGAATGCCACATGAGCAGTCAACAATGCAGACACCACTTCAAAGGTTTGGGTCCATATGATCTTTTACTGACCCTAAAGTCCTACATAATTTATTAACGAGAAGGAAAGTGGATTTAATGTTTTTGTGTTTGAGAATTTTAGCCAATTTGTTGGAAATGCCTTTTACATATAACAAATAAGTTATGGGTTGATTTATTAAGTGCTTATTATTACTGGAGCTTCTATTAATAATTTATTAAAGATAAGGAGATTGAAAATAATGATTTGTTAGTAAGCTTTGATGTGGTTTCGCTCTACACAAAGGTACCCATTAGAGAGGCCATTGAAGTAGTTTGTGATCTTACTAACATTGAAACTGCTAAGCTTGTCTCTTTATGTATTAATTAAACTTTTTTCATTTTTAAAGGTGTTATCTATGAACATTGTGAAGGTATGGTTGTTAGATAAGGTGATTAATTCACCATAGGCATATAATTGTTTTATTGTTAATGTGTTTCATCAGTGACATCCATTTTAGGTATATTGTTATTGCACCGTCTTATATTTTAGGATATTGTTGTGTTATTATTTTGGCTATATAATATCCCATGTAATGCATTCCGAGTTTAAGCTAAATAAATTATTATTTCAAGTTCTCATTTGGTATCAAAGCAAGAGAATAAAAATCAAATTGGATATAGGTAGAGAAATAAGAGAAGCCCCTAGACACTCTCTCTCTTGATCCAAGCTGAGAAGAATTTTTTTAACTTGGGAGAAGTTCGTGCTCCTCCATAGCTCGATGCTGAAGCAACCTGTGGTCTGATAGAAACCAGAGTAAGCATTAAAAAACAACATTCATTCATATTGATGATAAATGCCTTGGGCCTTAGAGCTCTACACCAACTATATGCTTAGGACACTCTATGAATGACAATTTTGAGCAACCTACGTAACAACTAGGTTGTAGTGTTGATCATTTGAATTAAACTTAGGCATAACACTTCACAGAGCATGCCAAAGTCTTAGATCCACTCAGCATAAATAGTTTTTCTGTTTAGATACTAAACAGGGAGTCTTAAGCCATGTTATCACAGATACAACTTCTACATTCTCTTTGCATTGGATAAAATCATTGGAACTGATCAAAGGTGGTATCAGGGATCATAGTTTAGATCTTTCAAAAGGATTTTCTATTTTTCACCATAGTCTGTTTTCAACCTTCACAAATGCTTCATAAAAGATCAATGCCTTTATAAACAACAAAACTACCTATCTCATTTTTTTTGTTCCTTGCTAGAAATTTTCTTCAAAACCACCTATCTTCAAATCCATGGTATTTCACAAAAAGGTATGGTTTGCAAATTATTAAGCATTTAAATATAAGTTTTGTCTTTTTTAAACTTTATATGATGCATAGGTAGGTTGGTAAGAGTTCTTTTTAACAAAGTAGAGGTGGGAGGTTCAAATCCTCCAAAAGGATTTTTTAGAAGAAAATGTAACTTTAGTATTTTCATTAAATTTGGCAATTCTGCCAACTTTAGCTATAACTAGCTAAATTTAGCTAGGAATGTACTTAAAAAAAAAAAAAAAAGGGGAAAGACAAAGTTAAAAAAATGCCAAAAAGAGGCTAAAGAGCCCAAAACAAAAAAGCAAGCATTTTTTTATTTTCTGAAAAGCATTGTAATTTTCTTTTTCAAAATATTGTAATTGTTTTACATATTGCACAAAATCATGAGTTTTTCAAACTCGATGGAATGTTCGGTCATAACTATGCCTCTGATTCACGTTTACGGTTAATGTCATCGTATTCGAATTATTGCATACACAACCTAACATAGCTACAATAATGACATCTATGTATCATCCCTTTAAATCATCAGAGAGAAATAATGCATATTCACTCATATCCTTCCATTCATCTACTTGTTCATTTCAATTGAAAGGCATAAATCCCAATTGGTGGTATTTCCAAGTATATAGTGAAGTTACGTGCGTGTAGATGAAAATCCATCTAAGCAGATGCTAGTGATTGAATGAACCTTTTTTAGTATTATCTAAGTACCATGTATCAATCTCTTTCATGTACGTTTATGCTTCTTTCATGTACCATCGGGTTTACAAAAAGGGTGAGCTTCTTTCACGTATCAACGGGTACACCAGAAGGGTGCATATAAAGAAATAATTGGTACCCCAAAATGATAATATACTGAATGGAAGACCTTAATACCTAGAGTGATAAGGAACCAATCCATCACCTTTGGTCAGATTCTACACAATCGCCAAAAATGCGCCAAAATTCTTTTTGCCAAAATCACAGTTTCTTAACGATGATAACTATGTTGCTTGTAAAACTAAAATTAGGGCACATTTAGAATTTGAAAAAAAATTGACCTATTATAAATGACACTCTTACCCAACATGCTACTGGCGTTGATCATCAAAGTAAATTTGACAAAGCCAATCAGAAGGCAAAGTTGATAATTATGTTCAGAGTATCAGATGAGGTACAACCTCATATCTATGAGCCCACAATAGTAAAAGATACTTGGGATAAATTCATACAGTCTATGAGGCTAAAAATTAAGAAATCATTCTTCATTTTTAGAGTCAACTTCATTCCCTCAAATTGAAGTCTAGTGAAAAAGTGGAAGTTTTTCTACACCATGTTACAACCCTGAGGGCTTCGCTCCAAGCATTGGGCGAAACAGTGTCAGATGCATCTCTTATACCTATTGTCCTAAGAACACTACCACCCTCCTATAGGATATTTGTGACTACTTTGATAATCACATAACAGAAACCATCTTTTGACAAGTTGGTAAACATGTTGCAACATGAAGAGTCTATGCATACAGAAGAAGAAGAAGAAGAACATGAACTTGCCTCTAATCAACAGAAAGGTAAGAAGCAAACCAAGTCTTCAAAATGAAAGCAAGGTCAACAACATCATTCACAATGAGATAAACAACATAAAGTTTGCCTTATATGTGGAAAAATAGACCATGAGCTAAAAAATTGTTGGTATAACTCCTTTGCACAAGGCTCTTCAAGCAACAAGAAGCCCAATCACCAACAATCATCTCATCCACACAAAGGACAAGGACAAAAAAAGGGCATTAGAAGAAGAAATCCAATCAGCAAGGAAACATTGTTGAACATGGAAACACCCACTCTGAAGAGGACTTCCTATATGCTATACAGTCTCATGACGAATCAACATCACAAAGTTCTATCTTGTAAGTTGACTCAAGTACAAATCGACATATGAATGGAAGACAAGATTGGTTTTATGGCATGAATGAGACTTCCTTGAAAAATCATGTCTCCTTGGGTGATGATTCATCCTAACGAGTTCAAGGCATTGGTAATATCTCCTTACCACTTAGATGACATGATTACAAAATCTTATATGTCTTGTATGTCTCAGGACTCACAAAGAATATTCTATCAGTCAGTCAACTACTTGACCACAACCTCAAGGTTGACTTTGATTGCAAAAGTGGTAAAAACGTGAGTTTGATCAAAGATAAGTCAAATTGTACAAAATTATTGTACGAGCCTTATGAGTTGGCAAAATGTTCCAACTTGACTTTGTTCAGTCAAATAATCAAGCAATTATAACTTAAGATTCAGACTTAGCCAATCTATGGCATCACATATATGGTAAAAGTACTGCTAACTCATAATAAACTAATCATGCAAATTAAGCAATACAAACTATCCTATAATCAACATATGTCATCAAGCTTAATCAAATATTAGTTAACCAACTAATCAACCATAATAATCCATGGATCAAACAGGTTATTCAACCTAGAGAGAAATTAGGATGTGATAGTTTGGGATATTTGTTACCTCTTAAATGATAGGGTATCATAGACATTTATAGGCAAAATGATATTTTTTGTGCCAAGTGGGTTGTGCACACCATTTTGAAGCTTGAAAATTTCTACTTCGACATTATATTGTTGTAAGCTCTCCTTATGGAAAGACCATTTGGAAAAAAGTTGGGAGATATACATTACTCATTAACTTTGTTCTTGTTAAAATTGAGGGGTCTTTTCTGGCCAAAGTCATATTGAAAGCCTTCAAAATAGTTAAACCATTTCTCAAATGGGTTGGGAATGGCTCTAGGTCCTGTCTTTCTTTTAATGAGCATAATTTATGGTGGGTCCCCATTATGGTTAATAATAGCCTCCCTATGGTTGAAACTTTGAGTATAAACCCCCTTTAGTTATTCAAAAAAGGCATTTGCACTGTGAGAGAATTTGTCTTTTATAGAGATTAAACTCATTGGCTTACCTTGTAGAGAAAATACGAGTTAGTAGCTACTGATATGCTTTCTATTATACGCATCCAGGTAACCATCCCTAATGTTATGCTAAATAAACTTGGTCTTCAACCTCTGATTGCATGGTGGAAATATTGGTGAGAGATGTTGCTTTCAAGAACTACTCTCTAGGGTTGCTATACCTGATTATGAGTTCTTTTTCCTCATCTCTTGACATGTTAAATAGTTGGTAGAGTCTGAACTCTTCTCCCCATACGTTATTTGTTTGTCTTAATCAAAATTGGGATTTCAAAATTTAGCCCAAACTCACCCACTTTCTTTGGTGTTTAGTCTACCAGGGTTTGATGCTATGAGAAAGGCTCAAACAAATTGGGACGCCTCACCCCAATTTATCTACGTCCTCTATACCCAAGACCTTTAAACACTTGTTTTGGACATGCTTAAGACGCTTGGCAATGGATACACATCTTATTTTAGCCTTTCCACCCACAACCCATCAACTAGAGGATGACTTTGTTTGGAGATCCTTATCAATGGTTGACATACATAACATTTATCTAGTTTTGTTTTTAAATCTTTATTTCTCTTTCAACATTTGAAATCTAAGACTGTTGTATATTCAATAATGAGGCTCCTTCTTAGTAGTTTCTATTAATGATAAAGTTTTTCTGCTTGCCTCTACATTTCTACAGATCCAGGTATACATTGAGAAGGAGGCCTTAGAGTTTCAACATTTATAGGAGCTCCTTAATTATTGAGGGAGTGCTCCATGCATTATGAGAAGGGACCATTTAGATGTGCTCCCAAAAGGCTCTCTACCATTGATGCCCGAACGTTGATGAAGCCGCTTGCACATATATTTCTTCTTCCCTCCTTAAAAGGAGGGGGAATGGAGTCCTCAATGACATGGTAAAGCTTTTGTACGGTTGTCTCGTTGGTCTTCTTTGACGTGGGGTGGTGGTCAAACTATTATTGTGCTTCTACCACCTAGGTGGGGCATGCTCATGCCTTTAGCACTTCCAAATAATTCTTAGAATGGTTGGGTGGTTCCACTCCACCATCATGAGAACCCTCTTCTTAGACTATTCTGCCTCCCAAAAATAATCCGCCACCACCTTTACGTGATATTGCTACCTGCACTTGACGATCACACGTATGTGTTTTGATATCATGGTTTTTTTGAGGCTCTTCCAATATAACCATGTCAAAAACAAAATACAATTAAAACAAGTGAAAAGATCAAAATGGGTTGTGGAATTCAATTTCGTAAAACGAAGAGGTTAAAGGGAAGGAATAATCAATGAGAGGGAATGCTTAAAATATTCTCAAGAGGAGTGGGCGTGGGAAAGGGGGTTATGGCATTATCATTGCCAACGTTAAATATAAGCCTTCAATATCGTCGTCCTCTATTTCGCTCTGGATCTTCATTTCGATCTTCATCTTCTTCGCTCTTTATGTAAGTCCTCCGTTTCTTTTCAGTTTCACTGTGCAAATTTTCTAGATTGATAAAAGAGGAGAGACGATAAAAAAAACTGGTATGTTTAAAGGACGTTAAAGCCCTATTAAGACGCCTCACAATTCTGTTCGGTTTTCCTTGGCTTCGTCAAGGGAAACACGTTTCTATTTTTCCCCTTATTGTACTTCTTAAGCTATTGGTTGTTTGGATTGTTTCTCTCTTAGTGAGACTGTGTTTTAGCGTTTGATGAAAAATATCAAGAGCCAATCTTAATTTTTGCTCGGTTCATTGGATTAGTGCATGCGAGCCCTTCATAAGGACAGGGTTTTACATTTGAGCGGAGAGCCTCAGCAGTTCAAGAAAAAACATCCACAAACGTGTATAAGATGGATTGTTCTAAGTTTTTTCCAAGTACTTTTCATTTTCCTTTTTTCTAAAGGTAAACTCCCCTTGCTAGTTCTCGTTAGGATTAAATGCCAGGACAGAAGGTATATTTTCTGTTAAAATTTTCTACGACTTGCACCCAGCTTCGTCCGTTGGGGTATGTCACATCCGGAATTGCATGGGGTAGTTAATCCGATACAACATTCAACATTTAACACTCAACGTTTGTACATTTTTTACATGTAATAGTCTCCCGGGGATTTGAACACAGGTCTCTAGTATGAAAGCCCCGATGATTTACCACTTGACCTCATTTCACTCTAGAATTTGACTTTTTAATTCTCACTATACTCGTAATCACTTATCATCTCTTACTGCATTTTTGGACCCTCATTTGATATACTTGAGATATATTTATAGCAATTCTGCCCCCTGTATAGTGCGCACCAAGGATTTTGGCTACATACTTAGGGTTTTTGTTCAGATTTATGAGAAGTATTGACTTAGCTATAAAGTCCTGCAGTGATGCATGATGGTAATGGGTTCATCAGCTGTGCAAGGCACAGTCTCCCTTTTTATTTGTATTCGTCCAATGGCACCACTTTACTCATTCATGCTCTATGTGGATTGAATTTGAATTCCCTATCCTTTGAATGACTCTGTTTAAAGAAGCAATCAGAAGCCTTTGGTTTGTTCTTGTTCTTTAAGCTGCACAAGTCTGTTCACTTGTTCCTTAAGAAGCATGTTTACATTCATATTGAGCTATCACAAGAATCCATTCCATCCATTGACATTATGAATGCGGCTATAATACTGTAGCAAAAGTTCTTGGATCCTTGGTTTTAGTGCCATATCTCAAGTCAAAAGGTTTGGGATTGTCATTTGACAAAGAAAACATGCTAGTTGAAAAATACACAAAGTATGAGTGTTAGCAATGAGGGTTCTTGCCAAACTCCTTATTCAAAGGACACAAGTGGTATTCGTCAAACAAAGACACATATAGCTGTTACCAGTGGCAAAGATTGTTTTGCTCCCTAGGTCGTTTTTTTTCTACTACAGCCCAATTTCTAAGCCACTTTCTCTGCATGGCACTAGTTTGACAAAAACGAGACATTGACACATGGCAAGTCTAGAGGAATCGGTGGCAAAAGGCCTAAATCCTTTCCTCCCTCCCTAAAGGCCAATATTACGAGGCTCTAAAATTGTGAAAAATGGACATTTCTACACAATCCTATAAGGTATTCGTACAAAATGAAAACCTAATAACAATTTTTTTGACGTGTTTACAGCTTAATAATGTAAAGTTAATTGAATTTGTTTTTATTATTTGTTGTTGTAAAATGCTTTCATTTTTTTTAAAACATTCAAAAAGATTATAGTACAAGCCTCAATGCAAAAAATGAAGTGGCTGGCAAGCTGCATGCCCCTCAAAAATGTAATGATCCGACTTTGTTCGAGCAAATTGAAAACACCATTAAATTCTAATTTATCATGATACCACAAAAATAAGTAGTTTGTGTACATCAAAACAATTAGTTTTCTCATAAATGTTAAATCTAAGACAAAACAAACTTCACAGATATCATCCTACGTGGAAACATCAAGATACCCATGTGCAAAAAAGGGCTTTGGTAGGATAGTGTCCACGTTAATTTCTCAAGCACCTGTGAAATAAAGATACTCAAATAAATATACTCAAATTTGTCATAAAGATGCTTGCCTCTTACTTGAACGTAGAATGCTTGATGGGCAGTATGGAGACTTATGACATTGATCATTAATTCTCTACGTTTAAGAGGAGCAAAAGGAAAACTATTGTAACTTATGAGCGAGGGAATTTTGTCAGCTTATTGGGATTATCAAATGAATGGCCATTGGTACAAAGAGTTAATGTTATCCAGAAATTGATGTGGCAGTTCACTGCAAACTATTGTATTCATCAAATTATGATGAAACAAGAGGTGTGGAGAATTAATCTTATTGAAAAGCATATAGAGATGCTTCTGAATCTTATGTTGGCTCCATTTTTTTGTACATCCATAAATACTAAGTCATCTCTATGGTGTATACCTTATTTATGTGGTATTGAACGGGGTGAAGATATCAATTAGGAAACCTATACTTTTTCATGGATGAAGGAGAGCATGAAGCTTATAACCCAAGGCAATATTTACTTTTATAAATTGCATTGCTACTTGAAGCTCATTGATCTTTTTTGAGAGGCATATAAAGATGCTTTTAAAGTTTGCATTTGGCCCCATTTTTTGTGAAAGTTTTTGGATTCAATTGCACATGAGTTTTTCTTTCCTATTTTCCAAGTCCCATACTCGACTTATCATCAGGGAGGAAGCCTATGCTGAGTCTAGTATGAGATTCAAAACACAAAAAATAAAAACTCGTATGTAGTTGAATATAGAAACTTCCACAAATATGTATCATCGCAAAAAAAAAGCTCAAAACCCCATTTTTTTGTAGTTATGGAAAGACTAAGCCACCTCCATGGTGTATCCTTATTTATTGGGCAATTGAATGGTGTCAAGATTTGAATTATTCAACCTAAACTTTTCCAGGATGAAAGAGAATGTGAAGCATGCTTGATTATTCATCGTTCCTCCTCCATACTAACAAATGCTTAAAGATGCTTGTGTGCTTTGTGGCTCCACCTGCCTTGTGATTATTCACCAATGTAAATGACTTAAAGGTCATAGAGAAATGACTACTCATGGAAACTAGTCACTGTGGCGAGATTGTGGCCTATGACGAGTCTAATATGAGACTTGAAACTTAGAAAAGAAAAAATCATACATGGTTGAATATAGAATCTTTCACAAATATGTATCATTGCAAAAAAAACCTCAGACTCCCATTTTTTTTTGTAGTTATGGAAATACCAAGCCACCTCTATGGTGTATCCTTAGTTATTGGGAAATTGAACGTGGTCAAGATTTTAATTATGCAACCTAAATTTTTCTTCGATGAAAGAGAGTGTGAAGCATGCTTGATTATTCACCGTTCCTCCCTCGTCCTAACAAATGCTTAGAGATGCTTGTGTGCTTTGTTGGTCCCCTTACCTTGTGACTATTCACCAATGTAAATGAGTTAAAGGTCATAAAGAAATGACTACTCGTGGGAAGTAGTAACTGTGGTGATGACTAGAGTATTGAAATACTCATACATAGTGAAAAATCCCACAAAAATAGAACATCTAAATAACACTACATTACAGAAGCCCCCTTTATTTACAATATTCTAGTTAATAAATAAAAGTGAGTTGCTAAATTCAGTGTATTTAGTCAATGGTTGTTGTGAAAAGCCACCTAAGATGCAAGAAACATCTCTAATAGGGCGCATTTCCGAGGGGAAATTTTGGGGTTGAAACAGTGAATCAAAATGCTTTAGAAACACCTCCGAAATGGCATCACAATACGGTACATGTCGGAAGTGGCACAACCTTTTCCGGCATGTGTCTGGACATTTCCAAGATCACTTTGAATGCTATATTTCTTTGCCATAGTTTTTCAATCAGCTCACTCTTAATCATTTTTTTTGAAACCAATTTTTTGCCGTTGGAAATAAAAATTGATTTCTAATTATTACATAATTTGGCTCTTAGCTAATAGTTTAGATTTTAGTTCTAAAGGCTCTTGGTTCCTAAGCGTTTCGCATGTACTATCAAAATAGCCCATTTTGTAGGTTATTGAAGTTTTAATACACATACACTGTAAAGTCACATAGTTTGCCATATTTCTTTCCAATGGTCTATCAATTATCATCCAGGTATTGCCTAAAAGATCTCCTTTTAAATGCAAATAAGCTATTCAATTGGTCTATCGATTATCATCCAGGTATTGCATAGAAGACCTCCTTTTAAATGCAAATAAGCTATTTAACAATGTTAAGATATATATTTATTTTTTTAGATAGGTATTCGATTTTGATCGGAGCTCCAACCGGTTTGCGACACAACTAGGGGCCCAGATCCCTAAGTGATCATCTATCACAAGTACCAGATTTACCAACAACAGCCACAACCGGCCCGAGAATACCATCAACGGCCACAACCGGCCCAAGAATACCAATGATCGGCCACAACTGACCCAAGAATACCAACAATTGGCCACAACCAACGCAAGAATACCAACGACCGGCCACATCCGGCCTCCGATACCATATTGAGATTTGAACCCGGGTGGTGCTTGAAACAACCAAGTCACTTTACCAACTCACCCACATCTCATTGGTATTAAGGTATTTATTTATTATTGTTTCGATGTGTGTATTGATTTTAATAACAATGTCTAAGAATTATTCAAAATCATTAAAGAGAAAGCTTGATACTAATACTTTGATAATTTTATAGAAAACCTTCAGATCAACAATGGAGAAAGAAAACCATGCTCTTTAAGCCTTTTGACTCTTAAGTGTGAATATGCCCCTATGCATGAACATATTGACATTTTGAAGTTTGAACTTATAAAACATGATGTCACATGGACATGCAGAATTTTAAGCACGTTGAATGTTTTGAATTTTCGTGAATACTATAATTTTTAAGTGTTTAATCTTTTATGGACTAAAAATGAGTATTATGCATTTTTTATATATATATTTATATAATTTTTAATTTTTGATTGTACTGATGGTTCCGTGCCATTTTGTTTCCATGTTTTGAATCTGTTTCTGTTTCGTGGTAACTTAGAAAGTCACATTAAACTAATTGATTTTATTTTGATGTAAGGATCAAAGAAATTTCTGTTATGTGTTGCATATACGCATTCCATCTCTGGTTGTTCTACCATTTTTACATGTATTATATTAAAAGCACTCTGGTTGATCTTATGATATATATATATATATATATATATATATATATATATATATAAATATATGACTTGCATGGAAATGGATGTACAGAATACATATCAGTCAGTAAAGAGAGAATATACGGCTTGTTTTACCTCACTGATTAGTTGAATATAGTAACAATTATCATCAGTAGCTTTTTGGTTCCAAACCCAGCTTCAAGATTGCTTTCAATGTTGAAGGAAATTTATGACTGTTATATATATACATACATATATATATACATACATATATATATACATATATATATATATACATATATATATACATATATGACCTGCATGGAAATGGATGTACATAATACATATCAGTCAGTAAAGAGACAATATACGGCTGGTTTTACCTCACTGATTAGTTGAATATAGTAACAATTATCATCAGTAGCTTTTTGGTTCCAAACCCAGCTTCAAGATTGCTTTCAATGTTGGAGGAAATTTATGACAGCGTTATACACACACACATATATATATATGACCTGCATGGAAATGGACGTACAGAATACATATCAGTCAGTAAAGAGAGAATATACTGCTTGTTTTACCTTACTGATTAGTTGAATATAGTAACAATTATCATCAGTAGCTTTTTGGTTCCAAACCCAGCTTCAAGATTGCTTTCAATGTTGGAGGAAATTTATGACAGTGTTACACAGGGATGTGTTCCCCCATATTTTGGCGACATCCTGGATGTTTCAGGGACAGGGATGAAATGGGCTCCCCCCCAACCCTTGCAAGCCCCCAGAAAAGAAATTGGGGACATCCCTTGAAAGTCTGACGTTTTGGGGATATCTCCCTTTTTTATGGGACGTTTCGGGGATGCCTAGACATCCCCAACGTCTTTTTTTATTTCTTTAAATTTATTTATTATTTTACTATTGGAACGTTTCATTTTTTTTTTGGTATTTTAAAGATTTAAATGTTATTTAATTTTTTTTTAATATATTATTAAATATTTTGATAGCCTCCCCCCACCAGCTCCAAAGTCTGAGAATTTTTTGGCTGTCCTGGAAACCCTGGCCCCTGTCCCCAAGACACAGGTAGCTGTGCTTTATTATGTCAAAAACTTCCAAATTATTCTTTGTCAAAGGAATCAATAGACAACTAAACAGATAAGTTACTGATTTAGATAAAATAAATTTTGTTGCATTAAAAGGGCTTATGGGGAAACGATATCAGTATGCCATATTAGGTTGTTGATTTTCTGTTTTTCTTTTGTGAGATGCCTGCTTAAGATGTTTAACTTGTCCATTTGAATGTTTGTTCAAATTCTAATAACAGGTCTGTTTTATTCCTTTCAGCACAAAGCGAACAACTTCCATTTATTCATCCATGGAAGTGGCTGCTGTAGGTGCTGTTGCAGAAAAAACATGTTTCTCTGATGTTTTCATTGAGGAAGAGTATGATCGTCAGACAAAGTTGCTTCAGGAATTTTATGAAATTCCAAGCATTGAAAAAGCATGGATTTCTCGATCTAGCATCAGTATGGTATTTTTACCATTTTCTTTGAATTTATCCTTATATTTGGTTACCTTTTTTAGCTTGGTTTTATTATTCTTGGGTTCTAATAGAATTATATTGTGCATCAAGATGATGTGTTCTATTTCTTTGTTTTTTTGTTGTGTTATTATGATTTTCTATTTTTCTTTTGTTCAAATCGTTGTTGCTTATCAAACAAACAAAGTTGTTTCCTTTCTATTTTTGTTTTTTGATTAAGATTTGGCTATATGCATTGTTATCCTTACATTTTTTGGTTTAGGACAGCTTGGCATCTTCTCTTACCTCCTAAAACCTGTATGGACAGTGCTTTATCTTTGTGCTGATTGCTATATTAGTATTTTATTGTTTCTTGTGTTCATTTGTTGACCTGCACAAAAACATATCGGCTAGTCTAATTAGTTGTTCTTTTTATACTGTTCCTTTCAATTATGATATTCTAGGGGATGGCTTGCAAGCAATGATATCTATGAGCCAGTTGAATCTTCCAGCAAATAAAAAGAGGCAGTTTGTTCTCTCGGCACATATCCCGGAGGAAATGAACAATCCCAATGATTGCAATTGGTCACCTTTTCCTGTTGAACAGACGGGAGCATCGCTGGTTGTTCCTTCACCTTCAGGTTTGAATCTCCTTGTCATTCGGAATGGAGAACCCAGCTCCAAAGATGCATCAGCTCCAGTACAACTTGAAATTTGGGGTCCTGCTCAATTGCGGAAAGAGATATCTATTCCCACATCTGTGCATGGTCCTTTGTTTACAGATGGATGGTAGTCACTCAATTCAACCATTAATTTTAAAGGACATTTCATAAAAAATTTACTGTGTGATATTTGGTGTTTGGACAGATAAATTGGAAGTCGTTTTCCTTTGTTATTGGGCATTTCATTCCTAGACTTAATCAGTGCCTCGTGATGTTAATGTAGGTTTGAAGGCATTTCATGGAACTCAGATGAGACTTGTATAGCTTATGTGGCCGAGGAACCTGCTACCACTCAACCTGTATTTACTTATTCTGGCTACAAGCCAGGTTCTTCAGGTGAAAAAGAGCCAGGAAGCTGGAAAGGCCAAGGAGATTGGTTGGAGGATTGGGGGGAAACATATTCAGGAAAAAGGAGACCAACACTCTTTGTTCTCAATATTAAAAGGTGTTTAACACTCTTCCCCTTATTTATGGGTGTGTGAGGGTGAATTTTATCCACTTTTCTAAAGACTCAAATTACTGATTCTTATGGTTACAGTGGGACTGTACAGGCTGTTGATGGCATCCCAAACGATCTGAGTGTTGGACAAGTTGTGTGGGCACCACATTCTCCTACTGGTTTCCCTCAGTATCTGGTTTTTGTTGGCTGGTCTACGGATGCTAGTAATGGTCAGACACCAAGAAAGTTAGGAATGAAATATTGCTATAATAGGCCTTGTGCTCTGTATGCACTTAGAGCACCTCTGTCAAACAAGTAAGTACATAAAGAGAACTTCTATGTTTCAATAGATGCTGTAAATTTCCATTCATATGTAAATGGTTTATTGCATTGCTTTCTGGTTTGGAGCTTTAATTTAGTCAAAATTTTGACTTTTTTTTTGAAGTCATCCTAAATAGCAGTTAAATAAAAATCTCTTTCTGGCTCTTTGTTTTGCAGAGAAGCATCTAAGGAGATTGTAGGAGTTTTGAAGCTCACTGAAAATATTTCTAGTGCTTTCTTACCACGCTTCAGGTTACTACATGAAACATTGACCCCGTTTTGATAATCAGTACTGAAATGAGGAAACTGGCTTAGAAGTTTTTATACTGTATCCAGAGAATAGAAAATTGTTTACAACCATGCAAAGACTACAGCTAGATTATCCCTATTTCTATTATGTTTTGTGATTCTGGATACAGACCCCAAGCTATATTTTGTGTGCAGATCTAGAAAAAGTTTTCATTAAAGTATAGCAGCTTATAAAAAGGAACTTGACAAATTTTCATTACTGACCATGTGGAGCAGCAGTGCCATCACTTCTTGGTGTGGGTTGTCCTCCATCCTCTGCTCCATCAAATTAATTTCTCAGCTAAAATGGCACGACTCTTCTGCTCATTCCTTTGCTAAAGTAAAGGGAATTTGGATTTGCTGCAGAGTATTGATTTGGTATTCTAGAACATTCTGTCCTAACTCTATCCCCTCATACTGCAAGCTTCATTACTTTGCTGGTATTCTTGTAGCAATAGGTCGATATTAAAGGCAGATCCTCTTGAACAAATTGGAGATTCCTTTATGACATCTGCCATTGTGTTATATACTTTCAATCAGGATTGCGTTTTCCTTCCATCAGGGCAGAAGTCTTTTAGGTTGATTGGAGTGTTCTGATACTCCACCAACAATGTCCGGTTTGTCTCTGTTGTCATCGTCAAATAAGGATGTAATGGAATGTGTCTTTTTGGAGGGGTCATTTGTCCAGAAGGCCTAGGATGAGGAAAGATAAATGCAGTATCTCTAATTACATTGGAAGCAAGAGGAGTCTAAGTTCCTAAACCAACAAGATCTGCATCTTCATCAGGTACAAAAGGTTCCTTGCTTAGTTCTCTTCTCCAGTCAGGGGTTTTCAATGTTTTGTTGCAAATTTCTTCACTATAAGAACCTAAAAAATGCGTGTCTACTCAGGAATAACCACCCCACTACTCTTCACCATAATGATTGCATTTCATTTTTTCCTACCCCATCTTGAGGTTCAAGAAAAGTTGCATATTACCATAATGGGGTCATTTTTTTGTAGCCACTATGGTTTAGTTTAAAGTATTTCCCCAAAAACACATTAAATACTCCATTATCGTTAACGGGGAAAAGATTTCCCAAAAACACCAAAAATTAAGACCAATGGGTTTTTACTGTTTGCAGGTCTGGGGTGATTTCTCCTGTTTTTGTGTAATCCATATGTCATCTATATCACTGACGCAGTGCTGAGGGTTGGGTTCCCAATGAAGGGAAGCCAAACCTCGCAGCCTATGGTTTCACTCACACAAGCACAACAGATGGATCAAATGCGTTTTATTTATTTGCAGCAAGATTGCATGGGTTCAGCTCTGTCACTGTACAATAGGTGCTCCTCAGCGCCCTTCTTGAGCGCTTGGCTTTTCCTCTCTCAACAATCACTCTCACAACTCTGGCTCAGGGCAGAGCTCGACCTTGAACCTAGGCCTTCTCTACGGCCCTTATGCCCTTCTGCCCACAATGACAACCACCACTTTTTTAGCAAGAAGTTCTACAATATTCTCAACAATCCTTTCCATGGGTCAATCATCTCTATTTATAGTTGTTCAGGTTGGTCACCGGCGTGTCCGAGTCAATGACTGGCAGCTGTCGTCGAGTAGGATTGGTGCCCATTTTAAAGCGTACTCTAGGATAGCTGGGCTGAATCAGACCTCGAGCTTTGCTGTTATGACAGCAATTAATCTGAATCTGCCTTGTAGATCTGCTGTCTTTTGCCGTCATTTTGGCGTTGTCTTTCCCAGGTGTCATGTCTTCTAGTTGGCCGATTGATCGTTTTCCTTTTTGGCCCCAGGTTCTGTGTCTCATGCTTCCCTTTAGGTCTCTTGTTTGTAGGCATCTTCTTCTCCCCCTGCGTTCTCTCTTCTTGTCATCGGCCTCTCAAGGCTCGACGCTTTCTGCTTCTTCCGTGCACGTCCCCTTCCTGTCTCTTGCATGCCTTCTTAGGTCTATGTGCCATCCTTTTGTTCTTGTGCACGATCTGTGCGCACCTCATTGGTTAGCTGTATTTGTGCTCCGAATCTTGGCTTCCTCTATGCTGTTCTTCCGTGCCTCTTTCCTCCTCTTTACCTGCGCGCCTTCAACTTGTAGGATCTAAGGTCTGCTTGGGATGCTCTTGCATCAGACTCCTGAGGTAATTGAAATGTAAGCCCTTGCTTACATTGGGTCTAAGTGGTTGGACCACTTTTCAAGTTAGTTATATGATTTTGGCGTTCCCCTTTCCCTGTTGCTCTTGCAATTTTCTCCTCTTCCACTGACGTCCTCGAGTGTCGGCGTTCCCCCTGTTTCTCTCTTGTTTCCTTCTATGCGTCTATTTTGGGTTTCATGTACAACTCTTTTCTTAGGTTGACTCCCTCTCAACCATCCCTATTAGCTTCTAGCTGATTTTCTTCCACTCTCCTTTCCTCCGACCAAGAGTCCTGCTTGGTTCTCTTGGCACATCTCTCATCATCTTTGTGCGTTGATCTCCACACTTCTTCTTTGAGGCCTTCCCTTTTGCCTCACGCACCTCCTCTTTTGTGCACTTTCTTTTCTCCATCTTGTCTCATGCCTCTCACTAGGCATGCTTCATCCACTCTTCTTGCACTATGCTTGCGTGAAGCTCTCTTTAGTTGGTACTTTTCCCAACTTTCTGTCCTCTTCCTTTTCACGTTCATCCTCGAATCTGGAGACCTCTATTGGCTGCCTCCTCTGTTCGGTAGTCGGCTAAGTTGCTTAGGAAAACTTCTCTATCTTGTACCTTCCTGGCACAATTAATCCTTTTCATTACCTGCTAGCTGCCTCAACTTCTGGTGCTCCGCAAGCCTTCTTCAGTACCCAACTTGGGTTCCTCCTCCCTTCAGTGCATATTCTGCCTTGTGCTCTCATTAATTGCTTTAATATTCAACGATCTATTAGCCTCTAGTTGCTTCCTGGGCAACTTATCTTTCAGCCTCGGGCGCATCCTATGCTTTTGCTAGCTGCCTCAAGGTTCGACGCTTTGCTAGCCTCTGGTTGCACTCTGCCCCACTTGGCTTCTTCCTCCAGCGCATCATTTCATCTTGCGCCTCTTGCTAGCTGCCTCAAGGTTCGGTGGTCTACTAGTCTTAGTTGCTCTAAGCACAACTCTGCATCCTTGGTATTCTCCTTCAACACCTTGGTTTGCTTCTTCTGTTCTGTGCATCTTGTGTCTTGCATGGTTACGCTAGCTGCCTCAAAGTTTGTCATTCTACCAGCTCCTAGTCGTGCTCTTGTGACTCGACATCTCTTCCTCTTCTTTGTTGGCTACCTCAAGAGTTTGGCTTTTTGCTAGCCCTAGTCATGATCTGGTGACTCTGCATCTCTTCCTTTTCTCTACTGGCTATCTCAAGAGTTCAACGTTCTGCCAGCCCTAATTGCGTTTTGGCGACTCTACAAACCCTTGTCAAAGCCTATAAACCCTAGACGCCACAATAGTAGTGTTTTGTAGATGATTTCCAACCAATAACTTGTCCCAAAATTAATTGAAATCTTGTAGAAATATTCATAAATTTAAATGCACGAAACAAGTATCTTTTTTGCCAAAATTTTGAAGCTCAAATGCGACTTTTTGATGGTTGAAAAGTCTGATTTAATTCTCAAAATACGGCTGCTGTGCTGAATATTTTTCCCCTTGAAACCCTTGCAAAAAATCCCCACAAGTGCCCCAAAAATATCAGAAAAATACAACAAACGTTTTTGGGCATATAAATGGTCAAAAATTGCTCTCCAAGCCAATCGCCCAACTTGCCAAGTGTAGGAAAATTAGCAAAAAAATAAGAGAGCGAGATTTTGCCTTCCACAAGTGAAAAAGTCTTCAAAACCTACCAAAATAATTAGATAAGAATTCTGAAAATTACTATTTAATTTTATATGGATGTAGGGCTTCAAACCCTTCACGAAACTTCCCAATACCTCATGCCAACATGCAGAAAATTGACAAATAAAATCAGAATATTTAATTTACATAAAATAGACCAAATGAGGCTTCCAAACCCTTAATCCAAGCTTCCAAAATGGTTCGCTCCACTTGCAAAAATAGGATAAATATTAATCAAGGTTAACATGCAAGAAATGAACCTCAAAACCCTCACAAAACTTCACATGAACTCTTCAAGGTAAATCGCCCCACTTCTAGGGCAAAAAACAAGATTTTCTTAGCAAAGGTGGTGTCAAAAGACATTTTTTTTTAGATTGATCAACACCAAAGCAACAAATTTCTATTGGGCATACATCTCAATAGTTTTTTCAAATATGAAGAACAATTATCAAAATTCAACATATCTTCAATTGTGATCTTTACCTTGTATTTGTACCTTTCAAATGGGGGTTGAACCACCTTGGAGAGGTAAAATATTTCATAAGCCTCACTTGTTTTTTTTTAGAATATCTTTTCCTTTCTTTGCTTTAGCTTCCAAGCCGAATTCAATTTAATTTCACTTTAGGCTTTTTTGAATTAATTAAATAACTTGCCTTAATAAATTAGTAATTAAAATTACTTTTTGGCAAATTAAATAATTAGATCCTCACTCTAAATAATTAATTAAATTGCTCTATTAATTAAAGTGATAAAAATCACTTTTCAAGCAATTTATTAATTACAAAGCCCCTTAGAATAATCATTAAAATTACCTTAATTTTTCAAATGGTTAAAGCCACTTTTTCGGTAATTCGAATAATTATCCAAGATAGTTCTATTTTAATAATTAATTAATTGCTTTATATTTTTGAATGATTAAAATCACTTTTTGGACAATTTTATTAATTATTAAAATTATATAAAAATGGGACATCATAGTCCTCCCAAATTTGTTTGGCCTCAAGCAAATGCTATCTCATATGCCCAATTACCATGTCCAAATGGTAAAACCTGTTGTAGTGCTAAAAAAGACTTTATCATGTACCTATTAAGTGGAATAACTTTTGCCAAAAAACATAGTGTGACATACCCCAAATGGATACTGAATGCCATTCCACCTTGCCAACATGTCCTATAATGCAAACAAAATCAGTCCTTGCTTCCCAAAAAGTGGTAGTCCTAAACGGAGCCATGAACCTGTTGTACATATACTTTGGGGGTTGCCTCCAAGTGCTAGATGTGTTCTCATAGCCTTCCAAGGCCCCACATGTTCCCAGCCGAACACCCCTTTCAATACCAAGTGGTGGATGAGGAAGCTCCTTTTCCTTATACCTCCCAAATGGGTGAGATATGACCCAAAGTGGTTATGCAAATGACAACTGAACCAAACCACCTTGCTGCCTTGTATGCAAAATTTCCTCATGTGCTGGTCCATGTCCCACCAAATATGTAAAGAGAAATCAGAATTGTAATGTCTATGAAAAAAAGCTTACAAGATACATTCGCCACCATTTATGGATCTCCAAGTGTGAAATTTGCATCCAACAAGAGGCTGCCCCATGTTACTAACCTCCAACATGCATATGATTCTCTTCATACTTCCCAAAAACTCTCCAACATTCTCACAAGAAGGTTGTACCTTCCCGGTGAGGAGGTTCCTTATGTCACCTTCACATAATGCCAACAATATTACATTTCCAAAATTTTGTGCAAGCTGTTTAGTATGAAATAAATCAGTTTTCCCTTCATGTTGACATGGATGTATATGCAAATAAACTTATGATTTTTCATGTGGGCAAATGTAGAATTGATTGTACATATTTCTCATGTCCCAAAAGCTGGAATACATCATAAAACTCAGAATTTTCCCCTCTAAAGTAAGGTTGAATTTGCTTTTGCAAACCTGATTTTTCAGAGTAATAAATTTCAGAATTTGTACATACCTTTATTCTTTCTATCAAGTGCTGGAAAGTGCCACAAGGATCAGATTTCTTCCTTTCATCATGGCTACCATGTGTGACCAAATAGATATCAGAGGGATGCTTGAATTGAATCCGAATGTACTGCTGTTTTGTGTCCTAACATTTCCCATTTTTTCTATGCAAACCATGACCTCGGTCATTGATATTTCCAAAATTTATGGACAACTGAAAATACATAACAAAATCAGAGCTATTGCTTGTGTGAAAGCGCTGTAATAGTTATGTAGAAACTGAGTTTTTTGATTGTACCAAATTAGAATTACACCTAGCAACATTTTCCCTTGTTACAAGTGTTAGAATGCTCTCAAATAAACCTACATATGAAACAAACAAATTAGGGGAATCATTGGTATTTAATAACACCCATTTGATCCACTTGTCAAGTTTTAAGATCCTTTCTTAATGTCTTGATCTTTCCTTCTTATCCATTACACACAATGGATTGCCTTTTACATACCACAATAAGTTAGAATCTTAATCTTTTCCCATATCTATTTTGATTGTATGCAAGTCCATCACAGTGTTCTTTTCCTTCAAGTATTCCCTCATCTCATTGTGCATTGATCTATCAAGAAGCCTCTTTGTGCCATCCAACCTTGTCAAAGCTTGCACTCCTTATTTGTGATTACGAATTATTCCTTCCAAGCTTTTTCATCAACTTTAGAGTCATGCAACAAATCTAAACAATTATTAGATACCAAACAAAAATCATCATTCAATTCATACCTTTCTATCAATATATTGGTTTCTTTGGCTTCTTCAAAATCATTTTTTTGAATCCTAAAGCTTGGGGTACTTTGCTATCCCAAAGCATCATCTTTTTGTAGCTCATCTTCCTCCTTTAAATTTGATTTTTTTGTTTCATTGGCCTCTTCATAGGAACCCTCGTGAAGGGTTGTCCCTTCATTCTTATCCTCCAACTCTCCATGTAGTTCAATACACTTTTTTTTTACATGCTCCACTATTAAATAAGTCCTCAATTTTTCCTCACAATTAATTGCAACATTTTTAAACAATATATGTGCAATTGGATTTTTTTTTTCTAGCCCCAAACTTGTCAACAAGATATATAATAACGGCTTGGAAAGGTTATCACTCTCATTGAGTGTCACAATCAAGATTTTTTGTATAGAAGCTACAACATTTTTGGTAGGATTCTTACAAGCAATTTCAAAGAAATGCTGAAACATCCTAACAAAAAGTTCATCAAACCCCATATCTAACATCAAAATACATGAATTAGTTGAAGCCATAGTTTCTAGGATGTTGACCCTTCTAGCCAAGTAGTGTCCTTCGTCCTCTTGGAGACCTTGGAAGCTCTTCACAATCAAGGAAAATATTTTCTTTATGATTTTATCATTGTAGGCTACGTTGTTTAGATACGGGTACGGGTACGGGTACGATTCGGGTACGCGGGTACGTCAGTTTTCAAAAACCTTGATTTGAATACGTCGTGGGTACGTCTCTATATATATATTTAAAAAAAAATAAAAATATATATATATATATATATATGCATATTACTCAATTTTCTTGTAAAACACTTGAAAATAGTAAATACATAGTGTTTGTTCATTCATTGCTTCAAATTTCAAAATGTTCAAAGTATACATTGCAAAGACATTCGGGCTTTTCAAAATGCAAATGTAGATTAAATCATAGATTCATAATTCATCTAGATAGTCTTCATATTCATAATTAATAATTATGAATGTTACTCCCACTAGCTCCACTTGGACAACTCCCACTAGCTCCACTCTCCACCCCTAGTGTTGAATTCTCTTCATTGTCATCAACATCATCCACACCAAGTAATGAAACTTGGGCAAATGTAGATGTGGTGGCATCCAAGTCTATATTCTCTGGAAGGATATCCCAAAGTTTGTTAGGCCCTCGCATATAGTCCTCAGACTTGTGTGAAAGGAGGCGCAAATTGGAATGTACAAATACCAAATCTTCAGCTTTCTTGGATGCCAACTTGTTTCTTTTAGCAGAATGGATAAATCCATATGTACTCCAATTCCGCTCTGCTGAAGAATTACTAGCCACCTATCACAAAAAAAAGTTGTTAATTGTTAGAATTTTTGAATTTAAAATTTGTAACAATGTAAAAAAAATATGTCAATAACTTAATAATTTTTTTAATTTAATTCAAATTGAATACCTGTGACAGAATCTTGATTGCAATAGGTCGTAGATACTTGGCATCATGGCCATGTACATACCACCACTTGATTGGAGACAAACTAGATTTGTCAAAAAGAGCCTCAATTTCTCCCATGCTGCCCTCTGAAGCTACAAACATGGCCATTTCGTTGCGGACCGCACTAGCTATAGATGGATCAGGAAAAAGCCTTCTGAATGCTTGCCTAGTTCCATTTGCAACCTCTACATCATCATATGGTTGTTGCCTATTTGGTAGCCGAAGTATTTCATTGCTATAATACTTCTGATTGAGAGCATAAGCAAGGAGATGTAATGGAGTGGTCATTTTATTCCACCTCTTCATGACCAACGTCTTGATTTCATTATAAAACATTTCTTCTGGGTCTTGCTCTTTATTTTGTATGATGTCTCTCATACTTTCAAGCATGGAATCAATCCCATCATAAACCTCTCCCATGCACGCTGCATCTGTATCCGTAAATCGGATCATAGATAGAATAGGCTCTGTAAAACTGAGCACATATTCAATCTTGGTCCACCAGTTATCATCAAGGATTAATGCTTTGATCTTATTGGCTTTTTCAATACCAGTGGTGCTTGCTTGCCTCCACACACCCCAAACATTGCTTATCACCATACTGCTTAGTGCCTCTTTCACCTTCACAAGTCGTCTCAAGACGAGCGTGTGAGAGGCAAATCTAGTTTCAACAATCTACAAAAAAAAAATAAGGCCAAGTTTAATTGTCCAAACTATAAACGTTGATAAACAACTAGAATTAAAAAATAAAAAGTTATAACTTCAAAATTAAGAACTTCAAAAGTAAGACTAAAAATTTGTTCTCGAATCGGAATTTCTTACCTTCAACAACTCCAACTTTGAGAATTTCCTGAAGATGGCCTGAGACATGTGATGATTTGTGACAAATGTTTGAATGTCACTGGCCTCTGCATAAAGTTGCTCTATCCATTGAATTTTACCAATCTTTTGCAATATCAAGTTGAGGGAGTGGACAACACAAGGTGTCCAAAATATGTGCTCATATCTGCCCTCTATAATCAATCCAGCTGCTCTGCAATTCTTTGCGTTGTCTGTGATGACTTGGACAACATGTTGGGGGCCCACAGACTCAATAACTTCTATCAAAATGTTTGCAATGAATTGAGCATCTTTCACTTCGCCCTCACAATCCACTGCCTTCAAGAACATTGCCCCTTTAGGGCATACTGCAATAACATTGATCAAAGGCCTGTTTCGAGCATCTTTCCATCCATCTGAGATAATGGACACCCCTGAATCCTTCCACGAATCTCTAATTGGTTGCAAAGAAGTGTGAATATGTTCTACTTCTTTGGCCAAGAGTGTGGTGCGAACTTTCTCATAGTTAGGGCCTTTGTAACCTTGTGGAGCTTCATTGACCGCTTTCAACATTTGTTGCCAATAAGGGGATCTCAAAACATTGAAGGGCAGTCCACATGCATAAATGCATCTAGAAATCAACTCATCAGCAATGTCCCTCTGTGCGACATTGAAAGCTTTTTCCAATAGTCCTTTTGATTTTTTTCGTGAAGTGGAATCTGCATCATCATCAGCGTCTGGTATTGCAATTGAATGAGCTCGAGTTTGACTTTCAATGAAAGGATGACTCGCCGCTGCAGGTGTTATGGGTGGTCTCCCTGATCTACCTCTTTGGAGAGGTATTGTTTTAGAACGGTTTTTTGAAGCAACTGCTGCATCGGCTTCTTCTTGCTCTTTCAAGAACTCAACTATTTTTGGCTTGGGAATTTTATCACACTTTCTGATCCCTGATGGCCCAACCCCAGTCAAATGAGTTTTGACTCGAGTATACGAAGATTTGAATGTGGAATGACAATCATTACATATCCACACACGAGTCCCACCTCCAGCGATGATCTCAAGTATCGTTACATGTTTCCACAGAGGGGAGGCAGGGTCATATTTCACTTGAAGTGAAGTTTCAGCTTGGTTTGCTTCATCATGCTCTCTTCCTGACATTGAACTGGATGCCATAGATATCCTAATTATGAATTATCAAATTAGATTCTAGAACCAAGCAAAAATATACAAAATTAAAATGAATAACAACTAACTTTGTTTCTGATTCTCACGATCGCAATTACGCGCGAGAGAAGAGCATACGCAAAAGTTAGGGTTAGAACTTAGAAACATAAAAAAATATACATTTGATTTTTTAAATATTTAAACTTGAAAAAATAAAAAATAAATGCAATGCAACTAACTCTGTTTCTGATTCTCAAGATCGCAATTACGCGCGAGAGAAGAGCATACGCAGAAATTAGGGTTAGACCGTTAGAACTTAGAAACTTATATTTTTCAAAAATATACATTTGATAATGATTTTTTTAAATAATAATTTATTAAATATTTATGAAAAGTGAAACAAGAACAATAAAAATAAATAAAATTAAATTTTAATACGATTACAAATTAATACGATTACAAATTTTAACATTGTAATTTGTAGAAAATTTAAATTAAAAATTTAAATTAAATAAATTTAAATTTAAAAAAAATTTAAAATTTAAAATATTAAAAATAAAATTTAAAAACTACTTAAGTTGTAATTTGTAAACTGTAAATTTAAAATAAATTATAAATTAGAATATTAAAAATTTAAAAATGTAAAAACTAAAAACTAAATAGTATTTAAATTAAATTTTTAATATTATTTAAATTTTTAATATTATATTTTGTTTTATTTTTAATAGTTATATACTTATATTGAATATTTATTATTCTATAGTTAAACTGAAAATTTTAAAATTAATTTATTAAATATTATATACAAATTTAAACAATTTGTAAATTTTAAAATTAATTTATTAAATATTAAATACAAATTTTAAAACTAAATACTAAATACTAAATACTAAATAATAAATGAAAAAAAAAAATTTAACATACCTGGTCTGGTCTTGGAGCGGCTTCACTCCACGCTGTCCTCCCTTGCAGGCCGCAAACTACCACTCCACGCTGTCTTCTTCGCGGCACACAGTCCTCTATCCGCGACGCTGTCTTCCGCGGCACTGGCAAACAGTTCTCTTCACAGCTTTTTGCATATGATCGCGATTTTTGTTTTTGTGTGTTTTGCAGAAGGGACGCAGGGTTTTATAAGTGGAGAAACGTTTTCGATTTTCGCGTTTAGGGTTTTTAACGCGTTTAGGGTTTTTTTTTTTGCGCGTTTTCGTTTTTTTTTATATTTTTTTTCGCGGCAGTCGCCGGGAAATGTCGGGGACGCCCCGGAGGCGCCCTGGGTACGCCCGGAGTCGTCCCGGAGGCGCCCGCCGGCTTGCCGGACGTTTCCGGCACGCCGGCGGGCGCCTCCGGGACGCCTCCGGGCGTCCCCGGGACGTCCCCGTGCCGGAGGCACCTCCGAACAGGAGGCGTCGGCCTGGGGGGCGTACCCCTGCAACACAGATTGTAGGGAACTTCGGGAACAATTAGTTTTGAAATCTTATTAATACAACTAGTAACCTAGAGGCTTACCTCCTCATTTGTATCTCTTAAGAGTTCATGTTGAACCAAGTCCGTCTTTGAGGGCTATACTGTCCACCTCATGGATTTATATTGTGATTGTTTTATTTTGGATAACATCTCTTTTATTTCTTCCAAGGTGCTGATTACATGCTCCACTGGTTGGCATAGGTCCTCTCCCCTAGCCTTCTACCTACATTGTAGAGCCTTTCTTTCTCCATTTCTTCCATGATAACATCAAGTTCTTTTATTTGTTTGCAACTAAGCCTCACAAGTGGACAAGATCGGTGCTCCGATACTACTGTAATGCCATCAAATGGGATGATTTCACATAAAAGGGGTTTTCCCTTAAATTTCACAATTCTAAAAATGCAATCAGTTTGCAAAATAAACTCAAAAACCTTTGTCAAGCTTTAGAAACCTTAGACGCCACAATAATAGGGTTTGTAGATGAATTCCAACCAATAATTTGTCTCAAAATTAACTAAAATCTTGCAGAAATAATCATAAATTTAAATGCACGAAACAATTACCTTTTTTGCCAAATTTTGAAGTTCAAATGCCATTTTTTGATCGCTGAAAACTCTGATTTAATTCCAAAAATACAGCGGCTGTTCTGAATATTTTTTCGCTTCAAACCCTTGTCAAAAATCGCCACAAGTGCTCAAAAAATACCAAAAAAATACACTGAACCTTTTTGGGCATATAAATGGCCAAAAATTGCTCAAGCAAATCGCCCAACTTGCCAAGTGTAGAAAAGTTAACAGAAAAATAGGAGAACGAGATCTTGCCTTTCGCAAGTGAAAGTCTTCAAACCCTGTCAAAATAATTAAATAATAATTTAAAAATTATTATTTTATTTTTTATGGATTTAGGGTTTCAAACCCTTCACGAAACTCCTCTAATACCTCATGCCAATACGCAAAAAATTAGCAAATAAAATCAGAATATTTAATTTACATAAAATAGACCAAAAGAGGCCTCCAAACCCTTGATCTAAGCTTTCAAAGTGGTTCGCTCCACTTGCAAAAATAGGATAAATATTAAACAAGGTTAACATATAAGAAATGAATCTCAAAACCTTTACAAAACTTCACACGAACTCCTCAAGATAAATCTCCCCACTTCTAAGGCAAGAACAAAATCTTCTTAGCAAAGATGGTGTCAAAAGACATTTTTTTTTAGATTGATCAACACCAAAACAATGAACTTTTATTGGGCATACATTCCAATAGTTTGTTCAAGCATGAAGAACAATTATCAAAATTCAGCATATCTTCAATTGTGATCTTTATCTTGTATTTGTACCTTTTAAAAGGGGGCGAACCACTTTGGGGAGGTAAAATACTTCATAAGCCTAATTTGTTCTTTTTAGAATATCTTTTCTTTTTTTTGCTTTAACTCCCAAGCCGACATTCCTTTTAATTTCACTTTAGGTTTTTTTGAATTAATTAAATAACTTGCCTTAATAAATTAATAATTAAAATTACTTTTTGACAAATTAAATAATTAGATCTTCAAATAATTAATTAAATTGCTTTAATAATTAAAGCTATAAAAATTACTTTTCAAGCAATTTATTAATTATAAAGCCCCTTAGAATAATCATTAAAATTACCATAATTTTTCAAATGGTTAAAACCATATATGCTATAATAGCAAAAAAATTGCGATTAATCGCGATTACTTTTGAATTGCTTTGTAAAACACGTTTTTGTCCATTTAACTGTGGGCTTTTGGCAGTCAACCCTTCCACCCTTCAAAATCGTTGATCGGTATCAAAAAACGTGAATAAATCGAAAAAATTGGGAAAAAATCAAGATTTCCTAAAAATTGCGATTTAAACTCGTTTTATTTGCAATTTCTGTGGTTTTTTCATTTATAAGTGCAAAAAATGAGGAAATAACACCACAATTTTGGAGATTTTTGATAACTTTCTTTAGGCAGTTTTGTAGAATTTGATTGAGATTTTTAGAGATTTTTGGAAGATTTTTTCAGAGGTCTTCAAGTTTGGTCTTCACCCTTCAAATTTCCAAATTCCAAGTTTATTTATATCTTCATTTTGAAATATGTAAACAAAAATTATACAATTTAAAAAATCCCTAACCCTAACACTAACCCTAACCCTAACCTAACTTCATTTTTTTAAAATACATCTTTTAAAATAAAAATATAAAAATAAAAAAAATACCTAACCCTAACCCTAACCTAAGTTCCTTTTTTTATATTTTTTAAAATGTCAATTAAAAAAAAACCTAACCCTAACCCTAATCTAAGTTCAATTTTTTTTATATTTTAAAATGTACATTGTAAATAAAAACTAAAAAACTAGAAAAATACCTAACCATAATCTAAGTACATTTTTTTATATCTTTTAAAAGTAAATTAAAAAAAAAAAAGCTAACCCTAACCTTAACCGTAATCCTAAACCTAACCCTAACCCAAAGTTCATTTTTTTTATCTTTTAAAATGTGAATTAAAAAAAAAACCTAACCCTAACCCTAAGTACATTTTTTTAATATATTTTAAAATGTAAATTAAAACTAAAAGATTAAATGAATACCTAATTCTAACTTTAACCCTAACATAAGTTTATTTTTTTTATATCTTTTAAAATGTAAATAAAAACTAAAAAAACAGAAAAGCACCTAATCCTAACCCTAACGTTAGTTAAGTAACATTACTTTTTTTTGCAATGAATTAATGTTAATTTAATTAACTTCAATTAATAACCCTGTTTCCTAACTCTAACCTTGAGGCAATGTTTTTATATTATTTTATTATGTATGTACTTATTACTAACGATTGCAGAAATGCAAAACATTAATAAAAAATAAATGTAAACAAAGCATCTCTAAAACACATTCTTTTCTATTCTTCTCTTTTTGTTCTTCTGGAATTTGTCGTTCGGTTGTACATCTGACGCAGGGGGGTTGCAGTGTCAAATGGGTATCGTGCATACAAGCTCTAAACTGCCTCCTGTGAGCAAGATTCCATTAGACAAAGCCAAGATCTTTCACATACTATTTCTTTCAGTGCCACTCTACTCTGACGTATCACTCTGCTTTCATGTACATTTCTCTTCCACGTACTATCATTCTTTCACGTGCCTTCAGGTATATAGGAATGTGAGGTATATAGGAAGGTTTGGTATATCGAGAGGGTGGTATATATAGAAAATTGCTCCTCTCGAGAGGCGGTTTGGCTATTGAATATTTAGGTATATCGAAAGTGGGAGTGATAAGTTGAAGTGATAAGAGTTTCTTTTGGGAGTGATAAGGAAAAATTAAATACTTTCAAAATGTTTTAGCACCTAAACAAACAATTTTATGCCGCTACAGATTTGATCATCATGCCATGTTAAAGATTTTGCATGGAACTATTGCATCGAAGCCGAGCCAGGTAATGCAAACAAGGTGAAATGCAACTTTTGTGGACATATATGCAATGGAGGCATATACCGCTTCAAGTGGCATTTGACGAAAAAACGAGGACACGAAGTTACACTTTGCACTAATGCATGCCCTATAGATGTCACCAATCAAGCTATAACAACATTCGAAAGATATTCAGAGTCAAAGGCAAAAAGGACAAGAATAGGTACAGAAGTGGGTTCTAACTCTTCAGATGCAAGCACTGATGAAGAATATGATGACATGTTTGGGCTATCAACAGAATGTGAAAAGTGGAAGGAGAGGTCTCATGTGGTACCTCCATCAATATCTCGTGGGCCAAACACATGTGGGGGAAACATTCATGCCTTTTTTAGCCTCTGCACTACATTTGGAGCGCAAACCACACTAAAGAGTATAGGCTAAAAAAAATTGTGCATGAACAAGCAAAGAAGACAATTTTTAAGTTTTGGTACTCTTTCAGCTTGTCATTTAATGTAGTCAATTCTCTATATTGACAAAGTATGGTGGATGCAATTGCAATTGCAGGTCCAAGGTTCTCAGCGTCATCATACAAGGCTTTGCAGACAGATTTGTTGAAGTATGTCGTACAGGATGTGAGTGATGTCATTGCAGAATATCACAAAGAATGGGCATAGTCGGGATGCACTATCATCTTAGATAAATGGACGGATAGAAAGAATCGCACGTTTATCAACTTTCTTGTGTTGTGTAACATTGACAGTGTTTCTTAAGAGTGTCGATGCATCATATTAGATAAAATTGGGTGAGACACTGTTTTATCTATTTGATGAAATTGTGATTGAGGTGGGGCCAAAAAATATGGTCCAAATCATTACTAATAATGTTGCTACTTGTGTGGCCGTTGGAAGGCTTCTTATGGAGAAATATGCAACTCTCTTTTGGACTCCATGTGCGGCACATTGTCTTGATTTGATCTTGGAAGACATAGGCAAAATTCAATTGGTGAAATGGTTTTGGAAAAGGCCCGCACAATCATGAAGTTCATATACAATCACACAAGGGTTCTTTGTATGATGCAGACATTCATGGATGGCAAGGAACTTCTTCGGTCAGGGGTGAAAGGTTTGCAACCCACTTTCTTGCCTTGCAGACTCTTTTCCAATAACAAATGAATATGAATTGAATGTTCATTTAAAGTGAGTGGGTGGAATGTTCTTTTGCAAAACATATGAATGACAGAATGGTGAATGACTATGTTTTTTCACCGTTTTTTGGGAAGAAAAAGAGCAAATTGTGTTATTTTTCGAGCCTCTAATTCGAGTTTTGAGACTTGTCGATGTGGATAAACCCTCCATGGGTTATTTGTATGAAATAATGGATAGAGCAAAAGAAGCTATTAGGGCCAAATTGGAGATTAACGAGACAAAGTACATGTCATTATGGGAGATAGTTGATAACAGATGGAATCGACAAATGCATTCTCCCCTCCATGCAATTGGATACTTCTTCAATCCAACATTGTTTTACAACGCCTCATTTCGAAATGATGCAGAGGTCACAGAGGGCCTATTTAAGTGCATGGAAAGAATGTTTCCTATTGAGCAGCAGTTTGAAGAAGCCATGGAAGGGTTGCCAATGTACAAGTAGGCAAGAGGTTTTTTCTGCAGTAAGGCAACCATCACAGAAAAAAGACCTTCCAACTAGAGAGATGATTTTTTTTCATACATACAATTAAAATGTTAAATTTTGATTGGATTGTGCAATTGGTAACAATTTTTTTTTTTGTAGCACAATGATGGGATTTCTTTGGCAAATAAACCAAACACCTTTGAAGGATGGTGATGCGCATTTTGAGCCAGCGATGTAGTTCATCCGCTTGCAAGTACAATTGGAGTGTGTTCGAGCATATACATTCAAAAAAACGCAATCAATTCACTCAGGAACGAATGAATGATTTGACATTTGTCCACCACAATTTTCGTCTGAAGATGAAGAAAGCTCAAAGTTAATAAATGTTGCATTTTTTATTCTCAATTCATTTGAAAAGCTGATATATATTCTTGTTACTTGTAAAATATTATTAGCATAAGTCACCAACATATGCATTGTTTTGTATAATGTTTAGGTACCATCGAGGAAAATCATCCAATCAACCTTGATGAGATCAATCAAATTCCGAATGGCTCAAAAATAATGAAGAGCCTCTTTTTGAGGATTTCGACTTTGAGGTCATGGATGACGTTGGGATTGACGTAGAGGCCATCTCTCAAATTAGGAAGTGCAAGAACCCTGAAAATATGTTGAAGTGTAGACCTGCTATAGTCTATGTGCTACCATTTGTTCCCTCCCCTTTTTTTGTTCCACTATGACAATAATATGCATTTTGAAATGCAAATGTAATGAAATTTGAATATTTATGAAAAGTAATGAAAGAAAACAGTTGGCTGATTTGGATGGTGTACAATCTTATTTATCTTTCATGGATGGCGTAATTGTATGATGTATCTATTCTCTATGCAATTGAAATGCCTAATATGTATCTCTATGTAATGGAAATGCATTTAAGTTAAAAAAACAATTTTTTGTTTTTTTCCACATTTTTCTAGCGGTTTTAAGTTTTTCGATTTTTTCAGGATTTTTCCCCTATTAATCACGATTTTTTGAAAAACACTTACACTTTTGTAAAAACGATTTTTTCTTCGATGATTAATGCTACTATGGTTAAAACCACTTTTTCGGTAATTCGAATAATTATTCAATATAGTTCTATTTTAATAATTAATTAATTGCCTTATATTTTCAAATGATTAAAATCATTTTTTGGGCAGTTTTATTAATTATTAAAATTATATAAAAAGGGGACATCACATCGTCTCCTCGAAGTCTCGCCATCCCCTTGGTGCGCTGCTCCACCTCCTCTGCGTACTCCTCATCCCTACGAAGTCGTCAACACCTCTTAGTGCAAAATCGCGCTCTGCATGCATGACCCACTCCTTTGGTTTTGCTCTTTCTTGCACTGTCTTGCTTTGTCGCACTTGTTCTCCTTCCTATGCTCTCAGTCCTCTACCCATTTGCACTCGATGGAGGACCTTGAATCTTTGCTGAGTTTGTGCTGTCTCGTCCTACAACACCCTTGTCTTCTTTTGCACTTTGCGCTCAACGAAGCACTCTTAGGCATCTTCTCCCCAACAACTCTTGTCGGAAGACGCTCCACACACAATTGCCTCTAATCGGCGATTTTGCCGCATCTTTCTTTTCTAGCTACCCGTTGTTGCACTTATTGGCGCAATCTTATGTAGGTGCGAACAAACTTCTGAATTGTTGTCCCTGACTCCTTTAACGATCCTACACAACTCGTCCTGTGAGTGCTTTCCCTCATGTGTTCTCTACTCACCCTTCTATGGTGGAGAACATCTCCTCGGCCAACTACCTCACTCTGTGGGCATTCTACTTGCTCGCACTTCCCTCTCAATGCCGCTCTTCATTGGTTGCTGCATCTTGATGATCTACTAGTTTGCACGCTTCATCATCCTTTCAACACTCCTCCCTTTGACCAGTTGACTCAAATTGACACTTTCGCCAGTCATCCTCTCAGTTGCAATTCTTTATTTTGTTGTTCGTAGGTTCTCTCTTCACTTGCATTCCGAAGGCTCTCGATTCGCTCTGATACCACAACTGACACAGTGTCGAGGGTCGGGTTCCCAATGAAGGGAAGCCAAACCTTGTAGCCTATGGTTTCACTCACACACGCATAGTGTGTGAGGGGTTGGAATCCCTGAAGTAGGATAGTTGCACGAGGCACTATCCAGGGGGCTTAAGGAGCTCCCCGACCGAGGTAGAAGGCAGTCCAATGCAAGATTTGGGGTTCACGAAGTGGATGAAGGCTAAGATGAGCAATGCAAGTTGGGATGCGACTTGAGTTGAGTCGGGCTTGTACGTGTGATGCTGGCTCAAGTTGAAAGCTTGCATTGATGTTGTGGATTCAACACTTGGATGTTTAGGCGAGCTAGGTCAATGTTGGGATGTGAGGCGTAGTTTGGGAGTCCTCAAAACCAACGTTTCGTTGTAAATGGGCAATGTGGATTGTTCCAGTGCCGCATGGGGTGGTAGGGGACGCTGGCCCCATGACACAACGGATGGCTCAAATGCATTTTATTTATGTGCAAGAAGATTACATGGGTTCAACCCCGTGGTTGTACAATAGGGGCTCCTCGGCTCCCTTCTCGAGCACTTGGCTCTTCCTCTCTCAACACTCACCCTCACGACTCCGGCTCAAGATAGAGCTTGGCCATGAACTCGGGCCTTCTCTACGGCCCTTATGCCCTTTTGCCCACAACGACAATCACCACCTTTTTAACAACAATTTCTACAATCTTATCAACCACCCTTTTTGTGGGCCAAGCATCTCTAATTATAGTTGCCGAGGTTGGTCACTGGTGCATCTAGTTTAGTGATTCGCAGTTGTTGTTGAGTAGGATTGGCACCCATTTTAAAGCCTATGCTACGTTGGCTCGGCTAAGTCAAACCTCGATCCTTGCGGATTTGATGAGAATTAATCTAGATTTGCCACGTAGATCTATTGTCTTTCGTTGTCATTTCAGCCTTGTCCTTGCCAGGTGTCATGTCTTCTAGTTGGTCGATTAACCGTTGTCCTTTTTGGCCTCGAGCTTTGCACCTCGAACTTCACTTTAGGTCTCTTGGCTATAGGCATCTTCTTCTTCCCTTGCACGCTCTCCTCTTCTCATTAGCCTCTCAAGGCACTATGCCTTCTACTTCTTCTGCACGCGGCGCTAGTGTGTCCCCTTCCTTTCTCTTGCACGCCTTCTTGGGTCTACCTCTACACACACCATCCTTCTTTTGTTCTTGTTCACGATCTGCATGCACCCCACTGCTTAGTTCTCCCTACATTCTCCAAATCTTGGTTTCCTCTACGCTGTCCTTCCGCGCCTCTTTCCTCCTCTTCACTAGTGCACCTTGAACTTGCATGATCTAAGGTCTGCCTGGGATGCTCCTGAATCAATCACACACCTTTGTTGTCCATACATCCAAGTTCAAACTAGAGTATTTTAATAAAGGTGGTGTTTGAGTTTTGAGCGTCACCTTTTGGATACATGTTTAGTCTTGATATAGAAATGATTTCATTGAGTAGTAAAAAGGAAGCCATTGTCGTGCTGCCTTCCTCTGAGGCATAGTATAAATCAGTAGTTGAAGTAGCCCTTGAGATAATATGTTTTTGAAGATTGCATCATGACTTGCTGCTTCAACAAATATCAACCGCTCCATTGTCTTATGATAATCGAAGTGTGCTAAAGTTTAGGAAAATTTTAGTTTATCATGCACACACCAAACATATTGAAGTACATCATCACTCTGTTTGAGAGCTGGCACAAGACAATACAATTGAGTTGACTTGCTTTCCCACTTTAGAATAGTTCGCTAATGTCACATGGCTGTCAACTTGGTAAGATTGTAAACTCGTGCGACCATACAAGGGGCAATTTGTTTTACAACTATTGCACCGGTATACCGACAAAAACAGGGGCAGTAGTGTAAAAAGGGGTCCCAAGAATAAGAGGAGGTGGTGGTAAATTTCCAAAGCAAAGGGGTATTTCCAAAATATTATGGTTGTGTGTGTTATGAACATTTTTTTACCAAGTGACCCCTTGTGGGCTAATGTCTTCATCAAGGCACTCTCCAAAGAGAAACTCGAGAAGTTAAGATCTCTTGTGAATGCCATGGCTAAGAAAATGGTCATCAACCCGTTAACGATAATAACCATTTGCAAGGAATAGTAGTATTCATCTATGCAATTATATTATAGATCAATAATAATTCATACCAACATAACATTATTAGATATCAGCTGATTATTGGAATAAACTGTAATGTTATGAATGGTGAGTGAAAGCACCGTTGCCTTTTCCTCCTCTCCGGATGTCTTCCTCATGGCAGCCTCTCCCACAAAGTTGACAATAGTTGTAGCAGAAGAGGGAACCTGCATTGGAAATTGAGGACAAAGACCTCATGGCTGAGGTGGATTTGTTGTCACAGAGATCTCTGATTGGGAAAGTCACGGGATTTTGGTTATCTTGGATCATGGGAGGAAAGAGATTTAGTATTTGTTGAAGGACCCTGATTTTTTTGAAATGCCAATGTGTTTATCAGACACTGGAAGCCTCTATTCAACCTGTTCAAAAAATTTATTGGTGACACATCAGTGTGGGTGTGGCTATATGGATTAGCATCAGGATTCTGGTAGCTCGAGATTCTAGAAAACATTGGGAGCAGACTCGGAGAGTTCTTGTGCATGGCCAAAACCACTCAATAGAAAGATTTGTCCACATATGCCTGGATTTGTGTGAAAGTGAATCTCCCTAAACCCTTGCCCATGGCAATGAATTTCAAGATCTTCCCTAGGCTCCTGGAAGAAAACTTTGGACTTTGAATGTCTGCCTTTTTGGTGATTTGAATGCTGTGAACAGAGTCATTTAGGCATGGAATGACCTAGGGGAATGAGCTCAACTCAGACAACAAAGGCACTGAGACAATTTTCTTGGGAAAATAAAAGCCCCTAAATCCAAAGAAGATTTGGCTACACAAAATTATATATAAAGAAAGGAAAAAGGAACTGAAAGCATTATATTCACAAGTTCTGACTTAAATTGGAATTCAGAAGCTTGAAAATCCAGGGAAAACAAAATGCCAACCCTAAACTGGACTCTCCGATCACATAAGGAAGGCCTCCTAGTTCATGTCAGGTTTGTGGCTACATGTATTTAAAGGAGTTTGAAATGAATGAGACTTGAATTCCCCTAACAAACAATGGCTGTTAAGAAGAGAGCTGCAATTTGTACAAGAAGCAAAATTGACAGATGCTGAAATCGAAATGATTCTGAATTTTTAATGGCGTTGTATGAAGGGATTGTTAGTAGGAGCATAAATAAGTTTGGGAAGTCTAGTGACATTATGGAATCCCTATAACATTAAATTTCATTGATTGGATAATAAGGAACTGGATTTGCTACCTTGTACAATTATTTAATTATAAATTCTCAGCAATCATGACCAATATGTATGCTCTAATAATACCCAATTCGAAGGAAAGGTGTTGGTAAGAATTATCCCATTCTAGCATGATTAAGTCAAGAAGGTAATTAGCACCTAAATCTGGAGGGTGTGTTTGCTCGTTAATGTTGTTGAGTTGGATCATCAATACCCCCACTAGCATGTTCTTTCAAATTCAAGATGATGTGGTCTAGGGATGAAAATATGGCATATTTATTGAGTGTTGGAGGGACCATCCCAAGATTTTAGGATCCAAGATGTTTAGATTAGTCAACACATTGAAGGGGTCAAAGGGTGCTGAAGGATTGGAACTCCCGGTTCTTTGGAAATTTATGTCCAAAAAGAGGCCTTAGAATTAAAGCTTGAGGGGTTGAATGCAAGAATTCAGGAGGGATCAATGATGAAATGCTCATAGAAGAAAAATAGTTCATGTTTTGGCAAGAAGAATTCTATACAAGGAGGGAGATATTTTGGAAGTATATCAAGATAACAATGGCTAAAGGAAGGGGGCATGAACTATGTTCTTCCATCAATCTACAATAGCAAGAGGACAGATAAATTGAATTTCCAAAACCAGAGTAATTAAAGGAATAGGTAGAAACCAGCGTAATTTCTTGGCAAGATATCTCTTTACAGAGATTGCTACCATTGTACTAGCTCTGTCATATCATTTAAGCTTTGGTTTACATTGCAACATTGTTCGTCTTTCTTTCTGTAAAATTTCATTTCTGTTATAACACATTAGATTTAGTCATCTAGTGTTGTCCACTGAATTGTTCCTAAATTCAGGATCAAACAATTTAACCATTTGAAGTTTACTTAATATCTTTTTTGTTGAGTAGGTGTAACTGGTCTTTAATTTTGTTGTTTTGCTTTGACCCTTTGCATGTACTAGCACCTCATTGAGTTGTTTCTTTCTCTTGGATGCATATCTAACCAGTTGAAGTTTTTTCCTCGTATCACATTTCAATTCTGTCACCCACCTTCACAATTTTTATAACTGAAATTTTGAACACTATTTAAAATGTTCATTTTTTTATATCAATTGGATGTTGATGTGTTGATTTTTCATTGGTTCTTTGACAAACTTTTCATTAATGTCTCTTACCTGCATTGCTTTTTGTGTGCTGATGACCATTTGTTCATCACTCTCACTTCCTGGTCATATATTTCACTTCTTGTGCCAGTCGGCACTTGCTTATCCTCTATTGCCACATGAAAAGTAGCTCGGGGATTAATTGTCGAGGTTATGCTGGTTAACACTTGATCTGTAGTCCATTGCATCCTATGTTATGATGTTATGTGCTGGCCAACATTTGTTCTAATCGGCTTGGATCCACTCGCTCATTTTGTGTCTTTAATGAGCTTATTGATGATGTTGTCCCCACCTGACCCATTTTATGCTGGTTGAAACTTTTGGCTCGTGAATTTATTGAGGTTATTATTATTCAATTTCTTTTTCCTCACCTTTTAAATGAATGCGCTAGTCGGCATATGCTTACTATTTATACATATCAAAACTTGTTTTTGTTGCATTGCGACTTATGTTTTTTTTCTGACATTATTCTATTTCAATGAAATTTATAGGAATTTGTTTGAGGTCTATACTTTCGAAATTTTGATGCTGGATGCAGATGTCCATCCATTTGTTAACTGGACCAAACCATTTTCAAAAACTTTGAAAACTCTATGATCACTCTATGGATAGATTGAGTTCCTCTATCACCGTTCAATTTAAAGGGCAACCGTTGCAGTGCTCTTGGCTATATTGTTTGACAAGGCTTTTGCTTTATCCCATTTTGTTGAATGTTCTGTTTCTAACAACAAATATCAACATCTTTCTTCTTTGAAGGATGTTTGAAAGGTTTTACAAAATCGAATCCCCACCTTTCAAACAATTCTTGCAGTGGTACTGGTTGAAAATTTGCTTTAACAGGTGTTCCCACTCTCTAACATGTATCACAAAATTTCACCCATTCCCTACAATCCTTTTATAGTGTTGGCCACCATAAGTCTGCTAACGATATCTTTGTAACAGTCCCTTCATGGCTTACTTGGCCTCCCACATAACCTTCATGAGCATCTTTTAAAATTTGCTCAACTTCTTTGACTGCACATCCCAAAACAAGGTCTTTGCCCATATAATAAAACCACCCTTGAATTAATTGGAATGATGTAACTTTCAATATGATGCCACCTTTGTGCCATTGGGACATTTTGAGTAAATGACCTTGTTGACAAATACTGAGCAATTTTCTTATACCAGTTTGGTAGGATAGCCACACATAATAGAAAAGAATAGGGATAGTTATAACTGACTCGTTTTGATGGTTTACCATTCAATATTTTTGATAAATGATCCACAATAACATGGCTTTTTCCTTTTCGAACAATGAAGCAAATGTTGACTTTGATAGCAGCAATAACCACCTTGATTTTTTTTTTTGTGAATTACTGGTTTGTTGACTGAATACAACAAGGCCTAATGTTCCACAAAGAAGAAGAATGGGTTTGATAGAATGAAGCATCATAAATTTTATACAAGTACTCCATTCTCAAAGCTTCTCTTTCAATTGTTGTGTAGTTTTTCTTAATTTTTGTCAAGTTGCTTGCAAACTACAAGGGTGTAATGTCCCTTTTAGGATATAATTAAACAAACTTGGAATTCACAGCAAACCCTAACATGATAATTACAATTTCTGATTTTTTGTTCCAAACCCTACACATAAAATTGCAGAGAAATTCTGGAAATACAGAATTTAGGGCACAAGTTACAATATTTTATTATCAAATATTCACCACAAATTCAGAAATATATTAGTCCAAAAAAATACCTTCAAATCTGATTTTTTGAACTAACAAAAGGCTGGAAAAACTCAATAAAAATTCCAGCAGTGTTTCTACGCCTTCAAACGGAAATTTAGGCTTTTTTTAGCCTAGAAAGAGTCACTTTCAAACCCCAAGGGGCGGTCGCTACCCTCAAAAATGGTTCGCTGCCCTCCCTGAGCAATTCGCTGCCCTATTTGGGCTCCAAAACAAGGTCGCTGTCCTAATAACTGCCGTGCCCTTCTCCAAGATACCCTTCCTTGCTTTGCCTCACCTGAAAATGGTGTCTAAGCTCCTTAAACTGATCAATTATGCCCTTTGCAACCCCTGAAATGAGGCTTCCCAACTGAAGGTACAGGGTTTTTGTCCTTAACTTCAGATTTCCATTGAAAGTTTTCGTCTTCAACAAAACAAGTCAAGCAATTCATGCTCGAACGCAAAATTTCATTTGGTAAAAATGACAAAGCCCCAAAATGAACCTCAACCTCTTATTTTATATCCTTTCCCTCCAAATTCATTTCAAAACAAGGGGCGCTCCAAATGAGACATGAATTCAAATATTAAAAAGGGTAGTTCCTTATAATTTTCATTTAAGGGTTAACTTGCTCACGACAAAAAGGTCCCCTTTTAAGTCAAAATTAGAAAAGTTGGCGACATAAGTTAATTTTTCGCAATTTAGATATTATTATTGTTTTTAATTTTAAGTATTTAGAAATAGTTTTTATTTTAATAATAATATCATTCAAATCTCGAAAAAGGGGACATTATAGTCCACCCTTCCCAAATTTGCTTGCTCTTAAGCAAATGCAAGCTCCATTCTTCACTCCTTGTACCCTCCTGCAAATACCAGGATTCCAAATCAACCTTAGAAACTCTTCAAAGTGTGGAAAAACTTCAGCGACCTCTTCCACCTTTGTTGCAACAACATACTCTTCATCTTTTGCTTGGGTTGAAAACAAACTCAGCTCCTCCCACTCATGCTTGTCACGTGCCATGATCATTGTACTGTCCTTGGACATGTGCAAACTATGCATTCTTTGACTCATAAGAGTCTCTTTATCAACACTCATACGGGCTGTTCCTACATGTGCAGGTTGCTGCCAGGATGCCAGAGTGGCTGCCATGATGCTTTACTTCAGCTGAACCCTTTCCCCAACTCCTTCCTTTCAAAAAGATTCTCTAAGTTGTGCCAACTTACAGCTGTTCCTGAATGATAACAACTATTCCAACGCACTGAAAATGTCATAATAGCAGCGTATTTGATCTCCTTTTGCCCCAGTCAAGGGTATTAATCATGTAGGAGCTGAAAGAGCTATTGGAAGTAAGTGCATCAATGAAATAGCAATATCGTAGGCGCTGAAAATGTTTATGACATCAGCGTGGAAGTTGGAAATTTTTGGCATGGTTGTGCCAACTTTTAAACCTGCACATAGAACAAACATGTCAATGAAATCAAGAGCTCCCCACACCACTCCCTAAATTGTTTCATCTTGCCTCACTGGAAATGTGGACGACGACAGCTCTACAACCAGGAATAGTTAAGTCTTTTTGTAAAAACATATCCTCCTTGAGTTCTCCTTCACACTGTGACTGAAAATACTTTTATGGCTGTCATACAAGTGTAAAAGAGGCTGATATTGTTGCTGGCAGCATATAAAAGATTGGTACAGCAGCTGCCATACATGACACTCTTCGTCAAACTCAGCCATGTAAGTGATCTGGGGGCCGGACACAACCCTTCTTTGACTGAAATTTCAGTAAATATCTGCTTGTAGCTTGATCTCCAATCAGTCCTTGAGAGATGGCAGTCAATGTTGAACTCCATGGCATGTTGGACACTATTATCTGCCCCTTTCCACATCAAGTATCTCGCTGCTCCGTCAATGGTGACTTTCTTCATAGTCTTGTCCTCAAGTGTAGGACTTGGCTCTAAGGAGTGATCTATGGATCGTGAGCATTGATTCTTCACCACTTTGTTAGAATACCTGACATACTTCCCAGTGTTCCTCATGAACTTTTTTTCAGGCCAAATGCATGAGATAAAGAATTCATTAACAATAGTAACATTGAATTCCTCAAAGGCCTTACCCTTCTTGTATCTCCAAAGACCACTAGGATCCCAAAAATTTATGTACAAGCAATTTGGAACCAGTATGAAAGGATCTATGTGCCTTTTGCCACTCAAAGTGTTCTTCACTCTGTCACTGTTTTCACTATGTTGTCCATGATAACCACAAATTTGCCGTGATATACTATGAAGCATCAAACTTGACATTTGATCATTCTTTTCATCATGCTGCCCATGATGACAACACATCTAAAATGACATAGTCGGAAGCAACAAATCCACAATACTTTCATACATTTGGTTGTCCTCAACTTGGTCACCTTCCTTTGCGAGATGAAGATTGGTTGGGATATCTTCAACACCTCCCATTTTGGGTTTTAAAATTACCTCTTTAAATGCATGCTTATCAGTTGAATTTTGAATTGTTCCATTGCTGCTCACTTTGATTCCTTGTACGTTCCATTGTGGCTTCTTAGGACAATTTAGAACCCAAGGTTCTACCTTCATCTTTTTACCATTCTCCGAATGATGGCAAAGCTAGAATAGGTCCTTGATATTCTTACCATAGCTTGAACTGAAATTATAAGTGTGCAAACCCTCTTGACAACAATCTGGGACTGCCTTAGTATGGAGCATTGAATATGGGGCATGACCATCATTCCTTGGGCTGTAGTTAGAATGCTCATCTCCTTTTGTTGAAGTAGAAGCTTTCGATAGAGTTGCCTCCACACTATTAATCTTATCAAGTACCTTCACATAGCTGTCCTGAAAATCCATTTCATATGGCAATAACTCAATCTTTGGAATGCTTGGACGATGGATAGGGGCTTCTTGGAAATGATCCTTTTTCCGTTTGGTACCCTTCATCTTATCTTTATTGTTAGAATGATTCTCATGATGATCAAAATATTGTAAGGACATAGTATGATGGTGATACAATAAATCCTTAGGAAATAATAAATTTGAAATATGATTTTCTTTTAAATACCTTCGGCTGTCACCAAAGTGTTCATCTGCGTTTCTCGGAAGAGAGTTTGTTGAGATAATCTCAACACCATCACCCATGTGACTGAAAACTCCCAACTTAGGGTCAATTAAAGTGTTCACCTCACATGCATATCCATTCCTAATGCCTTTCTGAAAATCAATACCTTCACTCTTCTTGCTAAAATCACGAAGATAATCAAATTGCTTACCTTTCTCTTTTTTCATCCCAAGGGCAGAATTCCCTTCCTCTTGGGATGGAACATTTTTCCCACTTTACTTTTGTATGATAGGTGCCTTCATGGGCTGTTCACTAACCTTTGTCAGATTTGAATTCTCTTGCTTTTTGATTCCTTGGAATTCTTTTGAGGGTTTGAATATCCATATTTCTCCTTCAATCTTCTATTTCTATTTGTGTATACCTCCAAGAATTCTTCAAAGGTATTGTAAGATGTGTCTATATCAAACTTCTTATCCTATTCATCAAAGTCAAAAAGTTTGACCTCATCTCTGTTACATTGCTCTTTCAACCATGCCTCTCGAATAGTATCATTCTTTTGCTTTCTTCTAAACAAATCTAGGGCTTCATAGTTGATAGAAAACTGTTTCAAAAGCTGATTCTTAATAACTTGGCTTTATGTCCGCCCTTCTTGTCTTGCTTTTCCATCGATTTCTTCAAGATGATCCCTAGGTTTTTGCTGCCCTTTCTGTATTTACATCCATACCTCTTGGATATGATTTATATATTCTTCCTTTGGTAAGAACTTAGGTCCCCAATCCATTGTAGACACTTAAACTCCATAGTTGGGCAAGAAATGGCTCTGATACCGCTGTAATGTCCCTTTTAGGATAGGATAAACTAACCTTGGAATTCACAACAAACCCTTACGCAATAATTACAATTTCTGATTTTTTGTTCCAAACCCTAACTATAAAATTTCAGAAATTCTAGGAATAAAAATTTAGGGCACAAGTTACAATATTTAATTATCAAATACTCACCACAAATTCAGAAATATTGCAGCCCACAAAAATAGATTCAAATCTGATTTTTCAAACCAACAAAAGGCTGGAAAAATTCAATAAAAATATCAATAATGTTTCTATGCCTTCAAACTGAAATTTAGACTTGATTTATCCTAGAAAGAGTCACTTTCAAAACCCCAGGGGGGGTCGTTGCACTCAAAAGTGGTTAGCTACCTTCTTGAAGCAGTTCACTGCCCTTTTTGGGCTCCAAAACAAGGTCATTGCCCTAGCAATTGTGGCATCCTTCTCCAAGATACCCACTCTTGCTTCGCCTCACCTGAAAATGGCGTCTAAGCTCCTCAAACTGATCAATTCTGCCCTTTGCAACCCCTGAAATAAGGCTGCCCAGCTGAAGGTTAAGGTTTTTTGTCCTTAACTTCAGATTTCTAGTGAAGGTTTTCGTCTTCAACGGAACAAGTCAAGTAATTCGTGCTCAAACTGAAAATTTCAATTGATAAAAATGACAGTGCGAAAATGAACCTCAACCTCTTCTTTTATATCCTTTCCCTCCAAATTGATTCCAAAACAAGGGGTGCTCCAAGTGAAAAAGGAATTCAAATATTAAAAAGTGTAATTCTTTATAATTTTCACTTAAAGGTTAACTTGCTCAAGACAAAAAGGTCCCCATTTAAGTCAAAATTAGAAAAGTTGCCGACATAAGTTACTTTTTTGGCAATATATATATATATATATATATATATTTATCTGTGTTGCAGGGGTACGCCCCCCGGCCCGACGCCTCCTGTTCGGAGGCGCCTCCGGCACGGGGACGTCCCGGGGACGCCCACCGGCGTGCCGGAAACGTCCGGCACACCGGCGGGTGCCTCCGGGACGACTCCGGGCGTACCCGGGGCGTTTCTGCGGCGTTCCCGAAAATTTCCGGCGGGTGGACCCCCATTTTTGCTTCAGATTTCCATATTGCGGTCGGTTGGTTCGGATCTCTCTTATAACTCTGCGAATAATGGCGGGCTTATGATCGGGTGTTTTCTATTCAATCTGAGCTTTGGCCTCAGGCCATTGTTTAGGGTTATCGACGCCCGGATCCCAGCTCACCCACCCAGTAACAGACTTGATTAAATGTATTTTGGCTTTTTCTGATTAAATGTAACAGACTTGTGTACAGCTTCGGCGTGGTTTTATTGGAACTGGTTTCCGGGCAGAAGGCCGTCATCCACACGCCGTCTGGTGCAGCGGAGTCGATCGTGTACGCGACACACGTGTTGATGAGCAGCGAGAATCGTGACGTGAGGAAGCTGGTAGACCCCAAGATTGATGCGGACGGTCATATGGTAATGGAATCTATCGAGATGGTGCTGAATATCGCCTATGGATGCGTTCGGCCTTACAGATTCGATAGGCCTTCCGTGGCGGAGGTCCTCAAAGTGCTCACCCAAACCTGGAAGATGACCACTGTCGTACCCCAACATAACATCACACCTTTACTGTCTCATTAGTATAGTATAGAGTATATATATATATAAATCCCCCTGTCAAAATGTATAGCCAATTTAAGTTTTCGTTTAAACCAAAGATTTTGATCGCTATGAATAAAGCTTTATATTTGGACTCTCTCAATTAAATGGGAGTTGTTGACCGCTATGAGCTTATGACTCCCAATCTTTTAGATAACTCATTTATCAATGGCCTCTTGATGTAGCAAGGTGACAATTTGAGTGTCATTGTATTTTAAAAGTAAAAAATAAGATAAAATAGACATGTAATTCATTTGGTTTTGTTTTTACGAGAATCGTGGCATGGATTTTAACTTATAACTACTATGGGGGGAGGGTGTTCTTCGAATGCCCTTGTGGGAAAGCAAGTGAAAAGACGGGAAAGATATTGTTCTCCCCCTTGCCCGCAAACAATTCCGGATGCTCGAGTTGGGAAATAAGTGGAAACAAAGCGGGATCAAATTAATTAATTTTAAATTTTTCATTTAATATAATATAACTATTAAAAATTAAAAAAAATATAATATTAAAAATTTAAACTAAATACTATTTAGTTTTTACATTTTTAATATTATAATTTATGTTTTATTTTAAATTTACAGTTTACTATATCTTTATGTAGTATTTAAATTTTATTTTTAATATTTTTAATTTTAATTTATATATATATATATATATATGTATATATATATATATATTTTTAAAATATATATATGGACGTACCCACGACGTATCCAAATCAAGGTTTTTGAAAAATGACGTACCTGCGTACCCGAATCATACACGTACCCGTATCTGTATCCAAACAACGTAGATATTTATTTATTTTATAGCATTTAGAAATACTTTTTATTTTAATAATAATATTATTCTAATCTCGAAAAAGGGGACATTACAAAGGGATGATCCAATTTGAGATTCTTTCTTGTAGTGCAATCAATTCGTAGTTTGATGCATGTACATTGAGCGAGAATTGACACAATTAATTTATACATCGAAAAATGCTTTGGTAATGTATTGCATTGCCAAGGATCCATTGGCACTTTAATCTCCCATAGTTAGGATTGGGGTGGGCTGGCTTTGAGCCAATTTGACGAGAGATGTGTCATAGGTCCTTATTTCCAGCTGTCTTCCTCCTTAATAGCATCCCTAATATCTTCTCTATACCTTAATAACTCCTTGATGTTGATATGGTCTTCCTGGGCGCTAGCCTTCCTTTAGGTCCCTTTTGCAAAACCTTATTTGGCCTATATTGCCGGCCATGGACGGTGAAGCATAATATCATGTTTTCAGCCTTAACAGCATCTGTCGACTTCACTAGCCACGGCTGGTGATGTCGGCTATTTGGAATTATGACCTTGAAGTCCATACCCATATACATAGTGTCATTCTTGAAAGACAACTCTTCATTTGCTCTACTCTGTGCTCGCATATTAAGATTCTTTTGTAGGATTTTATTTAAAAGATTAAGGTAAAGGAATTTCACCAAAGGAAGACATGAATCAGTAAAATTCCTGGAGATTTAATTTTGGAAATAGAAAAGCCTTCTATCGTATATCTATTTAGAGGCTTGTTTAGTAGAGACCATTTCTAGGCCCAAACATTTCAGTTAACCCGACGTGAATCTCATCCCTCCCCTTTTGGTTGGGGACATTTTCATTTATCATCTATTTTTTCCAATCTAATTTACCCTTGCAATTTTCAACCCTATCCATTTCTTGTAAATTATAAATATGTTGCCTCTTGGAGCATTCTTGGCAAGCCTTTCCCCTTTTAAATTCTATGAGGGTGGTTCCTTTAATTCCCACGATAAATAGTATCATGATTGAAGGTAATACCTATTGGTGCAATTTTACTCGACCCCAACCTAGTCCATCCATCCAATGCAACATGGTCAAAACTACTAAGTGAAACATTAGGTCCTCTTGCAAACCCGATCAATGCAAAGATCCCATTGGAATTTTCCAATTCACCAACATAGAAAGCTATAGTGACCAAGAAGTCAATACGAATGACAAAATCGAATTCACTCCCAAAATGCAACAATTCGTTTTAGACAAACCTCAATACAACCGGATGAGCTTAACCTCATGGTTCCTCCTTTACCAAACAATAGCAATTCAAGTATGACCACTCCTTCAATATCAAGCTCAAATTCAATCATATGTAGCTCTACCATTGGCACAAATGCAACTTGCAATGCCCCAGTCTCTACATCATTACCCACGACACAAAACCTTAGCCAAAATTCTCAGTGAGATAACACCAAAATGTATATGTAGGGCTTGGACCAAAGAACATTACAAAATGAACCAGTAGCACCCTATATTGTCGCCATGGACTATGGTGAAATCTCTCTAACTTTAACTTATGACGGTTCTCATGAACCTACCATACATCTCAAAGCCTTTGGCTACCTTTACAAAGATTGGAACAAGGCAAACACCTATGCCGCAACTAAGCTACTTGCCAAAAGTTTTACTGGAGATGCATTAGAATGGTATAACCAACTTAAACCCATTTTATTTTCAAATTAAAAGATCGAATCTACACTAATGACCAAGAATTCCAAGTCCATTACTTCCCCAAATATAAGTTTAGAATTTTTTTCAATGCAATTCATCAAGACATTGAATTTGCACTAGTTCATCAAACGATGGAAATCCTTAGGTAATTAAGTTGAACATAATATGAAAGAACAAGGACTCTTCAAACTCTTCCTTATGGCCCTAAACCAAAATTGCAATACAAAGTATGCTCATTTTCACTAAAAGACTTTAGAAGAAGCATTTGATCAAGCCAAATGACAAGATCATCTAATGAGACAATTTGAAAATTCTCAACAGAAAAAGGCAACTAATATGCTTATTAGAAACAAAAATAGACATGACATCTGCAATGGAGTATCTGACACCGTCGAAACTAGCTCTGAATCATGTCGTACCCTTAATACTATCGATCCTCAAGCCCCACAAAACACTTCTCCTTGACAACCCATGCTTGGGACTCCATTCCCTCCTAAATCTTGAGCAGACCCACCACCCTTAAGATAAGGTGAATACAAGCGTCAGTTGCCCATACCCCGACCTTGTAAATTAGATGCTACTAAATTGCTACCCCCATTGTATAATCCCAACAATTGTTTTTAGTGGCATGCCAACTGGGGGCATTTGCATGAAAACTGCCTTGACCTCAAAAATAGTACTTATGATTTAATGTTGGGCAAATTTTTTCACCACAATGTAATGACCCACGAGAGATATCAAGCATTCCTTGCAGCTATGCAAGCATTAGACACTCAAAACAAAGGCACAACTACAACACACCCTCAACTCACTAATCAACACAATGTAGCAAACTTAATAGCAATGCCTTGTCAACCTTTTCCTACTTCCAAACAAACTACCACAATCAATGGAACCAAAAAAAATCATAGCTGCCTTTGAAGCTAGTTACGACCCTCACTTCTCTCAATACGTAAAAATGGCCAAGGACAACTACAAATAGAAACTCGTGCATAAAGACCTTGTCCAATATTCCACCATGTCAAGATATGAGAAATCCGCTGAAGAAGAAATGGTCATTAAAGACAACTGAAACTATCGAATCTGGGAATCCACCATCAACTGAAAGAGAAAACCAAAGGGCAACCTCTTGTTATAATAACAAAACCCTACACAAAATAGCAACCCAAGTACAATTATAGTACATACCAAAAACTTTGAAAGTGGAATTTCTTGAAGAACTCAACAATTGCTGGTAGGTGTTCTTTGGGTCAGCACCCTCGATCCCACAAGACTTTTGAATTATTGAAATCAATGTTGTATTAGCTGCATTAGCTTGGCCATTTACTCGTGGGGAGGATTGACTCGAGGGAGAATGAAAAATCCTAAATTTTGATGTCCTCAACCGAATAACATGGTTGATGAAGTGCCCACCTCTATCACTTGTGATTTGACTTGGAATGCCAAATTTGGTGACTACTTGTTCATGTATAAATCTTTCCATACTTGATCTTAAAATTCCTATCTTAAAACTCCTAAAGATCAATTGTTTTATGGAATTGACAGGTTCACAACATGCTGTCATACTCTGCTTTCATTTCAAAATGAAAATTTAGAGTGCTTTATAGACTTATAATTAATGTAGTGTACTGTTGGGAACATAAACAAAACTTGGAGAATTGAAACATAAATGAAATCAACCATGAACAACAAGCATCAATCAAGAACTATAATGGGCACAAGGATTTTGCTCTAGAAAATCCCGAGGTGGGGAAAAACTAGTTGGAAGTGACAATTTCTCAGTGTCCCAATCTTCTTATGGCAAAGATGGATTACAAAGAGATCAATAGAACAAGTACAACAAGCATTATGCTATCTTTCTCACTCAACTCTTGTTTGCTCCCTTCTCCCCCAGCAACCAACTGAACACCAACGCTCTCATTGTCACACTCACTCTTTAATTGTCTTAATGCCTCTTACTTAGATTGACTCATGTTTTGTGCACTAAAGAACTCCTAGTTTTTTTGGAAATTGGAGAAACTATCGGAGAGTTCACCAAGATCACTGGATCAGTCAAATGCATCAGTTCACTGAATGTGAGACAAACAAACACATAAGGTTGGTGAAAGTAAATTAAATCCAAATACGAGAATTATTGCACAAACTTAGAATCAATCATCCAACACTTAAATGGAATAGCTCACAGAATGAGGATGTACATATAGGAGATTGGATGTGCAACTCCTCCCTGAAGAGTGGTCAAAGACCCAAGAATGGAATGTAACTCTCGATACCTGGTATAGCCGGTCAAAGAGAAACTCCCACTAGCTAATAATGGCGGTCAAATGTAACTCCTTATGGCAAAGTACACCTAAAGCAAGCTAACTCTACAAGTGTAGGAAAACCTATGTGAAGGAATAATCCACATAAAGCAAATACATGAAAAATAATAGCCTACACTAACAGAAACATCACTTCTCTCTCTCTACTTGGATTGTATAGTCAATGCAAGCAAAACTGCCGGTTAATGCAGATTGATTATTTTGAAACTTTCGCTTTTGAAACCACTAATTGCGAAATTGCATGAAGCAGTGGTTTTGTTATCATACAAGAAATACTTTGCTTTAGAGTAATGTTGTTGATTGAAACTGGATTTTTTTTAGTTGGATGATGAAGTAGATTGATTTTCTTGATTCTTGTGGGTCATACCTCTCTTCTGGAAGGCGTTTGGTCCCACAAAAGTTTAGTGGGGGAGGAGATGCAGGAATAATTCTCCCACTTTCTCCTTGAGGTACGGTCTTGCTTGTCTTGGTCTCCTTCCCTTGATGTTGACTTGCCAAGATTCCTGTGGTCCCCTTTCTAGTCTATCAAACTTAATGCTGAAACGTTACATCCTCCTCCAACTCTCCTTGTGCTTCCAAAACAAAGTCTTCTAGATAGGGTAGTCATTGCCCTCCTTTTTAATCCAATATGGATGGCTCATATATGTGCAAATTCTCACAATCTGTTACCGAGTACATCCTCATTAACGAGGGAAGATCAACCTTGAAAGCATTATTTTCTAATCTGATATAAGATGGCTAATGGTCCATACTTAAGAGATTTGAGCTTCCTAGCTTGTCCTTGAAACCTTTCTTTGCTCAAATACAACCATATCTTATCTCCTACTTTAAGCATATGCTCCTTTTAGCTCTGGTCATAACTAGCTTTATACCTTGCTTGGGACTTCTCCAATTGCTCTTTCACTTTGAGATGGATTTGTCTAATCCTCTCAATGAACCTTGCTACTCTTGTCACCTCTGAATCTTGTTCTTCCACTTCTCTTCGCTGTCCTATTGCAACACCAGGGGGGTTAGTAGCCAAATAACCCAAACATGCTTCAAAGGGTGACTTGTTTGTGGATGTATGTGCTACCTTGTTGTATGAGTGTTGGATATATGCCAAAGACTCATCCCAAGTCCTTGGATATTGTTGTAACCTCTTATTAGATGTACCAAAATCCTATTTACATCTTTTGTTTGTCCAGTGGTTTGAGGATGGAAAACTGAACTTATTTGGAACTTGGTATCCATCTTGTACCACAAGGCGGTCCAAAAATTCCCCAAAAAATCTAGAATCTCTATTTGAACAATGGACTCAGGCAACCCAAAATCCATCCAAACATCAAAAAGGAATAACTCAATTGCTTCACACCCTTTCACTGTCTTCTTACATGCAGTCAAAACACACATTCTCCTTAATCTATTTACTACAACACAGAAATAGTCATGTCCATGGTTAGACATTGGTTAACCTCTCACATATACTTTGAGATACTTTCCCATGGTATAGTAGGCACTAGAGGCATGACCAATCCTTCATTCCCAATAATGGTGGGCCAAGAACATGGAAAAATTTGTCAATAGCCTGTTTATCGCCTCGTTAAAGTGCAGGCTATCTTCGACTTGGTTTGGTGCTACTTGCAGGACTTCTTGCTTTATATACTGACGTACGACAATGTTTTTCAAGGAGAAGTCATCTGTTAGGTGGGCTTCTCATTCTTGGTTGGACTCCATATGGTTGAACGTTTTTCCCATAAAATGTCTTGACCATCTTTTAGTTCTTTGAATCGGAAAAATATTCTGTCACAGTGTCACTGTACTCATTGCTGCAGTCGTATAGACAATGGCGCCAGAAATGTAGTATGCAATAATAAAGCAGTCAATTGTAGTACAGAAATATAGTATAGAAATATAACAGTGCAAGAGTATACAAAGAACAACTCAGGAAATAATTGGAACACTTCTCTTTATTCATATATGTGCAATGTACATTAATCATTACCAGCGAGTATTCAGGGGAGAATGTACACACATGAGAGCTCCCTGTCCAACTCCTATTCTGTACTATAATTACCCATGTTGACCTGAGAGATGTGTTGGTTGGAAAAATTGTCTGCCAACCACCGATTGAGTACCAACTATTTCTAACAAAAAAAAGGAAAGTATGACCATGAAAATTATGCAACGTAAAACATAACACTTTTACTGATAACATATAGACTTATTACAAAATGTCTGACAAAAATCTAGTTTAATAATAAATGATGCCTAAAAGCAAGAGTGGTGTGGAGACAACAAGAATTGGTGAAGGTAGCTTGAGTGTTGTAGTGGTTGATAGAACTATGAAAACTGATGTTTCTGATGTAGTGTGGGATTGGATAGTGCAATTGGTGGTGTAAAGATTTTGCATGATGTGGTTGATGTTAGTGTTGTGGGCTTGGCAGGCGATGTTACATTTGTAGGTGCAGTCAGTCTTGTTGGTTCGGCCAAGAGTGCCACTGGTGCCATTGGGACTATTAGTGCTGGTCCAGGGTCCAGGAATTAGAGTAGGCTTGCCTTTACTAGTGTTGTTAGGTTTGCTGGTGCAGTGGCTGGTGTTGATGTTGTTTGGGCAAAGGGCTTTGGAGATGCTTATGGTAATTATAAGTCTGATGCTGCAATTGGCACCACACTCGAAGTATTCAGGTAGGCAGATGCACATGAGATTGAATGGTCTAGTCGTCGGGCAGCAACAGGTAGGCACTGTGGATAAGAATTCTGAAGGTAAAGGAAGCAGTTTAATGGCTTCTTGGTCAGATCCCAATCCTGCATTAATTTACAATTTTTCCATGCAGGACATTGAAATTTTCGTTTAAAATGATATATATACTTTCTACAACAAGTTTGACTGTCGATACTGTGGATATACTTTCTAGAGCAAGAGCAAATAACTATTTTTAAGTTACTCTGATAGAATACTCTTTGTTTGCAGTCCAGATGGGAAGCTGTTGGTCTTTTTGTCTGCAAACACTGCTGTCAATACTGGAGCACACTGCACTACCAATTCTCTCCATAGCCTGCATTGGCCTTCTAGTGGTACAATCCATTCAAGATTTGAGATAAATGATCTGGTATGCTATTCCTTTGTGCATGCCTTTTATTTGTAAATTATAATACAATGCTCCTGTGCTTTGATATTTCACCAAAATTTCAGATTAAGAGGATACTATTTTTCTTGTATCCTCGTACACCACAAATATTCTACACTAGGGCATGCAATCATGACAAGCCATATTCATTACATATGCCTGGTGTTTTTTATGCTTAATGATTTGAGCTATCATAGGCACACCTATTCTTCTATTTTACAAGGTCATGCCATATGTTTATTGATCTCATGGCTGGGAGTGGTTGAACAGCTGATAACAGGATGACTACTGTAACTAATTACTAGCAGTTGGACTTCCATACGACCAAAAGAGATACTAAGATACTCAAGGGATTAATGATTGGTGAAAGAGTGAGTCAAATGAAATGCAAGAAATATATTTTTTTCATTAGCGGGGCTTTTTATGTTGTAAAAGTTGTAAATACCTTCACAATGTTTCAGAATGCCTGAAATGTTGTAAAGTTATGCAAAAAAGTATGAGAATGATAGGAGGTGCAGTATTGGTGGGAACAACTAACAACCAAGTGAGAAAGGGAAAGATGATGCAAGAAAGCGATATTGAACAAGACAAGAAGAGGATGGACCCTGAAAGCAGCGAAGTTGGGAAGAGAACAACAATGAGCAAGTGAATGGACACACTATGAAGTATGAGATAGCAATGAAAAGCGGGCAACACAAAGTATTTGGACCAATGAACAAACAAAGAAGGCAAACAAACACTTGGACATGCCAAAAAAGATGTGAATATGACAAGGAACACTCCTAAAAGTGATGCAAAACACTTTGGTACAGCGAAAGAGAATGAAAAAGGAGACGAGTTATGATTGCAATGAATCTAGAATATGAGAAAGAAGGCAAGAACAACAAACTAACTTGAAATCATGCTAAAACAAGAGAAATTAAAAAGGGATTTGTTTGAACACTTAACATGCAACCGAACCCAATGAAGAAAGACACAAGACCAGCAACGAATCCACTCTTGTAAACACAAATAAGATTTAATATCAGGATATTTTGGGAGTTTGAGATGATATGCAAGGGCAATGCACAAACCTCTTATATCCTTATTTGGACTCATTGTGATGACAAACAACACGTAAGATGTACAACAAATGACTAAGTGATCTAGAAATGCTGTGAGCAAGCAATCCCCAAAACTTACAAATCCAGATTCGAGCAATGTTATGCAGCTAGACAAGAGAGCTGATATGAGAAATGAGCAAAGAAAACTACTACTATCAAAATTATAGTAAACTAATCTAATCTATAAACTGAAAATAAACAAAGAAAGCCCTGACTTGTCAAGCACAATATGACAAACCAAGACTGATGTATAAAGGTTGAAGTGCAATGTCCTCATAAATGTGACCTTCGGGAGGGTGTATTGCATATTGAGCATGGGAGAGATACAAAACAAATGCTCGATACTCAAAGTAACTGTCCTAAGCTAATCTAAACCTGTTACTAAAGCTCTGAAATCACGGAAACAACAGTACAGGGCTGTGTATTGCAAGAAGACAGGGAATGGACATTCTCATAATTTTCCATTCCTTCATGACCTCTAAAACTTGCATACTTAAAGACTAGGAATGACATTTGAGCCTGTTGGGTGAAAATGAAAGGGTCTGGAAGGGAAAGCAAAGTTCCAAAGGCACCTATGATTCTTCACATCCTTTTCTGACCCTTGGTCTCATTTTTCAAGTGAAGATGACAAAACTGCTAGGAGTAGTAGGGCGAAACCACCATGCCACAAATGTAACTGCAATGGCAGGGTTGTTTCCTTCTAAAGGTAAACAATGTGAGAAAATATGACGAAGCACAAAAAGACCAAGGAAACCAAAGGCATTGGACAAGGACTAGAACACGCTGAAGGAATAAACTAAGTCAAATTGTAAGCAGGCAATAGAGGACAAGCAGCTGAATAGGGCTGAACATGTTGACGAAATGTGTTGTGTAAAGGAGGTCGATAAGTTATCAGCTAATGCAAATGCGGGCCTGTGAAAAATTTCAGGTGCATACAATAATACCCTTGATGCCTTAATGGTAATTATATACCATGAATATGAAAGTAACCGTAAGGTAGGTTTTCACATGCAGTGCCCTTAATAAAGGATTAATTACATTGGTTCCTTGTATAGAGGAATTTAAGTGAAAACACCCTACTATATATCCCACCAAATTATGATAATATCACCTAGGAACCATATAAGTACCCTTAGCTTGACAAGATCAGGGTAGAGTTTTGTTGCAAGAAACACAATACTTTATTGCCATTTCCCGTTAAAATAATAGCTGAAGTGTAGCGTAACAATGATAATTGCAATGTAAAGAAGAGTGAATGAGCTGGAATGATCACACCTTATTTGATTTCGGGAAATATGAACTTGTATCTGGAATGTGCAGACTATCTGCCTCGTATGTGTGAAGTCTGGATCTTTTGGGCAGACTTTTTGCCTGCTACAATGATCACCAAGTCTGACCTGTGCAGACTCATCGTTGGGCTGATTTGTGTGCCGAGTCTGTCAAAGAATGCGGAGGCTGATGTGCACAGGTTTTTGGATCTATGCTTTTTAGGCTGTTTCATTGTGTGATGTTGTTTTGTCCTATATGCTCGCTTTCCTGTTTCAGTGGTCAGAAATTCTGATTTTGCTGTTTCTTCCTTCTTGTTCTAGTTTGACACTCGTAACAAAGGGTTATGGAGTCAGGAAGCCTTTAAGGTGGGGTTGCAAACTATGTACCCTGCATGTTGGGATCGGTCCTCCATGTAGTTCCGAGTTCATGTAAATATAATATCTGGAGCAATGGTTTTTAAACTCCCTTTCCCTAGAAGTGACAATGTAGCTACATGCAAAGCTAAAACTTCATTTGGTACAAGAAGGTGATGAGGAATCAAGGTGATCAACTCCGTTGCATGTATGTAAGATATCAATCAATGAGGCGTTACTTGAAGTAGGATGAATGATGAAGCTTGGGGCTTGACTAGGCTCTTCTCTTGCCTCTCCTCTTTTTCTTATTCTAATCTCATTAATGCTAAGATACCGATTCATCCTGGTACCTTGCTGAACCCTGACCCGGTCCATCCCCTGTACGGGTACAGGTTTGGTTCAGCAACAAATACGGCCCAGGTTCATCTAGGTTCTTCTGCAGAAGAACCCGAGTGAAACCAGGTCGCCTAAGATGAATTTGGGCAGAACTTGAGCAGGACCCAGTGTAAAACGTTTTTTTAATTTATTTTTGCTCAAAATTAGACGTTTCCACAATTTTACAGAAGATGATAGGTATAAGTCAATGGAAATGGTCCAATCGTAGTTTCTACGTTTATGTATATATCAGTTTCAGTAGGGTTCTTGCTAAATCTGTTCTTGCTTGACAGATTTGGTTCTGCCAGAAGTCTCTTACAAACATGGTACACTCCTAATTACTTGTAAATATGTCGAGGGCAAGAAATTACAGTCCTTATATATGGCGTAGTTATTCACAACATCCTCATTTTTCTTTGTTTTTTTTGCAAAATTGCAAGGATGGCAGAGTTAATATTAGCTTCAATCATACGAACGGAAAGAATACGAGGATTGTCTGGTTGTAGAACAGATTATACATCTAGAAGAAGCTGCACCAGATTCATTTCTGTTGTCTCAGATGCAAGGCTGAAATCCTGTCACAAGAGCAAAGAAAAAAGCATTTTGATGTAAAATATCTTAGTATGGGTTTGTAGCAGGTCTTGGTTCTCGTATCCATCAACCACCAGTGCCAAAAATAGAAGACACCGGTGAGTCTGCAATTGTTGTAGTATTTTCATCATATTAAAATAATAATTTTTTTTTCGATAATTTATATTTTAAAGCTCTGGGTGAGAGCTAAAATTCTGTCAAAGAATAAACTTTCATAGTAAGTATTACTCAAAACATAAAAGCAAAAGCACTTACCTCTCATTATCTGATTGCATACCATGTGGTTATTTTGTTTTTAATATGTATACTATGTGGTTAATGTCACTAATTTCCTATTTATATATATGTTTTTATTTTTGATATATTTTTTGTATGGCTGAACCCAAACTGTACCCAAGGCAATTTTTTTTTTTGCCGTATTGGCGAACTGGGTTCTTCGAGCCCAAACTGAACCCGAATCGGCAACTTAGATTAGGTATGATTTTGTATAAATAGGGTGTTCTAGGACAATTATGCACTTAGGCTGACTTGGGAGTGATGAGAGGCAAAGATTAAAGCATGATTTATGACAAAGGGCAGAAGGACCCACAAAATAGTCTTGGCCAGACTCATTGGTGTGAATAGTGATCGACGAGTTTGACTAGGGCAGTGTTGTACGACCTACGAGTTTGACTAGGGATGAATAGGGGATCTAGTATTGATTTACAACATGGAAATGAGTGATATTCAGCTTAGGATTGCTAACGAATGAATTCTAATAGGTGTTAGACATGCTTTTGAGATTGAAGGGCTGGCATGAAGATTAGTGTGGGTAAGAATAAGTTCTAAAATTAGGCAATTAGGCACAAGTAAGTCAAGTTTGATAAATTATGGGAAAGTCACTAAAAGGGTTTCGTACCAAATTTAGATGTCCACATAGCCCCCCACTTTGATGTGGGTATGTGAGTGTGAATTAATGTACAAGTTTGTCAAAATATAAATGTAAATAATTGACATGCATACCTTCACTTACCTCGGGAAGTGTGAATGTTTTTTTATGTAAGCTCGAATTAGGTTTTTATTCACACTTGATTTTTTTGGTGTTCTTGAAACAATTGGACAATTGCAACAAGTAGTCAAATAATATATATTACTTGGTAAATATTTGTAATTTTGAACTTTAATTTTTTAAATTTTTGAATGTTGAAAGGGACCATGGAATGAATACACTCGTTTGTACATGCCCCAAATGCCACAACAAACTTTTTTTGGTACTAAACTTTCAACAAGGTTTGGAACATAGTCAACACTTTTGCTAGAATTTCTAGTGCCCAATCCACTTCATGGTCAAGGAAGTAAATAAATTTGCTTTTCCGGAGAGACTTGAATTGTTGCCAAGAACCGTTGCTTAACAACCTTCGCATTGTGGCATTCTGTAAAATGCTCATGTTTGACTTTCATTCTGGTAGAAAGTAATTTGAAATTGTTCTGGGGTGCGTACGTCCCCTTTTTGAAGTGAGGGATGTGCCCCTGTTTCTGCAATCACTCATCTCAAAAAAAAAAAAGAAGAGTTAATTGCATCATATGTTAGGAAAATAATATAGCCAAAGTGTCAATATCTTGGAAACATATGTAATAATCATGTAAATCATTGGTATCATTGCAAAGTTTGTATAAATAACATGTAACTATCAATGGAAATTACATGCAAATCTCCATATCATATGGATAAATTGGCATGTTGTTATGCCTCAATAGAAACTGCTTTGTATAGCAAATGTCATGTTATAGTGTGATCTGGAGTAGGAAAGATAATATTGTATAAAGTTTAATGCAGGATGAGTATGATGCCCCCTAAGGCAAAACAAGATGGGACCAATGAGTATGCCCCAAATGTCGAAAATATTCCCCTAGTTGGGCTAGATATAGCAATGAGAACACATATAAGTAGCATGCCCCCATAGATGCATGGTAAGTACCATCGCAAGCATAGGAATCAAACAAGTATAACGCAATATATGTGCATGATAGCAATCATGGCACAAATCATAGTATAGTAACATGCATGATGGACATCATGGCTACACTCATAGTATAGAAATAGTCAATTGCACTTGGGACCACACAAGTTAGTGACTGCATGAAATTTAGTGAGACAATACGTAAGGACGAGACTCACAAGACATGATGACAAGAGGATCTTCTATGGACAAGGTAGCACAGACAAACACACACGTGCACCCAAGCAAGGACTCACATACAATAGTCAATGTAACTCATGGAACAAGTGCAATGTAGACATCCATGTAATATGTAAGATCTATGCACTAGCAAGATATGAAATCAATGTAAATAGCTCATTATGATAAATTGATAGTAATTAAATATATCATTGTGATAATCTATTGTAGTGAGATGCCCCCCAAGGTAAGACATGTCACTACTGAGATTGCCCCCTAGGGCATGGGCAAGTAATGGCCATGAAGCATCTGGATGATCGATAATCATGTAAGACATGTATATCTGCATAACACCCACTCAAAGAATTACCATGAAAGCATGTGCATAAAAACCTCTATCATAGGTAAATATGTTGTCATGTACAAAGCAATGTTTTTGGTCTTTTGTATTTTGTAATATTTTTATTTTATTTTATTTAAAGAGCTAGGGAGCGCCATAATGGGTGGTTCATAAGGCACACCACTTGCTGAAGGTTTTGCAAATGGGTGTGCAAGATAAGTGTGATTTATTGTGGGGGATACTTCATGATTTAGTGTGCTTAACTGGAGTAGTATTGGGATAGGTGACCTTCTGGGAAGACTCAGGGTTCACCCCTATGAGCATCACCTAGATGCAATGAGCGCTGAGTGGACCATTCATACACTTATGAGAGATGGGTTCTTATCAACTACTACTCATGCAATATGGGTCGACATAGGTTGACTTGAAACTACACAGTTGAATCCCAAAATCATATCCATAATTTGATGCATTGTGGAAAAACTACCACTTAAATACATTTAAAGAGCTAGGGAGCTCCATAATGAATGGTTCATAAGACATAACACTTGTTGAAGGTTTTGCAAATGAGGTCACAAGCTAAGTGTGATTGATTGTGGGGAAACTCTATGATTAAGTGTGCTTGAGACCAGTTACGGTGCTTCACCCCTGTGAGCATCACCTAGATGCAATGATTGTTGAGTAGACTATTCACACTCATGTGGGATGGGTTCTTGTGAACCACCCTTGTAATATGGGTTGACGTAGGTTGACTCAAAACTACACAATTGAATCCTGAAATCATATCCATAATTTGATGCAATGTGGAAAAAATTTCATTTAATTTAAAGAGCTAGAGAGCTCCATACCGAATGGTTCACAAGGCACAACACTTGTTGAAGGTTTTGTAAATGGAGTCATAAGCTAAGTGGGATTGATTTGTGGGGAAAACTCCATGATTAAGCATGCTTGAGCCAGAGTAGTATTGGGATGTGTGACCTCTAGGGAAATCCTGGTGCTTCATCCTTGTGAGCATCACCTACATGCAATGAGTGCTGGGTGGACCATTCATAGTCATGAGAAATGGGTTCTTGTGAACCACCATTCATGAAATATGGGTGGACATAGGTTGAATTGAAACTATGTAGCTGAATCTCAAAATCATATCCATAATTTGATGCACTACGGAAAAACTACCTCTTAAATGAATTTAAAGAGCTTTGGAGCTCCATAATGAATGGCTCATAAAGCACAACACTTGCCGAAGGTTTTTCAAATGGGATTGCAAGGTAAGTGTGATTGATTGTGGGGTAAAGTTCATGATTAAGTGTGTTTGATTTGGAGTAGTACTGGGATGGGTGAACTCCTAGGAAGTCCCGGTGCTTCACTCTTGTGAGCATCACATAGATGCAATGAGTGTTGAGTGGACTATTCATACTCTTGAGAGATGGGTTCTTGTGAACCACTATTGGTGAAATATGGGTCGATGTAGGTTGACTCGAAACTACACATCTAAACCTTAAAATCATATTCATAAAGTTTTTCTTGTTTTGTAATATAAGATTGCCTCGTGGTGGGCCATGTATTAGTCATATATGTATAAAGTATGATAGTTATAATGTGACAAGGTGTAAAAGACGTGTAAGGCATAAGGACCCATCAATAAAGTAACACAAGACACATATATGGTGTTGCTCCCAATTGTAAGACAATGCCAATGTGGTCCAATAACAGATATGGATGGCATGGTACCTAGGGGTAGACATCCTTTGATGAGGATGAATATGTATGTATGGGACAACAACATGCCCCTTAGTGTATGTAAATACTCAACAAGGATATATCAATAAAAGTATCATGTGTGAACACTAATCATGGGTCAGAGTACATGTATGATTGAGTTCTGCATAGGCAATGTAGGCTCATGGGACACAAGGGTGTGATGGATTCCATACATGTAGGATATGCCAGTAAGACTCTCGAAGAGATAGATGTGGGTGCCATGCCCTTATAGGCAAACATATGGTCAATAAAATGCATAGGTGTGTATGATGCCTCCACAGTCAAATGTATGTATGGATATTTAATCAATAAAGCACATGATGGACAACGTAGGGAGGCACAAGGACACACAAGAAGTGGAGAGAAAGGCTCACACAATTGGTAGTAGAGGCCAAAGGCTACAATCGGGCTCAAATAGTTAGGCTTAAGGGTCCAAAATAGAGGAATAAGATGACTAGGATTCCAAACCTACAACTTCCCTCATAACCAAATGCATGCTATGACGGAGAGTTCCAATTTATATGTTGTCATCATTGGTAGGCTTATGCAAGTGCTCAGAATAGGATCAACAATCAAATGGGCCAGGCTAGTGCAATATAACAATTGACCAAAATCAAGTGGTTGGAAGAATGTTGATGAAAATAGAAGGCAAGTGCCAAGGCATCAAATTAGTAAGATGGAAGAATGCAATCAATCTTTGGGAAGAAAGGCACATGTAGTGTGCAATGCATAGATTAAGCAAGTTATATACAATAAGAAGTGTTTGGTACAATAAGGATGGGTCGATGAAGCACATGATGCGAGATAGCAAGGCTACCTAATTATTCGGTATATAATGCCAAGATCTGAACTATAGAATTCAGACGTAATACTATCGTAGAATTGCTCATGAGACATGTAATAATTAATCGTCATCGTCCGCAGGAGGGATGTGTATATAATCTGCTCGTGAAGCTGTTGTAAACTATGCGGTAATATGTCATGGTATAACAATTGATCTTGGTTTCAAGTCAATATTACGATGCAGATGGTGAGGTGACATGTATCTCTAATGTAAAACTTAAGGGTCGGAGTTATAGGAGGTTCTGTGATGGATGGTGATATGCTAGACTCAAATATAGTAGGTGACTCATAGAATGGTGTTGATGATGAAGGAGATGCCAGTATCACAGTAGTATGAACAATTTTTACCTTTCATGGATTGCTAGTTGGTTGTACATGTGATTTCTGAGGTGTAATAGGTCTCTCATAGGGTGAGCCACGTATGGTGCGTACTTTGTTATTGTGCACAAATTTTATGCAATTTTGTAATGTCAAAGGTATCATTCTAATTTGATTAAGCCAAGGGTGTCCAATTAATAGATTATATGATCTTGTGTTTGGTAGAACATAGAACCAAACTAGGCATGTTCGAGGACCAACTGTGAGCAGAAGAGTAAAACCACCTAAGGGTGTGTTTTGATGACCATCATAATTGTGCAATGTTTTTGTTATTTGAATTAAATTTCGTTCAATATAACCTTGACGAGATAGGAATGACATGGAAATAAGGTTTTTGCTAGAACCGTTACCAATCATAATGCCATTTGTGATAGAAGAACTATGGTTTACAATTTCATGTATGCATATAAGACCCTTGATTGATGGATCTAGGCATTTCGTGACCATAAAATGTAATAGGAGGTGCTTGCCTTTTAAAGCATGAAATTATGCCAATAATGTTATCAGTTTCATGCTCGGGTTGAATGTTAGATTGACGTATAGATGATGCCATATGCACATTGTTATGCTATGGAGCATTATGGTTTGTCAATGGATTGTTAAAGATTTACGAGCATTGATTGAGCATTGCCATAGATTCATCCAGGTTAGAGTTATGTCCATCTATCGTAATGGCATTCCTATCGATTAGGTCTTTGATCTTGTGTTGTAATTTAATGCAGTTATTTATTGCATGTCCTTAAGCATGATGGTAGTCACAAAATAGATTGGGGTCATAGTTTCTAGGTGGTACCTGAGTTGTATATCGCTGAAATGGCTTAGGCAAAATTATCAAATTACATTCAAGTAACTTCTTTAAAACTTGCCGAGGTATGTCTCGTAATGTTGTAAATTGTTGCCTTTGGTGAGGAGCTGGAAATGTGACCCTATCATGTGTTTGTGAAATTGCGTTAATAGTTTTGGCCTCATTCTTAGCTTGAAATTTTGGTGCATCATTAGTTGTTGTACCTTGATATCTGGAGGTATTGGATGTAGGAATAATAGATGAGTACTTCAACATATTGGCATCCAAAAGCTTAAATTCAATGTTTTGCAAGGCATGACAAAGGCCTTTAAATGAATTATATGTATTAAACACAATCTTGTCATTAAGAGGGTTAAGCAAACTATTTGAAAATATGCTTTGAAGTTCACTTTCAGGTTGTTAATGTGACATCTTGGTATGCAAGGTTTTAAACTTGAGCACATAGTTGTCCTTGTTTGACTTGGGCAATTGGTGAAAAGTGACATTTTGACTAATGTTGTTTGAAAGATGTACTAAGAATAGGTCAAGTAAGGTAGAGAATCTACACATGGATCCTTCATGGAAATAATAGAACCAATTAGGGCATATCCTGTGAGGCTCCTAAGAAACAATTTGGTCATAAGTAATTCTTCTTGGTGGTATTCAATGCAGATGCAAAGAAAGATTTAATGTGCAAAGATGGGTCCCCATGTCCATTGAATGTTGCAAGCTTAGGTATGTGAAATGATGGGGGAAAAGGACAAACAAGCACCTCTGGGGCCAAAGGGTTGTGTAATATGTCTAAGGACGAAACCACATGGCTTGGCTTGCTAGATGTTGAGGTATTTGTGACAATTGCCTTTGCATGCCATTAACTTCTTGTATTGTTGGGTTAATGGATGCACCACTGGCTGTAGGGTTGACATTGGTATTAACATTGGTGTTTGTATGAAAGGTTCCTTTGGATGATTGGCATTAGTATGCGAGGCATGGTTTCTGCTGTTATTATATCCAAGACCAAGAGAATAAATGTATGTATTCATTGGAGGCACATTGGTCTTTGGGTTGTTAGGTGGAATCGCATTAGGAATATAAGTATCCATCATAGGAGGTGTAGGTGCTCTAGGTGGAGGCTTACAAAGATTGGTCTCATGAGGAGCACTAGCCTCATTGCCTATCTAGAAGCGATAGAGTCATTCAACGGAGGTTGCTTCTTTAAAAATTTCTTGTTCCTAATTCGTTCATTATGGGCTTAGTTAAACATATAGATCATAGCATCAAGCTCGTTAGGATTGTTCGTAACATATTCTTCAAATTACTTCTTAGTCATGTTTTAAAAAATTAGGTATGTCTATTAAAATGGGTGGCACATTATTGGAAGCATGTTTATTGGTTTCATACTCATTGGTATCATCTCTATAACTATTGTTTCAACCATATGAAGAGGCATGATCATGTAGTGATGCCTCCTCATAGTATACACTACCATTTTTATGTGGAGGAGCATCCTGAGTGGGAGGATCATCATAAAAGATTGACATTTTGGGAGCCCGAGTAGTGTGTAAAGGTAGTTGTATGAATTTACAATGATCACCACTCAGCCTAGTACTATATCTAGTAGGGTTGGGAGATCTAGGCCTATTGGGCATAAAATTAAAATATGAGCATGTAATTGCTGAAAGGAAGCAAAGAACAATTTTAGAAACCCTAGGTAATTTTTGAATAATGTAGGCACCTAAAAAGCAAATGTTAACTATGGTTTGATCAAGTATGTAGAAAAAATAATGCAGATTTGAAATCAATCACGAAGCACTAGGAAAATGAAGGTTTAAGAAACCCTAGGTTGTATGTAAGCAAGTGTTGGGTTTCACTAATTATGTTTTCCCTAATTCTATTTTAAATCTAAATAGGCTAAAAAAATTGCATTAATGAATAGATCTAACAAGTATGGCATTAAAATATGGAAATCATATCTACTCTAATGTCTAAATCAGGAACATAGTTTCGAAAGGCATGACAAAGGTCCTCAAATGAATCATATGTATTAAACATAATCTTGACTTTAAGAGGGTTAAGCAAGCTATTTGTAAATATGCTTTGAAGTTCACTTTCAGGTAGCGTATGTGACATCTTGGTTAGCATGGTTTTAAACTTGAGCACAGAGTCATCAATATGTACATTAGGTCCTTGTTTGACTTGGGCAATTTGTGAAAAAGTAACATTTCGACTAATGTTGATTGAAAAATGTACTAAAAATCTATGCACGGATACTTCAAGTAAAGAATAGAACCAATCGAGGGCATATCCTGTGAGGTTCCTAGGAAACAATTTGGTCATGAGTAATTCTTCTTGGTGGCGTTCAATGCAGATGCAAAGAAAGCTTTAATCTGCAAAGATGGGTCCCCATGTCCATTGAATGTTGCAAGCTTAGGTATGTGAAATGATGGGAGAAAAGGACAAACGAGCACCTCTGGGGTCAAAGAGTTGTGTAATATGTCTAAAGACGAAACCACATGGCTTGGCTTGCTAGATGTTGAGATATTTGTGACAATTGCCTTTGCATGCCATTAACTTGTTACTGTATTACTGGATTAGTTAGATGCACCATTAGATGTAGGGTTAATATTGGTATTAGCATTGGTGTTTGTATGAAAAAGTGCCTTTGGATGATTGGCATTAGTATGTGAGGCATGGTTTCTGTTGTTATTATATCCAAGACCAAGAAAATAAATGTATGTATTCATTGGAGACACATTGGTCTTTGGGTTGTGAGGTGGAATCACATTAGGAATATAAGTATCCATTGAAGGAGGCGTAGGTGCTCTAGGTGGAGGCTTAGGAAGATTGGTCTCATGAGGAGCACTAGCCTCATCACCTATCTAGAAGGAATTGAGTCATTCAATGGAGGTTGCTCATTCAAAGAATCCTTGTTCCTAATTCATTCATTATGGGCTTCAGTAAGCAAATAGATCATAGCGTCAAGCTCCTTAGAATTAATGAGTAGATTATTTATGGGTGTTAATTGTGTGTAATATGTTTGTTTTACGAACAATCCTCAAGTTTAGGAGCTTTCATGTTTCACAGTCCATGAGAATGAGCAGAGATTATTTACGGGTGTCAATTGTGTGTACTATGTTTGATCCAACATATTACATGCAATTGACACCTAGAAATAGTCTGCTCATTCTCATGGACTGTGAAACATGAAAGCTCCTACACTTGAAAGTTCATTCTCATGGATTGTTCGTAACATATTCTTCAAATTGCTTCTTAGTCACATTTCAAAAAATCAGTTATGTCTGTTAAATTGGGTGGCACATTATTGGAAGCATATTTATTGGTTCTATGCTCATTGGTATCATCTCTATTACTATTGTTTCCATCATATGAAGAGGCATGATCATGTAGTGATGCCTCCTCATAGTATGGACTATCATTTTTATGTGGAGGAGCATCCTGAGTGGGAGGGTCATTACAAAAGATTAGCATTTTGGGAGCTTGAGTAGTGTGTAAAGGTAGTTGTATGAATTCACAAGTACCACCACTCAACTTGGGACTATATATAGGAGGGTTGGGAGATCTAGGCCTAGTAGGTATAAAATATGAGCATGTAATCGCTCAAAGGAGGCGAAGAACAATTTTAGAAACCCTAGGTAACTTTTGAATGATGTAGGCACCTAAAAAGCAAATGGTATCTAGGGTTTGGTCAAGTATGTAGAGAAAATAATGCAGATTTGAAATCAGTCATGAAACCCTAGGAAAATGAAGGTTTAAGAAACCCTAGGTTGTATGTAAGCAAGTGTTGGGGTTCACTATTTATGTTTTATTGAATTCTATTTTTAATCAAAATAGGTTAAACAAATTGCATTAATGAATAGATCTAACAAATATGACATTGAAGTACAAAAATCAGATCTACTCTAATGTCTGAATTAGGAACATAGTTCAAGTGTAGCGTAATAATGATAATTGCACTATAAAGAAAAGTGAACGAGTTAGAATGATCACACCTTAATTGATTTTAAGAAATCTGAACATGGATATAGAATGTGCAAATTGTTTGCCACTTGTGTATGAAATCTAGATCTCTTGGGCGGACTCATTTCCTGCTACAATGATCGTTGAGTCTGCCATGCGCAGACTCGTCATTGCGCTGATTCGTGTGCCTATTCGGTTTGGGAGCTCTGAGTCTAACCTACGCAAGATTTTTGGATTTGTGCTTTTTAGGGCTGCTTCGTTTTGTGATGATCTATTTTGTATGCTTGATTTCCTATTTCATTGGGCAAGATCTCTGATTTTGTTGTTTATTCCTCCTTGACCTAGTTTGACACTCATAACAAAGTGTTATGGAGTCTAGCAGCCACCAAGGTGGAATTGCAAACTACATATTCCGCACACTAGAATCAGACCGCCACATAGTTCTCAGTGCATGTAAATGGAATGTCTCGAGAAAGGGTTTTGAACCTCCTCTTCTCTAGAAGTGATGATGCAACTACATGCAAAGCTAAACCTTCATTTGGTACAAGAGGGTGATGAAGAATCAAGGTGATCAACTCCGTTTCATGTAAGATGAGTTTTCTTGATCGGTTTTGCTTGACTTGTAGCCAATTTTCCAAATTCACATTATGAAGTTATACTTGCCACTGGGATCTATAGAGACAATTATAGCTTTGTTTTGCTTGCTTCCTTGTAATTGTAATAATGGAGATTCTTTAGATGGAAACCCCAATGCTTTGACTCTTTCTTCATGGTAATCTTATCCAATTTTGGAGTGTCATTCTTTTCTTTTTAATGAAACTATTCTTATCTTTGTTTTGATTAGGAAGATTCCCATGTTCTAGTTTCTTTTTGCATCTTGCAAAAAATGCTTCAACTTTTTCCTAGGTGAATATACTTACATTGAACCTCCCGTACTAATCATTAGTCTCACCTATAAGGGATAATCTTAAAATATCTTATTGCACTTGCATTTGAACTCCCTTGGCATTTGGCGTCTGAACAAGCTTTGTGCCTAGAACACCCTCCGCGTCTCTACACGATCATCATCTTTGTTTTGTGTTCATTGGTGCTTGATTTTTCCTATTGTGTCTTTCATTGATCACATCTTCCTCACTGAGACCCATGAGAGCCCTGAACGCGTCAGCCCTCTAGTCAAAGAGTCCTCGTGGGTTTTGGGTTCTCATTGTGAGACTTGCGATCAATTGGTGTCTATGGTTTTGGTGGTGCGACATGCCTCATCGAGATAGCTCCATGCTCAAAGTTTCACTGATGGCTTCTGATACATCTCTAGATACATGTGGCTATAGGTTTAGAGAGGTCCACCTACTTCTAGGGATATCTTCATAGTTGTATGCGACTTCCATCTACCACATCTCTTTTCATCATTCACGTTGATGGGGATACGTACCTTGACCTTTATGTAAAGATATCTCAGTACTCAACTATTGGTGATATCATACTTTGGGGTGAATTTAATGGTCGTATGGGAAATGAACAATCACCTAAATTTTTATTCCATAGGATGAGTTTTGTCTTCATGAGTTGTATCTAGAGGAGTTTGGCTTATAGAGAGCCTTTGCTTATAGGATTTCTATAGTTACGGCCTATGAGAGGCTCTTTTCCAGTTGGGTGAATCTCAGAGCCTCCACATTCTCAATGAGCTTCCTCACTTCCTTGACTTCGGTAGATTCACTTGTTTTCCCCATGGAGGTGGTGCAAGCGTTGTGGACTATGTTCTCACTAGCAGATCCCTCATCACCCACATTTGTGGCTTCCTTATTTCTCCTCATCTCCTACTTGTTGACAATGTTGTCCTTATGTTCATCCTCCATACTGGTTCTCATCTATCCCCACCTTTCTTCCCCTACCACCCTGACCGTCAACACTAAACATACCGCATTCCACTTTGATGATGACTACATTGATAGTGCTGTCTGTTTCTCCCTTATGGTTGGATTCTACTCCTTCCCTCTTCTCACCATCCATTCCATGTATGAGTTCTTATGTCAAACCCTCTCGGATGCTGCCCTTGAGTCTTGTCCCAACACGATTCATTACTCCAGATCCCTTACCCACCATGGAATCTGCCCCATGAACTGCGAGTATTGTGATGCATGTAAATCCCTTCATTAGAGACTTCGATTTTGTCTAACCCATGACCCTCTCTCCATACCCACCCTCTGGAGGGAGTATTTTTGTCTTCCCTAATATAAGAAATGAGAGTTTCTTTTACCTAGACAGCTTACACTCCTTGTTGATCTCCACCACTCACCTAAGACATTTCGGCATACTTTTCTCACGAGAAAAATTACGGTTTCAGACATCACCTTTGAAGCATGGGTCTTCTATGCTAGTTCTCTCTATGATATTCTAGACTATCATGTTGCTACCGTCCCCACACCTCCACCTCGTCCTCTGTTTTCTCCTCTTCTTCCATCAAGAGAGCTATTTTGAAGCCGTGCATCAACAAATCAGCGAATTGTGAAGGTCTTAAAGCGGAGTTCATCAAATATTCGTGCGGATTCCTTTGCCTTTCCCCTTGCCATGCTATTTAATGAGGTGGTGTGTTCAAGTTTCCCTCAATCATGGTCCCAACACGTCATTAACCCGATTCATAAGTCTGTAGATTTCTCCTTCCTTGGCAACTCTAGGAATATTATGATTGGGCATACATTTTTCAAACTTTATGCCACAATGTTAGACATGTCGCTGCTAGAGTACTTGAAAAGGAATAATAGTAGTGATAGAGGGCAAGGAGGCTTCAAGAGGGACTACCTGACTATTGACCACATCTTTACACTTCGAGCTATTATTGAAGAAGCTCTTCACAGGGCTTCTGAAATATTTTGCTACTTTGTTGACTTCAAGAATGCCTTTGACTTGGTTTCAAGACTTTTTTAGAAATTAAGAGATATTAGCATCCCAAATTCTCTGAGTAATGTTGCTTGGAGGCTTTATGAGACAATTATTGGAAAATTTCATACTTCTCATAGTTTCGACTTTGTGAAGAGTACCTATTGGGATTAAGCAAGGATGTCCTCTCTCACTGACCCTATTGAACATCTACATTGATGAGTTAAGACGAGTTTCTTCGACAACATACCCATATTGATGATGGTTGTGAGGTGCTTATAGCCCTCCTTTTTGCTGATGATGTTGTCCTCTCACTCTCTACCAAGGGCTTACAATGACAATTTGATGCCCTTGCTTGTTTGTGCAAACTTTGACAACTTGTGGTTAACCTTAATAAAACTAATGTCATGATCTTGAGTGCTCTGTCTCTAGATTCCAGTTTATCTACAAAGGGGAACTTCTAGAGATGACATCGATCTACACATCCTTGGGGGTCCAATTTTTTGCTCCATATTTTAGCATGAAATCTGCTTCTCATTTGCACCTTTGCAAGGGGTATGCCTCTCTTTTTGTCTTGGAATGCCAATGTTTCCAGATCCACTTCTAGGACATCCCTTCCAAGTTATGCCTTTTTGATAGAATAATCAAGCCTATAGTTTTATATGTTTCAAAGGTTTGGGAACCTAGCTTGGGTGCCGTTGACTGGGCACGTATTGGAGGTTCTAGATTCTAATGTTACAATGCATTATTTATTGCAAGTAGGCAGTTCTTTAGTGCATCATCCAAGCTGAATTTGCCACCCAATCACTATACCTCGAGACTATCTTCAGGGTTACTTTCTACAACCACAGGCTCAAATCCTTTGGGGACTCAACCTTTGGTTGTGAGAGATATCCATCCTTAACACTTTGTTCTTTTTCCAGATCCACTTCTAGGACATCCATTCCAAGTTACGCCTTTTTGATAGAATAATCAAACCTATAGTTTTATATGTTTCAAAGGTTATGGGAACCTAGCTTGGGTGTTGTTGACTGGGCACGTATTGAGAGGGTCTAGATTCTAATGCTACAATGCATTATTTATTGCAAGCAGGAAGTTCCTTAGTGCATCATCCAAGCTGAATTTGCCACCCAACCACTATACCTCGAGACTATCTTTAGGGTTACTTTCTACAACCACAGGCTCAAATCCTTTGGGGACTCAACTTCCGGTTGTGAGAGATATCCATACTTAACACTTTGCTCTTTAGAGAAGATTGCTTCACTAGTACCCACCAAACGTTAGCACTATTGGTACTTTGAGACTATGTTACTTCTTTATATTGGCATCTCTATTAATAATCTACCCCCTTTCATGTACTCTCTGGACCCCCATCCCTTGCATCCACCCCGTCGCCTTCCCACAAAGGACGTCATCACTAGAGCTGCTAGAGAGGACATCTATAGACACTAGATCTAGGCCACTTGGATCTCTCCTCTTGATCCGCTTAGCCCCAAGCTTGCCTTTTATGCTGAGCATTTCTTAAAAGTAGTGGATGATATTATTTTTTGCCCTCACTATCTCTAGTGCCATTGGTCCCACAACTCGAGGTTTCCCCTTGGCCGGATGAGAGTATGTTCTCAACAGTTACGGGTTGAAACTGATCACCATATTCTTCGTTAGGACTAGATCTATTGTCTTTTCTCTCTCTGGGAGGTGGAGATCGAGGAACACTTCATTTTCAGATGCCCTGTTTACCATGAGATATGGGGAAGATATCACTACCTCTACAGGGACTCAAGCAATAGTCTATCTAATTTCTTCAAATATCTAGACCAATGGTGCCTAACTCTTTATCTTTGTGAGTTTGTCACCCTCCGACGCAGATCCTTATGTGGGGAGCCTAGAGGCTTTAGAGCTTCCATGTTGATCACCTCTTTCTTCCAGCCCATCTAGGTGACTGGAAACACTAAGCGCCCTTTGGACACACGTATTGCACACATCAAAGTTGATAGATCAGTTAGGTAGCACTTTTTTCAACATACCATTACTACTCAAATTACTCAGATCCCCTAGTCTGCTCTTCCTTGTCATCGTGGCTTTGCTCCTTGTCAATGTGGCTTTGCCCCTTTTTGGCGACATGGATCTACTACTTCCTAACCGTCCCCTAGACCATAGGGACAGACTCATATTATGAGTTTCTTTTCTACTACAGGAGGTACATTGGCCTTGGATGTTATGGGATATTCTAAAGGAAGTGCTTTGCTTCCTCCTAGGATCTCCCGGCCTGGCACCTTCGACGTTGGGTACTCTTCAATGAGCATTGTCATATCTTTTCACAGTGATCGTTGATGGCTTAGACATCTCCTCTTCAAGCACAACAAATATATTTGATGAGGTTTCTTTCCAGTCATCATTGACAAATGTTTTTGGAAGACTCTTGTTTGCCCTGTATTGCTATTTGTATTGGTTTCATTACCACTATGTCAGTGGCACATTGCTTTTCTTTGTCTTATGTACCCCCAGCCCCTCCTCCCTTTATTTGGCTTCTAGGATTCTCTTTTCCTAAAACTTTCTATTGTTAACTGTTGTATGTCCCATTGACCTACTTTTGGTCATTTGTGGATATATATATATATATATATATTTTTTTTTTCTTTCTTTCGTTCTTTTCCATACATGTCTTAGTGCTCTTATGGCTCGGGGGTTACCCACTTTAGGGTTACCCCTTTTGCTTTGTTTATCTTTCTTTTGTACTTTGTGTTTAGTTACTTTTCATTACCTAGAATCTGTTTACCGTAGTATTTCTCGTGTAATTGATTTTACTTCCTGAGTTCTATTAACCTATTTTGTTTATTCGTGGGTATTAATATAAATTCTTTCTTTCTTTCTCAGAGTTCTGAAACCATCTTCTAATATCCTTTCCATGAAATACCCAAATTTTGTGCAAATAAAGCTCTTTTTCCAACAAAAAACAACAATTTTGGGAGGTCAACTTTCAGAGGTCGTATTTCGTTCAATCCTGTCCAGAATCTTTACTACGACTTCATGCAAATCTCTCAAATTTTGCTTTCAAATGACACAAGTGCAACTTTAATCTGGTTCGTCAACTAAAAGATATTCCTGCTGCAAGATAGAAGATCTTTTCGAATTGAAAAACAGATGGAAAAGGTCAACCTAACTGAAGCTGTTGTTATGATTACTAGTTTTTGTTTCATCTGATAAAATATAGGAGTTTACTGTAGATGTATCACTATAATAGGGTTAGATACAAATCTATCTAACCAACGTACTGTTATGTTATAAACATGCTGTGCAAGTGCTTATAATCAGCTATTGAGAAACAACTTATTTTGCGTCTTTTTTCATTTTATATTCTCGTGGTGCCTGATAACAATAACAAAGCACTCCTGTAGTTTAACATCAAGAATGCTAAGAACACTAAAAAATTTCAATAAAAAGGCAAGCAAAGTTGCAACACTTTTATTAAATATTTGAAAGAGCAAGTTCTAGGAGATTAAAGGAAAAATTCATATATTAAAAAATCAAGGTCTATTCATCAAGATAGGGAGGCATATTGAATATTTTTTTCATGAAAGCAAAAATTGAAGGTAGGAGTCACCTCGATTGCCAAGAATGTTCAAAGATAGTCACCATAAATTTTTAACGGTTGTGACAACCAAGAGTGATGCCATCCATTAGTATGTGTAAACAGCTTAGAGGGTACTTGGGTAGATTATTATTACTTGTAACCTAATTATTAGGTGTGACCTTTGATGATCACCTTATACTCACATTTATGTTCACTTGTTTTAGTATTGAAGCATCATCGTTCTATTGCAATATATAGCTGTTTGTTGCATACATAGCTACGTTGTGCTTACTGTTGTATTATGCGGTTACATCTAATTTTGTACTTTCCATATAAGCTGTAAAAGAACACTATAGACCCCATGAATGGATACATTGGTGAACCCAACATAGCAGCATAAAGAAAGTTGTATGTTATTATTCGTGAACAACTGTTTCGAGTATCAAGGCGGTAATAACACACATAAGAATATCAATATCAATCAGATTCCTATCTTAGAAGCAGAGGTTGAATCATTATCAGCACAAAGCGGACAATTGGAAGCATCACAGGCTGAATCTGAGGTTGGGAGGAAGTGACATCAGCTGCCAAGAAAGATTTGGAGCTGATTGTTTATACCCTGTGGTCCAAGAAACAACAGTCACTTGGACAGATTAAGTTCCCACAAATGTAAAAAACCGTAGTGCTAAGTGAAGGAACTTTAAACAGATGAAAATGGACTCAAAATCATCTTCGATTTTCAAACCTTCTAGGTTTGATGGTGAACACAGTTAAGACCCAACGACACATTGCCTAAATTAGGAATATTACTGGAAAGCCAATGACATTACAAAAGAGAAGACAAAATTAGATTATTTTTTAGGGACATTGCCTAAATTGGGAATATTAATGGAAAGCCAGTGACATTACAAAAGATAAGACAAAATTAGATTATTTTCTAGGGAAATTGCAAGAAAAAGCAATTAAGTGGTTTGATCAACTAAAAACGTTTGAGAAAAGTATGTGGCAGAAAGTTAAAACAGCATTCAATAAGGAATTCAAAAAGTGGCATGTTGGTGTCCAAATCCTTAAAGAGCCGACTATTATAAAACAAGGAAGAAATGAATCTGTTAAAAAATTACAATAGGAGAATCCTGACTTTAGTACAAATGTTTTATAACCCAATAGGGGATGACTAAAAACAACAATCCTTAGTAAACAGATTAAGGAAAATATTCAAAGAAAGCCTAAGGGTAGTACCAACATCAAAATACCAAGGCACATATCAATGGATGCTAGATGTTGAGCGACAAAACTTCCTAGAGAAAAGATAAGAAGATGAAGCTGATATGACTCCAAATTAGAAGAAATCATAAATTTGTTAAATAAGAAAAATGATAAGAAAGTACAATTTGGAAAAGTGGGAATTTGGCGTTTGAAGTGTAAAAATGAGGTACACAGAGGAAGACTGACTTGTTGAATACTATAGAATTTGTAATGTAAAGAATCATGATTTTAGCGAGTGCCCATTCAATCTCCAAGATAACAAAATGAACAAACATTGCATGATGGTACAACAAACACCATCAACTCGAGGATATAGGAACAATAGAAGCCATAGATCATCAAGTCACAATAGTAGTGGGAGTAGAGGACGACGAACTTCAATTTAAAAGATAAATAAGGTAGACCAATGATTCAGTTTTAGAAATGCAACGAATGGGGGCATTTGACTGGAGAATGGCTGACTGTAACAGACCAAATATCAAAGCTTTGCATGGAATGTGGTCATAGTGAATATGATGACGACACAATGACTGCCCCAACCAGAAAACAACTAACATATGGTGGAAATTGAATAAGAAGAGGATAAATATTTACTCGCTGTTACAAGGGCAGCTGGTAAAGGAGAATTGGATATGCAAGTCAAAAATTAAAGAATGCAAGATGCTATCCAAGCTGTTAAGGATATAATGATTAAGCAGACCAAGTGAGATGGGTATATGAAATTTCCCTGTAACTTAAACCCAAGATACAAGAGGAGAATAGTCCAATACAACAATTGGTGTCATTAATATATGGAACTATGGTTACAGTACCAGTTAAATCATTGATGGAACGTTTAGCACAAAAAACTTGAGCACAGTCACCACAGCCACCTAAAAAAAAAAAAAAAAAAAAAAAGAAAAAACAGAGGAAAGAGATTATATTGTTATTGGGAAAAATACGGGCTTCCAAAAATGACCATTGAAATAGGAGATATGGTTCTGCCAATTGCTTTAATCGATGGAGGATCATGTGTAAATATATTACCAGAAAAAGTATGGAAAAAATTGGGGAAACTACCATTGCTGAGAGCTGAATTTAGACCGAAACTAGCAATTTTTGAGTGGAATGCCCCTTCAGACACTCTTATAGATCAAGAAATTACGACAGCAGGAAAACTAGTAAAAGTAGTCTTTGTAATTATAACAATGGAAAGTATTTAAAAACACTACCATGTGATACTAGCACACTCATCATGGGAACAGGTAAAAGCTATTCATAACTAGGAAGAAAAAAACAATTGCAGTAAACATTGGTAACGGCTGATTAATGATTGATACGTTAATAGACCAAATATTTGGAGAAGAGCACTCTAGTTCGAGTGGAGATTAGGTAATGGATTTGAACCTGATGATGATGGTAGAAGAATTGTGTGTTCATCACATTGACCTCATATCAGGTGCAATGCTAGTTAGAAGACGGCCATATAGAATGTCAATGAATCCTTGGTATGCTGCCTGTGTGCAAGAACAAATTGAAAGAATGTTAGAAGCAAAAATAAACTTTAAAGTAGAAACAAGTGATTGGATATCACCGGTTGTGATAGCCCAAATAAAAATATGGATAGACTTAGGGTATGCAGAGATTCCCGTAGTCTAGTGTAGTAACACAGAAGGATCTATTTCCAATACCATTTATGGGCACAATCTTAGAGGAAGTAGCAGGTAAATAAATTGTATTCATTCTTAGCCGAATTTTTAGGTTACAACCAAATCAGGATTGTTGAACAAGACAATTTAAATACAACAATTATAATGGGAGTTTGGTACATATGCATATAATCGAATGCCATTTGGGCTGTGTAATGCTTTTTCCATATTCCAACAGAACTTTTTTTTTATAGGGAAATGTCCACTAAGGAATTCAAAACCTTTTTGGATGATTGCTGTATTTATGGACAGTGAGATGAACATTTATGAGTATTATCTCAGTGTATGCATTTGTGTTGGTGTGATTTTGAATCCCAAGAAATGTCAATTGTTGCCTTTGTATGGTAAATTGTTAGTACATGTATGTAAAGTGGGAATGGAAACGGATCTTGAGAAAATAGAAACAATAAGCAGACTGCCTAGCTCTAAGATGTGGGTCAATTAAGGTCATTTCATGTTTAAATTATTGTTCCAAAATGTATTTTTCAGGAGGCTTACCTTTGTTTTTGTTTATGTCATGCCTCCTTCTTGGGTTTAGAGAGGAATGAAGACCCTTAGCCTATTCTTTTGGTTTCCCATAGGCTAAGGGAAGGAAGGAAAAAGTAGAACATGGTGTTTTGTTCAAGTTGCCAAAAAGTGAATTATGTCGGCAACTTATTTCTAATTTGATTTTAAAAAAGGGGACTTTCTAATTTGAACAAGTCAGCCCTTAATTAGAAATCATAAGGATAATCACTATTTGAATATTTGAATTCCCCCCGTGCCCCACGGCCCGCCCCACTTGGAGCACCCCCTTGGAAGTTGGTTTGGAGGGAAAAAGGTATAAATGAAGGTAGAGAGGTCCATATTCAGGATCCATGATCATCTATCAATCATTATTTTGAGTTAAGCATGCTTGTTTGCACGTCGAGCTGTTGAGGACGAAAACCCTCATTAGCTTTCAGATTTGGGGATGAAAACCCTCAAATTCTTCTTGGTGACTTCATTTGGGAGTCACAGTTGGGCAAAATATCATCATTTCCAGCATTTAGGGCACATTTGGAGGGGAGCGCGGCAGTTTGGGAGCCTTTGGAGACTCGCTGTAATTTCCCACCCTTATCTGAGATCAATTTTTTTTTGGTTTTCTGTGGTTTAGCTGATACCTGGTGCATTTTGGTGTTTTTTCATTTTTGACATACAACATACATATGCAATATACTTGCAAAATACAACGAAATAGAAATACCCAGATGTGTATTTAGGATTGAAATATAACAACAGCAATAATATCAAATACCCATGTGAGGAAACTCATAGGAAAGTCCAGAATCCAACATACCCATTAGCTGATATGCAAAGTATAGGTCTGATATGATTATTGCAGCGTGCTGGGATGCTCCAGAAGTGAATAAAATGCATAATATTTGGACTGTCATATTCTATTGCTCAGAACATTAGCTTCTCTAGGTGATGGCGCCTCAAGGGAACTCTAAAATATGAAGGAATAGTGAACATATGCCCTCTATAACCCTAACGCCTTCCCAGCTGATCTGGTCCGGCCTGGCAAGGATGAACAGCAGCTAATAAATGATCCCTAAACACCTCAAAATGTCTTCTAAAAACCCTGCATACTAACAGTGATGCCAAATGCTCAGATGGAATTAAGAAGACTTGCCAAAGGACCCCCAAATCACCAATTTCTCCTTCTGTATGGTACGGCCAGGTACAGCAGCAGTATGGCCAGACTATGGAGTCAAAACATATAAAAAAGCCATCAAAATCACCGCTATGACTTGCATTTCGTTCTTTAATATTCACACGGAATTATGGTGAAAAGAAACTGCAGATATCTCTTTGTAAATCCTTCCGCGATAACCTGACTTCGTGCAAGTGAGCTCAATGGTGACCCCTGAAATGAAGCCACTCAAACCAACATCCTGAGAGTGTCTTCCAACCCCGCAGATGCTCTCATCAAAGGAGGTTTCCGTCTCCAGTGAAGCTGGTGCAAACCCTTGTTCTCCAAGAACCAAGCTCTGCCTCATAAAATTTGATATTTGTGAATGAATGAAAATATGACCTTCTTTCCCTTTTTGTTTTCTCTTCCAAACCCAACGCCCTTTTTTGGATTATAATGTTATTTTATTATTTTCACTTAGTTGGGCGCCCAAAACTTATAACTTAGAAATATTTTATAGAACATGTCCACATTAATATAAAGTCACTTTGCCCCGTTTAAAAGCACTAAGTTAAATGCTTTAATTTAACTTGGGGAACTATAATATCATTAAAATATATTTCATTTGACCTTCGAATTAAGATTTCGTGGTACCGCTAGATCGATCAAATGAAAACCAATGAAGTCTAGCTGATTAGCACCAACTCGCTTTGAGTCCCGAGACCCCAGCTAAAAATAGTAAGTTCAGCCACGGGGTCTGAAACTGCACCAAAAAAGGAAATCCCAACATGGGTCCCCTAACCATCCATGTTAGTCTACGGGAACCCGCTGATAGACTAATCCTAATCTCCGAACTGCTTAGGAAGGGGACATTACACTAGCACAGCAGTTAGGGCTTCCATCTGAGGTGAAACGCAGCTCAAGGTGGCCTTTTGGAGTGTAGCGACCTCCCTAGAGGGATCAAAATTCAGCTGGAGAACTGTTCGGTTGGTGAATTATTATGTTTCCTCATTCATACACTCAGCTGTAATTTATTCTAATTTTCAGGCCTGTAAATTATTCAGAAAAATCAGATTTGATGTGTTAAACAAATTGATTGAAATTCCATATTTTTGTGAGGGTTTCTATGAGGTTTGAATTTTATTTTCATACCTAAGTAGATCTTTTCAGAATTCTGCAATTTTGGTTAGGGTTTCTACAAATTCCAGAATTGTTTAATTTGGCCCTAAAAGGGATATTTTTAGTTTAGTAAGTTTTATAAGTGCCATAAATATTTATGCAAACCTAAATTACTCACTCAATAGAGTTATTAGGTATCTGGGTGTTTAGGTGGTCAGGGAATTAAATCTTTGAATGGTTAGGGAGGTTATAACCCCTGGTGATTATATACAAACCACCATTTGGATGTAGAAGTTGTCGGCGATTTTAGACCTCCTATTTGTGTTATACTCTTTATTTTAATCAGTAAAACTATAGCCACCGAGGTACAATATCTCCATTTTTTAATGTGTGGAATAAGAGCCATTCGTGAATTTGGGAGGAAGATGAGTATTTCTTAATGCAGGTTGAAGGAAGAAAGATCCATATAGATGCAATAAGGATGAAAATAAGCTTTTTACAGATGATGCAATGATAGAAAACATTAGGAGTTTGACGAAGTAGGTGGGGCCCAACAATTGTGAAGGTGCAACTTTTAGAGTTTTGTTTTTCTTTCAAAGAATAAAGCATCTTATTTGTTTGATGCTCTGTAGCAAGAAACGCGACGGCAACAAGCTATAGCCTGTTTTAATGGCTGTTTCTGCATTTCTTCAGATTTATAATTATTTTTATTTTTTCCAAACTTCTTAAGTTTTAATTTTCTACAAGTAAATTTTGTTAATGTCGGTTTCGCCATTTTTTTTTCAATTGTAGATTTATTTTATTTATGTTTTGTACTTATATTGTTTTTAATAGATTTTCAAATAATAAGTACAGACTATTATAACCTTAATTTGCCAGGCTAAACCCATTAGAAGCCCACCAAATAACATTTCATAGCATTAGACATTTTAAGAACGGAGAGTATATCCTAATTAATAATTTGTGACCTAAATGGATACAAATGAAAGAATGATTACACCACAAATTTCATATGCCGCATTGTTATACAAATAAAATGTACTATATACATATGTTGTGTTTCATGCAAATATAAATGATATGAGGACTGCTGGTTTTATAATGACAATCAACCGTGGAACAATTGATAGACTATGATGTGTAAATGTCATGGGATGTCATATGACATTTATGAACCAAACTAGAAAATGATTTCAAGGATTATGATTGTGCCATATAATTTCTTTGGCTCAACTCATATTGCTCTTTTCTTTCTTTCTTTTCCTGAATCATGCGCAAGCATGCTTGAAAATTGAAGACGTTGAACATTAGCTGACTAAAGTGTTTATTGACAAAATCATTTATAGCAGAAGATGATATAGCCTCTGGATTAGTTCCCACAGATGAATCTTGAAGTCAGACCATCACTTTATTTGAATACAACAATCAAAGGTCTTTTTCTTTTAAATTGAACATGTACCAAACAAATGCTTGTAAAGTGCAACTTCTCTTATATAATGAGAACATGATGTGTCTTTATGGACAAGGATTTCATGTTGTCTGCAACGGGCATTCATTTGTCTTGAGGAGCTAAATGCGTCTATATATATGATTCTGTCTTCTGTTCAGCCCATTGTTTGTTAGTAGGGTGGTAGGTTTCAGACTCTACTTTTTGAAGGAAGATTGTGTTGGTTCATTAACCACTAAAATGTTTACAGGTCCCTGTTGTGATGTGCCCTGGGGAGGATTTCTTTCCAGGATTGTACTGCACTGACATCCTTACACATCCATGGCTTTCTGACGGGCATACCCTACTTCTATCCTCAATTTGGGGTAGTATGCAAGTCTTATTGGCAATAAATGTATTAAGGTGTGGCTTATCAGTTAAATCAGCAGCTTTTTTTGCAAATATTACAGTGCTGTTGAAGCATTTGCAATCCTTTTTGTACAATCCAGTTTTCTAAATTCTTCCATTAAAGTCCAATTGATTCATTATGATTAATTGGTAAAAAATCTTTGCAGTGGAACAGTTTCAAGAATTAGTCCTCGAGATTCAGATTCTTCTTGGAGTATTCTTGCAGTGCAAGATAATATTGTTCTTGCAGGTATGGTGGCTGAAGAAGTTGATGGCTACTGAGATTTATTTTCTTCTACAGTTTATCCTTCATTTATTTATACATTTAATTCTATTCTACAGAAAGCTTGTTTGATATTTCTGCAGAAAGATATATCTATTAAAGCTTCACTGCTTAACTACATTGTTTGTGTGTGAAGTTTCTAGTAGTCCTGCTAAACTTCCTAACCTTAAGTATGGCCGTATCTCAAGAACTCACATGAATGATGATGGAAGACAAGTATGGAATTGGTTGGACTTATCTCTTCCTTCCTTGGACTATTCAGAGAAGGTGTTATTCTATATGAAATATTTTTGTAATTGTTCTTTTCACAGAGTGTATCCTTAAGCAGAATATAGATTAAACATAGAATTATAGTTTATTGTCAAGAATATAGCTACGAAATGGACTACATGTTCCTAACTTGAGGGAATATATGCAGGTCAAAGCCACGTTGTCATCAATAGACTTCAAGATTTTCAAAATTCCAGTTGCAGACCAAGAGACGATCTTGACCAAAGGTAAGCTCAATCCTTACTAAAAGTACATTCAGCAAATTATGATTTTGTAAGAGTCGATTCTTTTGATGGATGCACTACTTACATTAGACTTCTATTTAGTTCTAAATGTTTAACAAAACACACCCAAAGATTACTATAAATTGAGGAAAGAAATTTAGGACCCATGCATGATTTTGAGTTATAACTGATTTGTCCTTTTCCACTATATACCTCACCTATTCATGTTTCCTTACATGCTTCTAGCATGAGGTCCAAGCAGTGTAGTGCAGGGGTCCAGAAACGGTGGGTGCCTATCCATGAGACGTATACCCTTATCTACTCAATAGAACAAATCCATAGTTAATCTCTCCTCTTTTGACAATCATAGATGCCTAGATATTGCCTCCCATATGACAAAAGTTGGGGAGAGTAAACCCTTGGCACATGAGCCTGACTTATATAATTACTTGTTATGATTAGAGTCAACTATTTGCACATGAGCCCGACTAATCTAATTACCAGCTATGATATATTACACAAATTACCCTGCGGGCCCAATACATAAGTCACTTATTGGCCCATCCTATCCAACCATTGGTTATGTTTGCCCAAGTTGGCTACTCCATAACCCATTTAAATTATAATACCATGGCCCTAAGTGGATAACATTCCACTCCCCTTTTGTTTTAACATACTGTCAGTCAAAATAGTATGACATGCTCCACAGCTACCTCTAAAACAAAAGACTAAGCATTTTTTTCTTTGATAAACAAAAAGGAGATTTATATTAAAATACTGAAATATTACAAAAATAGTGTCTGCCATTTCCAGAACTGCTAGGTAAAAAAGCCGGAACTAAGCCCCGAGACTTCCTTCTACAGATCCATTTTAAACATTTCATAGGTTGAGGTTCAGTTTCCTTTGCCAGTGTGAATGTCTTTCAGCACTACATCAGATACAAAACAGATTATTTTGCCTCTGGTTTCTCTAGGTGGTTGGACTGTTCTGAGGTGAGGCATACTCCAAAATACTGACAATTCATACCTTCTATAAGAGTAAGAATAAATTTTGCTACAACACCACAGATGACTGCATTATTTTTGTTGTCGACCAGTTCAAAACTGAACAGGATGTTAGATTCTTTGCCCATGAAAACTGTTAACTCTGCTCTTCAGCAGTTAAAAGTTAAAAGGACCTTGCCAGTTTTGCTATGAGCATCTGGGTGGACTGTGATGCCAACTGCAAAAAAATTGTCATGTGTAAACAAATTTAAAAAAAAAAAAATTTTTGTAAAGATGCTTTGACTTATACATGTAATAGGACAAAAAAAGTCAGAAAATACTGATTTGATAAATGCATTGTGGAAAGGCATGTGGAATTGGGTCTGGTCCCAAGCCCAGCCTCTGCAGGTTCTGTCTTGCTTTATTATGTTTTTCTTGTCCTGCGCTTTGGAATAATGTAGCTTATGTAGGTCAGAATGCCGATTTGAGGATATTATATTTAAACCCTGTTTCATCATCATGGGGTAACTGGTCTGGGACTGAGATTTCTAATTCCTTGAGGTTGCTCTGAGTTGCCAAGTGTGAAAAAGCTTTAATATCTTCTGGTGCAGCTCCAGCAATTTTATTTGGTTATCTTGGGACTTTTGGAATTGCATTGCAAGATCCATATGCTGGCTTTCAACTCCTTTCCCATGCTTTAAGAGAAAATGGAGACCATGGAGAACCTTCCCCCGGCAGTGCCTAGGTATTTTTTGAAGGTCTCAGCTGCAGAAATAAAATGTGTCATAGTTTAGAATGCTGTTAGCCCAGAAATGAATCATGGGCTGTGCTGCTGGAGACAATTTTCCTGCACACACTAAAGCTTAACATTGGGCTCTTTTCTGGAATTGGTCTGAACATCTGGCTCTCTTTAGAGATGTCACAGAGGGGTTTGCTGCATTATTCTTCTGTGTCATTGATTTGGGAAGCCTCTTTGCACGTTCTGGCCCAATGCCCCCCATTCTCTCCGGTATTTCGGCCAAACAGTTCTTTTGCCCCAACATTGCCACCATAATTCATAGCCTGGCAGCTATTTTGCTCAAAACCGCTTCTCTATGTATCTAGCTCTTCTTCTGTTAGATCTATAATAATGCATGCCATTGTCCTTCTATGACCATAGCATTACCATCTCGGAGAAATTAAAACACTAGCAGAGCTGGATGCACTGATTTTGTCCCAATTTTGGAGTTTGAATTGTGACAGGTTTATGCTGTTTCCTCATTTTTAGTCCTAGCCGAGTATTACTCATGAACCTTTTTTTTATTTTCCGAAGGTTGTATAAGATGGTGTTGCATAAGTATCTGTAATTTTAATAAGCATTGTATGGATTACAGAATTGCAGGTCTTATTTGATAATGCAACCTCAAAATTTTAGCTTGAATTCTGAAAGCAGAGAAAAGTGAGACTTGTAGTTATCTGGAAGACAATACTCTAAATTGATGGAACTTGTATGTATTATAAGTGGAAGCAAATCATAAAGACAATTACAAAACTGAAGTGTGAAAGAATAGAGATCATAATATTGTAATAGGGTACAGTGTACATGACAAAGAGATCAGATAATGTAAATGTAATTATATGTATTAATATAAACTCTGTACATGATTAGCATACATAATACTACAACTTGGTGTAACTGGCCGTATGTTGTATGCTGCATCAGATGAACGTCGAGACAATACATGTAAAAGTCTCTAGGCATTGGGGGGCGTGCATGGATCCCCTATGCTCCATTGTTGAGGTGTGCCGCAAGGAATGTTCATGAACTTCCTGCATGTGAGAGTGGGCCGCACATGCGAAGGCTATGATACAAAGCTGTATCCTGAAACTGGTATTTTGTCTGAAAACAATTATCTCATTGATCTCAAGAATTCGAAGGGATATCAAACAAGTGTCTCATCCAAAGGTGGTAAGTAAATAACATCATGTGGCAGGTAGAGACAAAACTACTGATCCCATGTTCCATAGTATGATTTGCTCTACTGTTGATGAGGTGCTGCCTCAAACCCCATGGGCAGTGGCCTTCGACCCTGCTATGCCCAGCACAATGTAGCAAAGGGTTCAGTTGGGGCTAATTTGTGCAAAAGAGGCTCCCATATTGATCGATCACCTGGATCATTTAGGAATAAAATAGAACCGATTTCATTAAGTAGCTGGCAACAAGTCTTTAATAACACCGCTGTCTGAAAACATCATATTTTTTGTGTTCTTCACTATCTTCTGCTTGCAATTTGGATATGAGAATGTATGCATGCATACACAGACACACCCAAAAGAACTGGAAATAAACTCAATAGGAAGTGAAACCAAACTTAACTAGGGAATTTCGACAACTTTGTAAAGCGAAGTGAAAGCAAACTTAACTAGGGAATTTCGACAACTTTGTAAAGTGAAGTGAAACCAAACTTAACTAGGGAATTTCGACAACTTTGTAAAGCAAATTGAAAAACCTTGAGGGAAAATCAACAGTTTTGAGAAGTAAACCTTACAGTTTATTTATCTCTTAGTTGGATTTGATACTGATGCATGCTTCAATTACATATGATACTGTATGTTGTAATGACAATAATTTAGAAATTATTATGGTGTTAATCGATGCATTTTGTTACAGATTAGGAGTTCTGTACTTATGATTTATATAGATTTGTATTGATCTATGTAAATTTATCTATGGATATCAGTGTTTTGGGAGTGGTTCTGAATAATCTGAATTTTTTGTATTCCATGTACACGATGGCCTCTCATCCTAATTTTAATTATCATAGGGATATGCCTTTTTGTAAATTTTCAATTTTTTATATAATATATCCTTTTAACTTTTTATAGAAAAAAGGAATGATTATGGTGTTAGTAATAGGTTTAGGTGGTTCTAATTAAAGATGTATCTTAATGAAAGGTCCCACCATTTTATTATCTCACATACATGCATGTTTTAATGATATTTAACTATGGCTGTCTATTTCTATGATATTCAAATGTAATAGGTTCAGAGAAAATTGAACTTCTAAAGCAGGAAGTAGAAGATATTTTAATATCATATTCATGAAAGTTTGAAGATTTGAATTTGTTAAGAACGTTATCTAATTGTAAACCTCATTTGGTTGTTTGCCTTACTAATCTAGTTATACTATTTAAAAGCTATATTTTTATTTTGTGCAAGTTTCCACTGCACAAAATATGTTTGAAGCCGCTTCCTATTAGAGATACATACAGAGCTCAAAATCACATTTGGTGTTGGGTCCTAGTTTTTGAAGTGTCTACTTAATGTTTGAACTGAACTGTGGGTTTTCAACTCGCACCAATTGGGTTGCAATTTTTATATAAGATGTATCGTGTTTTGTGCAAATAGACAAGATGCAAGGAACATTTGTGAATCTGCTATGTCTTAAATACAAGAAATTGAGCATTATTCAGTTTCTTTTCTCATTTTTCTTTTTCTTTTCTTATTCGTATCTTGTTTGCAGGTGCCAAACAACCTTTTGAAGCTGTGTTCGTATCATCTAAGCATTTTGGCATCTCTGAGAGCCAAGAAGAAAATACTGGGGTAGAGGCCTGTAACCCACTCATTGTTGTCCTCCATGGCGGGCCACATTCTACCTCACTGATAAGTTATTCAAGAGCGTATACGTTTCTTTCATCATTGGGTTTCAACATACTTCATGTGAACTATAGGCAAATATTTTGCTCTCTTATCTCCTATTCTGAAATTATTTTCTCAGCGCACAAATTAAATGATTTTTCTGTGATTTTACTAGAAGAGATGTCATTTTCCTATGCCTGTATTAATTGGAATTCAGCCCTTACGCTTAAGTTGATGGTAAAATTTACTCTCTTATCGTTGCAATAGGATGCAATGGATGCGGAAACAGCTCCAAGGCAATGCACCATTTTGATGGCATGTAGCATAAATTTACAATTTGTAATTGTGCTCTGCTTCATCCTAGGATTATCCGCCCTGCCCCCCTCAGCCCTAGACACTCCCAGATGAGTTTTATCAGATCCTGCATCAGCCCTTTCATATTGTATGATGGCATATATGATTGCTTTGTCCTTGGCATGGTCAGAAACGTTTGATGGGATTAGCATCGACTCTTTCCGACTTTCATCAGCCCATTGTCTTTGCAGGTTCTTTCTCGCCCCACATGGCTATTTGTATCAGTATCCAAACCATATTGGGTTGGGGCTTTATAGCCTTTTTAGTGCTTTAATTTTTTTATTTTAATTTAGTTGGTCTTTGTTCTTGGGGTCCTTGTACCATAGCACTTTCTATTTTAATTGGATGTATTCTCGAGTCCCATTGACCTATTTGGTCCTTCGTGGATATTAATATAAATTCTTGCTTTCATTTTTTCCAACTACTCATAAATATTAGTGTCAATTAACGAGTATACTATAGAACATTTGAGCCTTAGATCACATAAATTGAATGTGGTAGTTGGGGATTTATGTTTTTGGTCAATTTTGGGTACAATTAAGGTTCTCTCAGTGTAAATGGTGAATATAATGTCATTCAATTTTTAGGGGTTCATTGGGCTTTGGAGAGGAGGCTTTGCAATCTTTAATCGGAAATATTGGACGTCAGGTGTGTATTGCAAGCTTTTCGTCCTATAGGTGTTAGCATCATATGCAGTTTTCCTGCTTAATACCTATTTTCTAAACTATATGAAATATCTTTAATAGTTACATTGATCCTAAAGAGAAATATTTGTTGATTGGTAATATTTTGCTTCAGGATGTTGGTGATGTACTTAATGCTGTGGATCTAGTTATTGGCAAGAAGCTTGCCGACCCAAAAAATATTGCAGTTCTTGGTGGGTCGCATGGCGGGTTTTTGACAACCCATTTGATTGGCCAGGTAAGCTTTCGTGACAAATGTCTTGTAAAAAGTTACCATTCTTTAGACTAAAGACCAAGAAGGAAATAATTTGTACCAAATATATTCGATACTTGCTATTTGCTGTGCTCCTGATCAATTTTAATAATTGGACAAAACTCCTTGATCTATGAATCATATATTTTTTGGCATCTTTGTCACTTGATTGCCTGCTTGATCTTCCAAGAGATTGTGCTAGCTTCATGAATTGCTTGAATGGAACTACCACAGGCATTTATCTTGCTATTATGATTTCACTGACATTCTACTTAACAAAATTGCTACAATTGACCTGCTATTTATCAATATTGAATGTACAGTACAGTAATCTTATGTCTTAAACTTTCTTCTCTTTACTTTGAAAAGTGCGCATCATATATTTTAAATTATTAAAAACAATCACATAAGAGGACATACCTAGATACCTGAGTAACCATGTTGGTTTCCATCCCAGAATAGGGGAAAGCACCAATCTCCACTTAACATGTTATGTTTAATACTTATGAATCAAAGACGGAATAAAGAAAATAATTCAAATCATCAATGCTTAAACCTAAAAGGAGGCTTAAAAAATAAAAACAATGTAGAAGGTCAATGCAGAGTAATGTTTTTTTAATTGTTGGGCGAGTTTTGTAATCTTGGCCAATTTCAACTACTTTTCTCATTGCCAAAGGTATGATCAGTATCATTCAGTACCGCTGGTTGAAGAGAGGAGGCCATGGCATACTCTACTCACTCCCCTCTTTCAAATCGCCTGTCACTCTGGATGGTTCTCAACCTTCAAGGGATGAATTGCTGATGTTTTTCCATGACCATGCAAAGAAAACTTTGGTCAAGGTATCTTTTCCAACAAGAATGGCTAACGGCTGTTATCAGAAAATGGGTAATCCTCCTTGAGTTCAGTTTTATGTGGAAGAAATGCACCAGAGATTATGCCATCTTAAGGAAAGAGCTTTAATTTGCAGATTCCTTGGGGCGTATCTAGGCCGAAAAGCTATAAATAATTGGGTACAACTAATTATTTGGAAACCCAAGGGTTCAGTAGACGTTTTAATAATGCTGAAAGGATATTTTAGAACAGTTTTCTTCTAAGGGGGACCATGGTTTTATAATAAATCAGGTTTATTCATGAAGCCCTTGGCTCCTGCCTTCAACCCAAATGATGAGCATCTTGGTACTATTCTGGCATGGCTAAGATTTATTCTGCTTCCCAGTGAGTATGGAAAAAATGGTAACATGAATGGGGAATTCATTGCAGCTTTTATGCTAACTATGCTGCCTGGTGTGCTACGTTATGGTTGCATTTAGGTCAATGTGTATCTCAAGCAGCCTCTCCCACGCAATATTCTTTTGAAGCTTGGGGGGAATTGAATGGCAGCAACCCATTGATTATGAAAATATCCCATTTAGATGCAGAATTTTTCAAGAGCATGGTCCGTGTATTATTGCTTACAATGAGTATATTGGGCTTCATATCCACAGCTATGCCCAAGGTTGGGATTTACATCGTGGCATTTTCGTAGGACACAATCTTCACATTACCTGTAATCTATATTCTCGACCGTCCATAACCCGGTTCTTGCCAAATTTACCTTGCATTGGAGGCTTCAAAGTTTAATTGACAATATTCTCGAGTCTTGAAAATATTCCTTCTTTTTACAAAATTGATCTTTGACACATTCAACAAGGATGTAGTAGGGTCACTAAATACTCTAGTCAAATCCCAATCGTCCAACGCTGGTAATGCATTCAACTGTAACACGTTTACCTCCATCGCTATTCCTCATAGTAATCATGATGTTATTGTGAATGAGTATGCCTCCACTTAGGCCTTTCATGGTTATGTGCTCATATTTTATGTTCCACCTAGACTTCATGTCCTCTCAAGATTTTATTTATTTCTGTAAGTTTCCAAGTTATCTCATTTACCTTCCCTTTTATCTTATCCCTTTTACTTGCTAGCTTCATTATTCCTATTTTTCATCATTGATGTTATGCATCCCAAATTTATCTTGCCCCTCATTATATATTTCTCGACACAAGTCACATTTTCTCTCTACTTCCCTAATGGACAAATGAGATTACGACAGAAAAAAATCCCTTACATTCAGCTTCGTCTTCAATCATTTATCTTTATTTTTGCTGGAACAAATGAGGGCATATTTTTGTCTTTTTTCTACACAAATCTGATTTTATACTCGGGCAGACTTTTTCAGCTGCTTATTTTCTCTTATACGGCTGATCCTCGTTGTCTTGGTCACGTGCTCATTTAATACTGGGTGATTCTAATCCCTTGCAGATCTGATTTTATAAAAGTGGAAAGATGTGAAAATCAGATTTGATTTTAGACAAGTGAAAGCAAAGTTGGAAGCATATTTTTTTTTGAGAAAAATCAGATTTGATTTTAGAAACTGAAAGAAAAGACATAATCAGATTGTTTTTAGAGCAGTCAAGATACGAAATCTTAAATGATATGGTTTGGGAAAAGCCAAATTAAGATGAAGGGTATTCGAGAAGGCCATGTGCCTTCATTTTACCCTTTGTAATCACTTTTCTTAATCACTTCCCGCTGGCAGCATACCTAGTTTCTACTTATTTTGTAAATCTTTTTCAAAATTAATATAAGCTCTTATTTTACCAGTAAAAAAAATGGTAGAAGATCCTAATAGGACATAATGGAGGGACCCTACCGGAGGACTTTCAAAGGGTGAAAGAGGCCAATTGTGACGATAAATAATGAAGCGATTATTGTATGTCTTCAACCGAAAAGACACAAGGGAATTGAGCATTTGGAGAGCTATAAAAACCCACGGAAGGTCCATTCGGAATCTGAACATGCAAAATGCGCTGTAACTGGTGAAGAAGACTCTTCCTAATACTATACCCACAGAGTCCAAAACATCACAAGCACTGCATATACATATTCGAACATAACAGTGGTCTATTTAATGGTGAAATCAGAATAATGTCTTGCTTGTCAGCATCACAAATTGTACTCTTTGCAGCAGGTCTAATGCCAAAATTCTAGTAGAGCTGATGGAGATTTATTCATCCATGGGGAAGCTAGTATTGTCCTTCCAATATTTATTTCTGCAATTTATCTGGCACAATCAACTTTAGTTGTTATTGGGGTTGAAATTTGTAGGTAAATATCTCCAGTCCTAACTTTGAAATGTAATTCACTTGCATGTGCAGATTTTTTTGAGACATCTCTCTTTTCTAGCATGACTTTTAGATTGTTCGATGGTGGTTTTATATACGATTTTGCATATTTCCTTGTTGAAATCCAAAGTTGGCCAGCCTAGGTGACCATAGGCTGCCAGTTTCTTGGGAATGGGAATCAAGACGAAGTGAGATGTACTTGGCTTAGAACCCATGGGTAACTGAGGGAGTCAAACGGCAATAAGGAAAAGCATCATATGTTGTAGAGTAATGACAGAGGTGGAGCCACATGTGAGCCATTAATGGATATGGGATGGTGATAAACTTGAGTGGTGCTAACTTTAGGAGCAGTGTTTTTTTGGCAGTTTTATGATGATTGTAGATGTGGTGCCATTGGGGTGGTTTGGCAAGCATGTCAACCAATGTTTCATATACCCATAGGTCCTATTACATTGCACCAAGTGTTCTATTTCCAGAATAAGATCATGTTTTATAATGTTGCTCTATAATGTGTGCCTCTCAATAATGTGGTCGTTAGATAGAGATACTGCTTTCAAGATGTCGTCTTTTCAAATCACAATGTTATGAGCAATTCTATCTACAAGACTTTTATTGGAGTTGATCCTATAGTTTTCCATATATTTATGTTTTTTGCCTTACTAGAATATTCAATCATCATAGCATAGTTGTAACATAGTAAGCTAGCAATGTAGATATAAAGAACAATACAAGATATTTGAAACAATACTTATGTTCACAGAAAGCAACTTGCATCATATGACATTTTGAACTCCAAGGAGAATGCACACGAGCTCATTGTCTCCATCCAAGACTTGACCATAAATACAATGTCGGCCCGACAAGTGTTGCGATTGCAAATGCCAACCACCCAACAAACCAAGACTTAAGTTTAAAAGTGTTCAACACATTGCATAAAACATAACTAAGACAACTTATTCTTTTCCTAAACTAACGTTATTCACTTCAAAGGTCATTTGTCATTGAAATAACTTAGGTCACTTATTTTCCCTTCAGCGTTTCTGCTATAGGGAGACTCCAACTATTGTGTGATCACAAACATTTTCCTTCTTAAGGAATGTTAGTGAGGCTACAATGCTCTGCAATGTGATGAAGCTTTTGGCAAATCATATGGCTCCTACAAGCACAAGCTCCTTTTCGTTAGTGTGCTCTCTCATCAAGTTTAGCACCCAACGATGATTGTAGATGTATTTTGTGATATTTCTTGCTTCTTCAACCACACTTTTCACCCATGCAAGTGTTGTTATGTCCTCTAGTAGGAGATCATTGCAATGGGCCATGCGAGGGGTCCAAAAACGTGTAGGATGCCTCTCCTCAAGAAGTCTCCCCATTGCTATATATGCTACTACATTGTCTATTGCAACTTGGAAAACATTCTTCACACCCACTTCCAAGACCACTTTGTCCAACATATCATCTTAGCGTTTGCATTTTTCATTTGTTGGGGGGTATCAATTGACTTCAAGAACACCAACTACCCACTTGAAGCCACTAGAATGTCAATCAAGGTGCAGTTCCTTTCATCTATCCACCCATCAAACAAAATGTGGCAGTGTTTTTTGCACCGTATTATTTTTTGCTTATCTACAATAACTTGTGTATTTATGATGGTTTCCTCCAACAATGGGCCTCTCAAATCATGAGTAGGCGCCTTGAACTCCTTTCCGACAACATTCAATGTAGTTACCAAGAGCTTATAGTATGGGATTTTTGCCATACTGAATGGAGTGTTGTTGTAATATCAAAAGTTTGCCGCAATTACCTTTGCTTCATTGTGCAATTCCTAGTTCCAAGCCATACCTCTGAGTAGAAGTTGTGCCTTAGGGTTATTTTGAGGAGTCAAGCAAATTGAAAAGCCGAAGGCTCTTAAGTCATCATAATCAACTCTTTCTGCCACCTATTCATCACAGTTGGAAGTGCTTCATTTATCTTTTTAATTTTTTTTCTCCTCGTAAACATCTAGGACAATAGACATCTCTCTTTGAGCCTTAGGGGATGCTTTGTCACACAATTACACATCATTACTTGGAATTTGTGTACTGTGGTATTTGAAGCGGTTGATTTGTGCATTCATCTTAAAGCCACAATAATTGTATATGACAAAGTTGTATAATAAGAAGACTTTGCAATGCTTCCATGTAGGGTCATCAAATTTCTTAGCTATATGGACATGACTACTTGAACTAGATGCCATTCTTGAAGTTGAAAACTTGAAACCTTATAAACCAAACATAAAAAAGAAAGCTCAAATCCCTAGATGTTGGAAACCAGGCATAAGTAGAAGAAAATGATTTAAAAAAACCCCTAGAGGCTAGATAGAATTCTTGAATTTCCCCTCTCAAATCCATGTGAATATGCAATCAGCGGGCCAAAATTGTTCTTAATTCCACGATTATTGGTGAATATGTGGGCCCTAGGTTGACATAGTGAAGTTTCAAACTTTCAAGGTGATTGAGCTTTGAACTTTGAAGCTCTGAACCATCCTTGGAGTTGGCAGATCCAGTGCAATGATCTATCAAACTGTATCAATGCAATTGCAAGAATTAGCTAGCAGATCTAGTAAGAATTAGCTAGCATATATGAAGTCCATGGCAAAACCATGACAATAGCAAATTTATATGAATTTAAAACTGTATTCTCTGTAGACACTAAATTTGAATTATATAGCACCTCAGTGTTGTACACTTGGCATATACCTATCATGGCTGTACCCTTCAGTTCTAAGACCTTCCCATTGCCAAAAGGCTCGCATCCCCTATCTTTTTGTGCCAAATTGCTTATCCCTTGGTCCGATGTTATTTTGATGACCAGGCCTTCTATATTCTGCAAAATGCTCTAAACTTGATCATTATCCTTCTCTGTCAGTTTTAGACCTGTACTTGTTTTTTAGTCCCCTGAACACTTGCATCCCAGCCAGATGCCTACGTTGATGTAGGTGTCCCTGTTCCAACTATGTGTCTAGTGCCCAAAATCATCCAATTTGCAAAAGAAAATGTATTCAAAGGGTCGGCCTAAGTGCTTTAGTGCGAGAGATTTCTAAAAGTGATTGATATATATACAAGATCAACTCTCATTCATTCCTCACCTAGCAAATTCGTACCTTTCACTTACAGAGCAACAAAAGAACCAACAATCAAGCATTCAAGTGAGCAAAGCTCCCCTATTCATTCCGATTTCTATATCAGTCATAGTAGCAACCTATCTTTAGGTCTGAAGTACTGAAGGAGTAGCCATGAACCATATTTACCAAGTTACAAGTCAGGTCACAATATGTACTTGCTTATCACATATTGCATCTTTGTGCACACACAAGCCAACACATAGGGGAGAACTACATAAAGTTGAGGCCCTCTTTGGAGTATTGGCTATGTAGGCAGTGCCCATTGATAGAGGGGTCCTTGGGGCAACTCGACACCGTGTGCCCACTAAGCCATTTTTCCCATAGTCTCTCCAAATGCGAGGAAGCTAGGGTTTGATCATTTGACGAAGAGCGATAACTTGTGTATGCTATTTGAAGACATCAGAGGAAAGACAACAAAAAAGCCCGAAGACTCCAATTGGTTGCATCCAGATCCAATCAGTATTTCGTACAAGACCTCTGCATCCAGTTCAGACACCAACGTCAACACAACTGTCCATATCTGATGCAAGCGTCTGAGGCCATAGAGTGCAAAATTTCAGAATTTGAGGATTGTTCTAGGATCCTGATCTAGTTCACTTATAGCTTGTTTTAGCTCAAATTTGTATGCACACAACAAACCAAGTATTCTTGTTTTCAATTTATTAAAATATCAATCAATAGCTATATATTCTATTTTGACATATCTCAATATTTAATTCAAAATATTGTTTATTTGAGTTTGCAAATTAATTGGCTTGTTATAGATCTATTTATCACCCTTGTGCATATTCATTTCTATATTCTTAACCCTATTACCTTTGTACAACTCAATTTAGGGTTAAACATTACTCAAAACTAGTCCAATCAAACCCTTCAAATCATATGAAGTGAATGCAATTCAATTTAGGGTTAAACATTACTCAACCAGTCCAATCAAACCCTTCAAATCATATGAAGTGAATGCAAAATTGATCATGCACACAACAATGGTAGCAAATCACAAAAGTAGAGCTAAAAAAATGAGAAAATCGAGATGAAATGATCAAAATGACATTTTTTTTGCCTTGGAGGTTATTAAAAACACTTGGCTGAGTTGATGTCTATCACTCATAGTTTATGGAGAGTAACCATGGGTAATTAATTTCCAAAAACCGCTAGTAATCACCCTTTGAATGAACTTTAGTATGGTAACTGGTTACTCAGCTAGCTAAAAATCCCAAGTTAATTGCTTTTACTAGTCTATTATGTTAGAATGATAGCTTACTAGCTCATAGTCTAGGAAGTTGTACATGCACCCAATCTTAAATAATTGGTGCATTGGTAAAGAACTTTTTGATCATGGTAGTTGTAGGTTGTAGACATTTAATATTTTCTTCCAACACGATGTGTTAGGTGTGATGGACTGTCTCATGAAGCCTATAGATGTAATCTTCATGTTTGATCAATGTTAATGAACATATTGCATTGTTCATTTTGGTATTAGTGTAGGAGATCCGAATTGATTAGTAACATTCGAAGGAAGAGGTTTGCTAGAGAGAGAAAAAGAGGTTGAGCTTCATGGCACCCTCCCTCTCCAAGCTTCTTCATTCAAATAATTTTTTGATCATGGTAGAAGATTAAAACAAGAGAGAAGTAATCGGAGCCTGTGCACTCTCAATCTCTTGATCCAGTCTTTCTTTGGAGATATTGCAAGAGAGAACAAAGTAGGGATTTTTTTATAAAAATCGCATAAACTTATCTCCAAAAAATTGCGACAACCGTGCATAAGTTTTTTTTCTTCACATAGGTGTTCAACTCAGACTATTCTTTTACGATTGAAAAGAGGACTTCAAGAGCTTCCAAAAATTGGTCACAATAAGGATTCTAAGTAGTATCGAGGGAGATATCGTGCTTTGAAGTTGATGCAATGACCTTGATTTTTGACTATTTTTTCATGCGTGACCTGCAGGAAAAAAAAAATTAATCTTTTATTTCGGTTAAGAAAATCATGTTGAATACAATATTGTAATGGGTACTTTCTTTTCTTGTTAAATGAAATTTTAATTTTCTGTATATTGTAAAATTCTCAATTTGCAAGCATTGTATATTTTATTTTTCCTGCAAAACAAAACACATTGGAACAATATACAAACTCAAAACGAGATTCTCAAATCCTATTCTCAATGTTTGGTATCAACAGTGCCTTTGGTTAACTTTTATGGGTCATGCCATTGCGTTTGAACTATTGCATCCATAGCCTAATATAATTACAACGACGACGTCTATGGCTTCAACCCTATAAATCATCGGGGAGAAATAAGACAAACAAATTTCATTGAACCTTCCCTCCGTTACCCATTTGCCACGATTGTTAGGCATAAATCTTGGCATGTGGAATATTTGAGTATATGGGGAAGTTATGCCTACATACAAAGATTTCCACTAAGCATGTGCCCAATGCCATTGATCAGACGAAGCCTTTTCATGTACTATCTTTGTACTATGTATCACTTTGCTCTCATGTATGCTAGTCTTTTTCAAGTATTGACGAATATATAAAAAGGACGAGCTTCTTCTATGTAACGACGGGTATATAAGAAGTGCACTTATATTGAAAGGCTTGGTATATTAGGCTGACAATACATAGAAAAGATAACCTATTAGGAGTGACAAGGAATTAATCTATTTTTTTTTTGTCAAATTGTTCACAGTGGTTGGATTTGGACCAAGATTTGTTCTGCTAGACACTTAGCTTCTTCAAGGTGACAACTATGCAACATGGAAGACTAAGTTACAAACATATCTGAAATTTGAAGATAGATGATCAGTTGTTGATGGATCATTGACCCGACATGCAATTGATGATGATCAATAGTGCAAATTTGACAAAGCCAACTTGAAGGTAAAGTTGATGATTATGTTTGGAGTCTTGGATGAGGTACAACCTTGTATCTGAAATGCCTCTACAACAAAGGACGCATGGGACAAGCTCAAGATTGTTGATGAGGCAAAAAATCAAAATCAAATTCTATATCTACAAAGCCAACTACATTGTTTCAAATTGAAACCAGAAGAAAATGCGGAAGCTTTCTTACTTAGAGTTGTAACTTTGCGGACCTCGCTCTAAGCATTGGGCGAAACAATGACAAATGACTCTTTGGTACCATTGTCCTAAGAATACTGCCCTTTGCATACAAATTTTCGTGACCATATTGAATGTCACGGGACAAGACCGACATTTGAAGAGTTGATGAACATTTTGCAACAAGAGGAAGCCATGCAAACTTTAGAGGAAACAGATGATGAACATGCCCGTGCATTGCATCAGAAGGGGAAGAAGCCCATGAAAGGTTCAAAACAGTCTCATAAGTAGAACAATCAACAAAAATAGTGAGGGAATAAACCCCATTCCCAGAAAATTTGTTTGATTTGTGGAAAAACAAGTCATGATTTGAAACGTTGTTGGTGCAATGCATTCACACAAGGATCGTCTAGTCAAAAGACTAATTCACATAATTCACCACAGGCAAAAAGTCACAACTATCAAATTCCCAGTTGAAACATAGACCTTCCAAATCACAACACGGGAATGTTGTAGCAGAAAATGATTCTTCAAATGAGGATTATGTTTTTTTGACTTAAAGACACGAGTGGCACATTTCTCTAAATTCAGTCTCGTATGTGGATTTGGGTGCTACAAGGCACATGACTAGTAGGAAGGAATGGTTCTTGAACCAAACAACGTCATGGGGCAATGTCTCTCTTGACGATGATACATCCTACACTGTTCAAGGGCATGGCGATATTTCTCTACAACTTGGAAAAAAAAGTGCACAATCCAAGATGTCCTGTATGTTCCAAGACTCGCTAAAAAACTATTGTTTGTCAACCAACTGCTAGATCACAACCTCATGGTTGAGTTTGATCACGAAGGTGGTCAAAAGTATCACCTAATAAAAAACAAGTATAAAGGCTCCACATTCGTTGCGAGAGCTTCGAATATTGGAAAAATGTTTTAACTTAATGATGTTATAATGACCATCAGACACTTCTAGTAAAGGACACAGACAACAAATCTATGGCATAGAAGACATGGATACACGTTATGGATATCTACTTGCATTGAACAGACACATGAGTTATGGATATCTACTTGCATTGAATAGACACAACATGGTAAGAGGCCTTCCCTTGCTCAAGCAATCTTTTGATATTTGTTCCAGTGTGGACACATGACTCTCAGCCACAACGGATACAAGTATTTTCAACTCTTTTTTAATGACTACTCACGCAAGATGTGGGTATACCTATTGAAGACTAAAAATTAGGTCTTCTAAGTCTTCAAAGAATCCAAGGCCATTGGGGAAAATGAAACTAGTAGAAAAATTAAGGCCCTCCGCTCAAATTGTGGGGGGTAATACACCGGCACAAAGTTCTCAACATATCTCCAAACAAATGGGATATGTCATCAATTGACTGCTCCATATACACCGTATCAAAATGGGGTTCCAGAACGACGTAATTGTGTAATTGTAGAGATGTTTCGCAGCATGGTTGGGGATGCACAACTCATTCATTTTGGGCATAAGCATGTCACACAATGGTCTACGTGTTGAATAGGTTCCCTGCCAAAGCTCTTGATGGGATCACACCACAGGAAGCTTGGATTGGGAACAAACCGAAAGTTTCACATCTTCGAGTTTTTGGTTTCAAGGCATATATGCATATCCCGAAAAAGAAAAGAAAGAAATTGGATAAGAAAACCAAGGAATGCATTTTTGTGGGATAAAATAAAGAGTCGAAGGCATATTGGCTCCTTGACCCAGAAACTACGAAGGTGCTCATCAACATGGATGTTATGTTTAATGAGAAGAGTGGAAATAGTCCACCTTCCACACAGGCACGTGATATAGGTATCACACTTGTAACTTTTTTAGATGGTGATAGTGGTAGCAACATTAATGATTGTCAATCAATACCTCTAGTACACCACCCACAACTCAACATATGCTTATGTGGTATATTGGTACAATACGAGATGCCAAATTAGATGGAGTAAATGACGCATCTAGTTCATGACCGAGGACCTGCAACATGACTCATGAAGAGGTAAACATGGCCCTTATGAGCATAGTTGCAGAAACATTTGAGCCCTCTACAATAAGAGAAACCCAACAGTCAAAACCTTGAAAAGATGCCATGGATGCAAAATATCAGTCATTGATGAAGAATAACACTTGGTAGCTTGTTGATCTTCCACCAAGGAAGAAGCCCATTGGATGCAGATGGATAAACCAAATACAAGGCAGATGTCAGCATTGATAAGTACAAGTCTAGAGTTATAGCAAAGGGTTATGCTCAGAAAGAAGACATTGACTATGAGGAGACTTTTGCTCCCACAACCAAGGTTAAAGCAATTAGAATGATCTTTGCTATGGTTGCACAATTTGGATGGAACGTTCATCAGATGGACGTCAAAAGTGCTTTCTTGAATGGAGATCTATAGGAAGTACACATGACCCAACCAAAAGGATATGTCAAACAAGGTCAGGAACGAAAATCATGCAAACTTATCAAGTCACTGTATGGTCTCAAATAGGCTCCTAGAGCTTGGTATATAAAAATAGACGAGCATCTCGTACAACATGGATTCCAAAGGAGTCCATATGATCCCAATCTCTATCTCAAACAATAAAGGGGGAGATTGTTATAATTATTGTTTATGTTGATGATCTAGTTATCACTAGCAGTTTAGTGAAGATGATCAGTGCTACAAAGAATGATCTGAAGCGATCATTTGACATGATAGATCTCGGGTTACTATACTACTGTCTTAGATTGGAAGTTTGGAAAAAAGGGCACTATAATTGTGTCACAAATGAAATATACCAAGACATTGCTCGAGAAGTTTTAGATGATGGATTGTAAACTAATGGCCAACTTATGGAGACAAGGGTTCAACTGTCTCGTGTAGATACATCACCACTGATAGAAGCCACTCTCTATTGACAATTGATTGGGAGTGTCATCTATTTCATCTACACTAGGCCAGATATTAGCGATGTTGTTGGCTATCTTTCGTGCTTCATGCAAGAACCCAAAGTAAGCCATTGGAAAGCAGCTAAGTGGATATTGAGATATACTCGAGGAACAATGGAATATGGTCTAGTATACAAGAAGAATTACCAATTCCTCTTGATGGGTTACACAGACGTAGATTAGGGAGGTTCTATTGATGACAAAATATCCACTTCTGGATTTGTATTCTTTTTTGGATTTGGTCCAATCGCATGGGGGAGCAAGAAGTAGAATTGCGTTTCACGTTCTTCCATCGAAGTAGAATATTGCAATGTAGTAGGAGCTATCTATGAAGTGATATGGATACGTTGCATTCTTGTAGGATTGGGAGTACCGCAAGATCAGTGTACAGTTCTGTACTGCAACAACGAAGGTGTTTTGCAACTTGTTCGTAACCCAGTGTTTCATGAGCGCATGAAGCACATTGAAGTTAATATACATTTCATACGCGAACATGTTCAACAGCACAACATAAAGCTCCAATATTATCTCACTCAAGATTAGTGCGCAGAGGTTTTCATAAAGTCACTTGCATGTGACAAGTCTGAGACATTCAGAAAGACTATGATCCATTAATGGGGGAATGTTAGAATAATAACTTATTAGCTCATAGTCTAGAAAGTTGTACATGCACCCAATATTAAATAATTGGTGTATTAGTAAATAAGGGTAGTTGTAGGTTGTTGTAGACATTTAATAATTTCTTCCACCATGATGTGTTAGGTGTGATGGACTACGGCTCGTGAAGTCTATAAATGTAACCTTCATGTTTGATCAATGTTAATGAGCATATTGCATCTTTCAGGTTACCCGCAAGTTTTAATTCACTAGCTATATGCATATGCATAAGCTACATGAGATAATATGCAGAGAATCAAGAGAGAAAAAAAGAAAGAAACTATATTAATGTCCACAAATGAGCAAAAACAGGTCAACGGGACTCAAGGATACAACTACTAACAATACAAATTTGTAGGAAGAGAGAATCCTAGAAGAAAGTAAAGGAATAAAAGTACAAAAGACAAAATAAAGCGATGTGCCACTTACACGCGTGGTAATGAAATCGATACAAATTGTAATGAAGGGTGAACAAGAGCCCCCAAAAGCATGTGCCAATGAAGACCGAATGGAAATCTCATCAAATGTATCTATCTATGCATGAAGTGGATGAGTCATTTGAGCCATCATTGATCATTGTGAAAGACTTGATAATGCTTGTCAGGGAAGTACCTAGGGTTGGAGGAGCTACGTTGGGGAATCTTAGGAGGAAGCAAAACACTTCCTCTAGAATCTTCTCTAACATCCATGGTTGGTGTAACTGTAGTAGAAAAAAAATCAATATCAATCTTCTCCTGTTGTCTGGGAGGGTGGTTTGTAAGTAGTAGATCCACATCACTGGAGAGCGACATTGCCATGTTGACGGGAAGGAGCAGAACTATTGTGCCAAGGGAGAGTAAGGGGATTTACGTAACCTAAGTAGTAATAGTGCACTGAGTGAAGCATTGTCTTACTGATCTATCAACTTTAATGTGTATAGTGCTAGTGTCCAAAGGGTGCTTAGTGCTACCAATCACTTGGGTGGGCTGGAAGAAAGAGGTTATCAACATGGGGGCTCTAAAGTGTCTAGGTACCCCTTGTAGGGATCTGTGTCAGAGGGTGACGACCTTGCAAAGATAAAGACTTAGGCATTACTGGTCTGAGTATCTGAAAAAAGTAGAAAGAGTGTTGCTTGAGTCCCTATAGAGGCAATTATATCCCCTATAAATCTAACAGTAAATGTGGCATTTGAAAATGAAGTGTTCCTTAGTCTCCACCTCTTGGAGGGAGCAAAGACGACAGTTCTGGTCCTACCGGAGAATGTGATGGTTACTTTCAACTCGTAACTGGTGAGAACACACTCTCATTTGGCTAAGGGCAAATCCCAAGTCATGGGACTAGTGGCATTGGAGATAGTGAGGGCGACGAATAATATCATCCACCAATTGTAAGAAGTGCTTGGTGTAAAAATCAAGCTTGGGGTTGAGCGGCTCAAGGGGGAGATCTAGGTGGCTTGGATATATTGTCTATAGATGTCCTTTGACAACCCTGGTGGTGATGTCCTTTGTGGAAATGAGTTATAATAGCACCCGAACCTAAATGTTTTATTTATTTGTGCATTTTATACATGGTATACTCGTGAGAAAGATGTGTGGTCGTCTATCTTCTATTGTGTTTGTATAAATATTACAAAGCCTCGCAGGTAGAAAGAACTGTATAAAAGTTGAAACAATTGAGATTCTATGTGACTCTTCTCTTTTCGATGGTTGCACTCATCAGCATTAGAAGCAACGCTCATCATTTTAGCATAGGGCGTTGCCCCTTAACCTTGCACAAGCTAAGCCTTTGAAACTAATGCACCTTGCTCTTGTTGGGATGGAGGCAACAAGTCATTGGCCTTTATTGGTACCACATAGTGTGGTTTGCCCTTTGTAGTTTGGCATGAAGGTGTGTCATACCCTATTGAAACCGATGGCATGTATTGCAAAAGGTTTGGTGCACATGAGTGGCACCATGTTCGATCTACACAAATTGCATTGTGCCACTGCTAAAGGTTGTGGAACATCTGTAGGAGATTGGATGATAATTTTGGAGATACAACAAACTTTTAGGGGTGGTTTTGGAGTACCGCATACCATAGTTCGTATACTCGGACTCGGTAGACCAAAATATTTTCGACTCGACAATATTCAACAACTTAAAAAAACATTTAAATTTATTAAAAAATATAAATTTAATACAAATTACAGTTGCAAAATGTATCAAATGAGTTTGTAAAATGTTGGGGAAGTGTTTTCTATTAGATTTGAATACAAATATAGTACAAATATCATTTATTGATGCTCTCTCTTGTAGAGGCTCACTGACACATCAAATATCCCCAAGTGCTTGCCTTAAAGGATGCATTGGGAATGGGGTGGGATCGGCTCGTGGCACTTGTGAGAGATGTTCTCATACTGTTTTATCATACCTACATCCTTTCATGCAGTGTTCATACCTCCTATGATGTCTCTGTAAAATCTTGAAACCCTAAAATATGATAGGATCCTCCAAGATCTAGAATTTGCATTATAGCTCCTAGAGGTCTGAAACCACTCTCAAACACCCCAAAAGTGTGTGTATATATATATATATAATATAAAATATAACTTAAAGTATATTCTTTTATAGATATACTATCACCTCAAATGTTGTGTGATGAGAGTGTGTGCTTAAAAATGAGAAAAATGTGTTTTTTTCTACGTTTTGACCGTGTTCGCGAGTCCGTGCTTAGTACTTACCAAGTACTCATGGCGAGTACTGAGCACATGCCGAAACTCAGTGTTTGAGGCTCGTGAGTATAAGTGACAAAAACTTGTGGGCGGAAAAAAATGGTGAGTACTTGTATACTCGCCGAATATACTCGCGGTGAGTACTGAGCACATACTTCTCGAAACTCACCTTTTGAGGCTTGGGAGTATAAGTGACAAAAACTCGCGGCTGGAAAAAAATGATGAGTACTCGTATACTCGCCGAATATGTAAACTATGCCACATACCATTGAGTAGGAACCACAATTTCTACAAGCTATGAGAACAAGCTTGGCAATATTACTAGAAATGCGGTTAGGAGATCTGCTTGGATCCAAGTAGGTCAATGGGACTTGAGCATACATCCAATTGCAATGGGAAGTGCTACGGTAAAAGGACCCTACGACTGAAGACTAACTAAATTTAAAAAAGGAAGTAAAACATTGAAAATAAACGAGAGGTAAACCCAAAGTAGTAAATACCCAACTATGTGGTGAAGGGACCAATACAAATAGCCATGTGGGAGAAGCAAGGGCCCTCAAAGAGCATGTGCTGATGAAAGTTAGAAAGACTGGATGCAAGTCCCATCAAACATCTTTAACCATGCCCTAGATAGAGGAATCATTTATGTTATCGTCTATTATTGTGGAAGGGCCAATGCAAGATTTGATAATGTTCATTGGGGAGTGTCTAGGGATGAAGGGGGGCAAGTTGGGTAATCTTAAGAGGAAGCAAATCACTCCCCATAGAATCTCTCCTAGCATCCAAAGTTGATGAAACTCCCATGTTAGTGAAGAAACTCGTAACATGTGCATGTCCCTACAGCCCAAGAAGTAGTCGAGGAGTAGATCTATGACGCCGAGAAGGTGCAAATCTATGACCTTGAGGAGGAGCAGATCCACGTAGCCAAGAGGTAATGTGTTAGGGAACCTCAGTAGTAGTGTTGTGCAAAGATGAGCATTGCCTCACTGACCTACCCCTCTTAGTTTGTGAAGCAACAATATTCAAAGGGCACTTAGTGCTGCCAACCTCCGTGACGGGTTGAAAGAAAGAGGTGATCAACCTGGGAACACTAGGGGCTCCTTGCAAGCCCTGTGTCAAAGGGTGACAACTTATTGAAGAAAAACAACCATGCATCGTTGGTTTGAGTACATAAATAAAGTGGATAGAGAGTTGCCCGAATCTTTGTAAAGACAGTGGTATCTATTCTAGATCTTATAGTAAATGGGGCATTTGAAAATGAAGTACTCTTTAGTCTCCACCCCCTGGAGAGAGCAAAGTCTACAAATTCGATCCCCACATGGAAAATGATGATCAATCTCAACTTGCAATTGTTTTGAGCACACCCTCAACTTGCCAAGGGGAAGCCTCAAGTCGTGAGACTAATGATGTTGGAGATCGTCAGGGCGATGAATGACGCGATCCACCACCCACAAGAAATTCTTAGCATAAAAGGCAAGCTTGGGCTTGAGTAGTCGAGGAGATGCCCAAGTAACATGTATGTACTGCTTGTAGATATCCCCTTTGTCAGCTAATGATGACCTCCTTTAAAGGGAGAAGCCGAGGACATGCATCTCAGGAGTACCTAAAGGGAGGTAGCCTATCAATATAGATGCGATAGAATATAGGAGCAAACTAGTCTCATAATAGTAGCATTGATCTCTGTTTGGGCCCAATGATGTAATCCTCTCAGACGAGCAAAAGGCTAAGTATGTATACTTCTCACACCCTGAGTTGAATCCCCCCATAGTTTGGAGAAAATGAATGTATAATTAAGCTTGAAGACAACTTTAAGGTGCAGAGGTTGGGCGACATTCTCAGCTTTGATAATGCATTGAGGAATAGTTTGTTTGCAATGGATCATACATTGAATCATGGGAGTCTGGAGCCTCTCAATATGAGCTCAATCAATGAATCCCATACTAACTCACCAAACCTTGGACCCAAACAAAATTATAGGCTTGATGATTGCATCAAAGAGTTGTATCTTCTTAGGGATATCTTGGAAGTAGATCCAAAAAAAATTGGCACTCCAAGATAGAAAAGGAGGCATATCCGTTGCAAAGATGTTATCGAGAGGGAGGCTTCATACAAAAAGACAGTTCGAAAACTAGACCCAAGTAAGTGTAGTTCGATGTGATCTCTAAAGGTTCCCCTTTGTAGAGGAACTAGAATCGAGAAAGAGATTGTTGGGAGGTGTTGAATATCATGACCTTAGTTCTGCTAAGGTTGATCATCAACAGACAAAGCTCATAGAAACAAGCAAGGGCATCAAATTGTCTATGTAAACCATCAACAACGTGAGAGAGGAGAACAATGTCATTGGCAAAAAGAACAATGGCTATCACCACATCATGTAAAATGTAACCATCATCTGCATGAGTATGTTATGGAAGCATTTCCACTTTTTGTACCCAAAATTATGAGGAAACATAGTAGTAGAAAACATGTAACTACAAGGATCCAGTCCATAACAATAGTTTTTTGGCAAATGGAAGATATTGGAATACTATTTTTAAACCTCTCCATTCAACTGATCTAAAGGCAACACTGTCATGCAAATTGAATATGTAGGCATATAATGATTTGACTTAAGAGGATATTTCTTCTTTGTGTGACCACCTTGGGTGATCATTTAACGATCAGTGCATTTTTATTGAAATCAAGAGCTAATCCCTATCCACAAAGTGTATGACCTATGACAAACACACTTAAATAACTAAATCGTGGATTACATAAACGCATACTTGCAGAAAATTTGGGAAAACCGTTAATCGACACCCATACTCGTCGGATCTCGATTTTTTGGCTCCCGACAAGTACCTGCATAGTACTCGCTTGGAGAATTGGATGCATCCAAAACGCGTCTAAGGCCTCCAACCGTTGTCCAAATGTTGGAAAAACACGTTCTTTTGTCTTATAAATTCAAATACATTCCCTCATTGGATGCACATAACACTTGGAGCATTCATAGCGAATTGGAAGGAGAAAAATGCAACAAACATATTTCCAGGTTAATACATTTTTTAAAAATAAAAAATAAAAAATTCAGAGCATGTAAATGAATTGTAATGTAATTATAAACATGTTTGATAAATATTCATGCATTCCGTTCAATTTTGTAATTGTTATTTACAATTTATGCATAGTTTATTATGATTTTTAAATAAAAATACCTTTTTACTATTATGGTTTCCGTTTATCATTATAATTTGTTATTCATTGTAGAGATCATTCTAAATGTTTTTAATATTTTGTCCGTGTTGTACAATCACAACGTATGCAATTGCATAAGCCCTAAGGTTACATCAAGATGTTTAAATTTAAAAGTTTACGATGTAAGGTTTTTTTTTAAAATGTTGTATTTTAATGTGTTTAACATTTTTATTTTTATTTTTTTATGCTATTCTAAACATGTTTGCATGTTTACCGTTAGCAAACAATGGCATTCGATAGTGCATCAGGGTTAGATTCCATTAGTGGTAACCAATCGATTCCTGTAATGCTTGCACAACTGCTTGGAAGTATGCCATGTGGGCTGGATCATCCCAATCGACTACAATTTATTCGTTTTGCTTGAAGAAGATTTCAAAAGGTATCAATCGCTTTAAGTACCACCTTTCATGCATCCCTTCCCATGATGTCACACCTTGTCCCAATGTAATAGAAGAGGCAAATCGAGAGATTGTTGCAGAACTTGCATTGTTGGATGGAAAGAAATTAGAGAGGGCAAAGATGCAAGCAGTCATAAGAACGGCTATTGCACCTGCATTGGCAAAGGAAGAAGAGGTTGCTATTATTTTACATTGTGGGCTCTACTGGTGGTCCACACAAGTGCTTAGACACATCAACTTCATCGAGTTCGAGTCAGATACATAGTTTTTTGGTGCTTAAAAACACACTGGGGCACAACCTTTGTTGTAAAGTATAAAATGAAACAAGGAGGTGCATACAGAAGCAAATAAAGCATACGCAATTTTTTGTTACTTCAACAACCTTCCTTTGAACATGGCGAGGAGCTTGTACTGCGAATATTTGGTGACAACATTGACAGTTGCAGGGAAAAGGTATGAGACACCCTCTCTAAGAGACATAAGTGAGAAGTTGTTCTAGAATGCAGTTGAAGATGCAAAGGTAATTGTGGAAAATCAAAAGAGGTTTTGGTGAAAGTTCGGATACATCATTCTTTTTGATGGATAGGCTGATGGAAAGAACCGCACCCTCATCAATTTTTGGCGGCCACAAATAGTGAGCTGGTTTTTTTGAAGTCCATTGATGCATCTAGCAAGATAAAAAATGTAAAAACTTTGAGCATGATGCTCAAGTAGATTGTTTTATAGGTGGGCATTGAGAATGTTGTCGAAGTTATCACAGACAATGCAACAACATATGTGGTTTTTGGGAGACTTCTCAAGGACAAACATCGATCACTCTTTTGGATCCCTTGCGTGGACCATTGCCTTGCCTTTCTTTTGGAGGACATAGGCAAACTTGATTTGGTGTAACTGGTTGTAAAAGAAGCCAGAGACATCCCTATATATATATATATATATATATAATCGTCCTTGGGTTCTCAACTTAATGAGAGAGCACATCAAGGGGAAAGAGCTTGTTCAATTAGGTGTCACCAGGTTTGCAATTAACTTTCTTACATTGCAAAGTATTTGGAGTTTGTTGACTCCTTTGAAGCAGATGTTTGTGACTCAAGCATGAATGGACTCATCATATTCAAAGAAAGCTGATGGAATCAAAGTTGGAAAGACAATTTTTAGGGAGGCCTTTGAAAAGATAGCTGCAAAGATCGTCAAGGTAACTTGAAATTTCAATTTAAATTTCAAGTCGATTCCCTTATTTTCAATTTTTTAAAGTATTCTTGTTTTATTTATAAGTTTGTAACTTTAATTTGTTTGTAACTTTTTAGGTGTTGGATCCTTTGGTGAGGGTTTTGTGCTTGGTGGATGGAGAGCAAAACCAATGGATTACATTTATGAGGCCATGGATAGAACCAAAGAGGCCATGTAAAACTATTATAGGGGAATCATGTCAGATTTGATCCTATTTGGTAGTTGATTAATTGGAGGTGGAACAATCAACTTCACCAACCCATCCATGTAGCACTGTACTACCTTAATCTGAAGTTTTTTTACTTGGATGGCTTCACAAATGTTAATGGGGAGGTTATGAAGAACTACCTTAACATGCATTGAGAATGAGACACTTGACATTGAGGCGAGGGACCTCATTATTTCAGATTTGCAAAACTACAAGAAGGCTACGGGAGGCTCTTTTTTTTAGCACTAGCTATCCGAGGGAGAGTCACGTAGTCACCAGGTAATAGAAAATGAAGTCTTTACTTGTACTTTATCAGTTACAAATTTACAATTATTAATTACGTACAAACTTTTGAATATCTTGTTTGCAGGGTTGTGGTGGGAAAATTGGGGTGAGAATACTCCAAATATTCCAAGGCTAGCCCTCCGCATTTTACCTCAAACTTGTAGCGCTTCTAAATGTGAGCGCAACTGTTGTTTATTTGATGCCATTCACATGAAGAAGCGCAACAAGTTGAGTCAACAACGCCTCAATGACTTGGTTTTTGTGCAATACAACCTTCAACTTTGCACAAAAAAGTTGGAGAACACATCACAAGAGCCTATCGATCTAGATGAGATCGATCCCTACAATGATCAGATTGCTCAAGAAGAGGTAGCCCCCATGTTCATAGAGGACGAGATTGCTGATTTCGAGATGCAAGTTATGGAGGATGCAGCTACAACAGGAGGAAGAGAGATTGGATTGGAGGACATCTTTGAAGATGAGGCAAAGGCAGAGGTAGAAGTGGAGCCCCAAGCGCAAGTGTAACATTCTAGGCAGAGCGAGGTAGGGCAGTCGAGTGGGAGGACTAGACTTTCTCAGTCTCCCTTAGTTTTTCAGAGAGCATAGAAGAGAAAACATTAGATTCTTGTAATTTGTACTTATAGATTCTTGTATAAGAATCACTGTATTAGTTTGTTGTTGACAACTTGACAGTGTCACAGTTGTAATCGCATGATTATGTGATTTTGTACTTTATTTGTATTCAAATCTAATAGAAAACACTTTCCCAATGTTTTATATACTCATTTGTTACATTTTGCAACTTTTACAAATTTACATTTATGAGGCCATGGATAGGACCAAAGATGCCATGTAAAACTATTATAGAGAAATCATGTCAGATTTGATCCAATTTGGGAGTTGATTAATTGGAGATGGAACAATCAACTCCACCAACCCATCCATGCAGCACGGTACCACCTTAATTTGAAGTTTTTCTACTTGGATGGCTTCACAAATGTTAATGGGGAGGTTATGGAGAACTACCTTAACATGCATTGAGAATGACACTTGACATTGAGGCGAGGGACCTCATTATTTCAGAGTTGCAAAACTACAAGAAGGCTACGGGAGGCTCTTTTCTTTAGCACTAGCTATCCGAGGGAGAGGCACGTAGTCACCAGATAATAGAAAATGAAGTTTTTACTTGTACTTTATCAGTTACAAATTTACAATTATTAATTACGTACAAACTTTTGAATATCTTGTTTGTAGGGTTGTGGTGGGAAAATTGGGGTGAGAATACTCCAAATATTCCAAGGCTAGCCCTCCGCATTTTACTTCAAACTTGTAGCGCTTCTAAATGTGAGCGCAATTGTTGTTTGTTTGATGTCATTCACATGAAGAAGCGCAACAAGTTGAGTCAACAACGCCTCAATGACTTGGTTTTTGTGCAATACAACCATCTTCTTTGCACAAAAAAGTTGGAGAACACATCACAAGAGCCTATTGATCTAGATGAGATCGATCCCTACAATGATCAGATTGCTCAAGAAGAGGTAGCCCCCATGTTCATAGAGGACGAGATTGCTGATTTCGAGATGCAAGTTATGGAGGATGCAGCTACAACAGGAGGAAGAGAGATTGGATTGGAGGACATCTTTGAAGATGAGGCAAAGGCAGAGGTAGAAGTGGAGCCCCAAGCGCAAGTGCAACATTCTAGGCAGAGCGAGACAGGGCAGTCGAGTGGGAGGACTAGACTTTCTCAGTCTCCCTTATTTTTTCAGAGAGCATGGAAGAGAAAACATTAGATTCTTGTAATTTGTACTTATAGATTCTTGTATAAGAATCACTGTATTAGTTTGTTGTTGAGAACTTGACAGTGTCACAGTTGTAATTGCATGATTATGTGATTTTGTACTTTATTTGTATTCAAATCTAATAGAGAACACTTTCCCAATGTTTTATAGACTCATTTGTTACATTTTACAACTGTAATTTATATAAAATTTATGTTTTTTTGATAAATTTAAGCATTTTTTTATTTGTTGGTAATTCCCGGTTAATCTACCACCTTTGTTGATTAATTTCTGGTTAAAACCTTTCCTCCTTGGGGAGTACTTACCGGTTACGGTTATGTAAACTATGAACTGAACCATAGGGATGTAGACCTATGAAGCAATACTGCATAGTAGGCACATTCAGATTGTTTTGTTTGTAAATAAAAAATGAGAGAAAAAAGCATATACTCACTAAATAGAAAAGAAACTTATCTAATGAAAAACAAATGAAATGTGCAGTAATGTTAGCTATGTATCCAATCAATTACAAAACAGGAATAAGCAATTACAGAAGCAGAAAATGAGAAAATAAGATCTAGTTCAGAGATGCACTGTCTTGTGTTGGTAAGGGGTCCAATTCCTTCAAACGCCAAGAGGGCTCTTCCAGGACAGCCACAAATTCTGAATCTTCTACACCATCAAGCTGCAACGAGTGAAACTTTCTCTATTAATTAAAAAAAATGCACAGTACTTGCCAAATTACAGGGTATCCTCTCTGAAAATCTGACTTCATTATTGACAATGATAATGCACTAACTGCAGGATAGATGCTCTTTCCATTTGAATTCAAAGATGATGGAGAGAGCAACCACCGAACGGATTCTCATACAATTACATGTTTAATAAAATTAAATTCGACATTGGACTTCTGAAGTTCTATGGAATAAATGTTTTTACTTTTGTTGTACACTTCCTTGACATGCATTGGAAAGAAAGTAACAAAAGAAAAATAATATTAATGTCCACGGATGATCAAAATGTGTCAATGGGACTCGAGGATGCAACCAATTACAATAAAAAAGTGCTAGGCTAAAAGGACCCTAAGAATAATCTACAAACTAAGCAACAGAAGAAGAACAGAAGCACAGAAATTAAAAGTAAACAAGGGGTAAACCCATTGCAGTAAAGCCTCAACGCATGTGGTTAGGGTACCAATATAAATAGCCATGTGGAGGTAGCAGGAACAAGAAGATCTGGAACCCCTCAAAGAGCATGGGCTGATAAAAGTCGGAGAAACTGGATGGGAGCCTCATCAAACATCTCTGATCACGTGAAGGATACAGGAATCATCCGTGTGTTCGTTTATCACTGTGAAAGTACTGCAGTTTTGGATATGTACAAGTATACATAAATGATGAACATGTTTTTAAGGAAAATAATTAACTTTTCTGTGTCTTTAATGGTATAGGCCATATTATGTCTTCCATCAGGTCTAAAAATGATCCATAAACTCCCCCAGAGCTTAACCGAATCAACTTCTAAAATAGGATTTTGTTTTCTAGTATACAGAACATAGGAACTTTAGCTCTGCTAGATGCTTGAAATCGCTTAGATTAATCACGAGAATTTAATGTTGAAAGCCTAATGGTAGATGATCAATGTTTTTTCATATTTATAAATAATTCTGACTGTCAAACATCCATTTCAGAGTGCTGTCTTTATTTATTCTGTCTGAAAATCCCATACATTTTCCAAAATAATAAATATATGTAGGTGCTCAAAAGATAATCAAATAGTGTCAAATGATCAAATTAAAAACATGGATGTGTGGCAAATAATCCATGGACGACTCACAAAATTTCAGGGTCAACTCTGGTTGCCATATTTTACTTGCCACATTAGTAAAATATGTAAAAGTCTGCTACAGATAGTTGAGTGGTATTCCTGAGCAATGAAACCTCACTCTGAAGCAAATAACTGGGCCTACATGTAATTTATATGCATACCTCAGCAGTTTGGTTACCGGTCATTCTTCTGCATCCTGTCATTCTATTTTTCACTAAGAAATTCCATATTAACTTTCCAAAAGGAGCTAAATTAAGGATGCACAGTGTACCGGCTAGAAACAGAGTACTAAAAATGCATTGACTGTTACAGAAAACATTGGCATAAAGTCTGCTACAGGTCCTTATTTACACAGTACGTGTAGTTAAAGAGTGCCATTCCCAAACAATGAAATTTCATGCTGAGCACAACATTTGGGCCCACCTGTGTAATTTCTAAGTTGGTTTTAGTTTCAGTCAATTTTTCCTGCATCCTTGAAACTCAATTTTAACATGACAAAACAGTCTAAATCAAGTACACAAAATTCATTTGCGAGCGTATATGGATTGTGTTTTTTTTTGTTTGACTGTTATTGCACCATTCTAATGCCAATCCTCTGTGACTTAAAAGTATAGTCGAAACATTATCTTCAGAAATTTCTAAAGTTAAATGGAACAGTCTAATGAGGTGAATCATGCTTGATATTTCACATATCTTTGTTGTTGAAAACTGATAGGTTGCCCTTTTGGAGTCTTTTTATTGGAGCGGGGGTGGGCGAAGGGGGAAACAGGGGGAAGTGTTATGTTTCTTCATTCATTTTACTTAAACTAATATTGAAATTTTCTTTGTATGGTATCATGCCTGTTCATGGCATCCAATAGGTTTTGCATGTTGTCTAGTCATCTTTGTCGTGCTTGTAATATTTATACAGAGGTGTCTTGCCATTCAGGTCTATTGTTGTTTGCAATGGTCTGGGTGTGTGAATTTTTTTAAAACCTGCTCTGATACCAATGTTATGGACCCTCCCACTAGATAATTGAACACTTAAATAAACCACAGGACTTCAAGCTTATCTACATACATATAATGCAAGTTAGTAATCAAACACAATAGGAAATAAAAATCAGACAGGCATCCCTTGACATTCTTCACCATAACATATCACTAATTTGAGACTCCAACCATCTTCTCCAGCACCCAGCC